>NNCF01127190.1:95743-114209 GCA_002313205.1 Laupala kohalensis
TTGATATCGTTCTGCCCACCTATGATGATTACTGTGTCCCGCTCAGTGAGTTTTTTAGTGTAAGTGTCCAGTTCTCGAATAACTTCAGCCAAACGAGCGTTTGGCTTAAAGAAACCGGAGACTGAGAACTGGCTAGGAAGAAATCCACGCAATACGGAGGACATCTGACGACCGTGCGAATCAGCTAGTATGAGCACGACCGTGCGAATCAGCTAGTATAAACAAACTGGAGTTTTTAGAGTCTCTAAGAGAGTATTTGTATATTTCTTCACGATATTTTTGTAAATTTTAAACAAATCAAACATTTTCACCACACTCTTTTCAATGTGTCGGGACAGATTTAAATGATTATAGATAAGTTGATACGACAGCATTGAGCAATGTGTACCCCATTCTATAATGATTTCAGTAGTGATTTTTTATTATTATTTAACTCAAGGGATTTTTCCCTTCTTACGTGTTAAAACTAACCTAAAAAATAAACCATTAATTTTTTCCCACAAATTCTGAACTTATGAACTAAGTTCCTTCCAGTGATGTCTTTTAGATTCGTCTTATGAACCAACTGCACTTTGTTCTGTCACACTATACACTACACAAGATCAAGTGCTTTGGTTCTCTTCAGTCAGTCTTCGGGCTTGATTTTAGTTGTCCAGCAGTTGAAGAGTCTCTACATTTACATGAAGATATAGCCAGTCTTTGTGCTTACCTGCAAATATTTGTATTTGCTCCTTAACAGTTAGGATTCCAAGATCTCGATTAAGATCAGAGTTGCGAACGTACCATGGTGCATAGTTTATATTTCTCAAAACCTTGTGGAAATTTTAAATGATATTGATGTTGCTACCTCTCGCACATCCCCGTAATTAGATAACATACAACCATACAGGGTTTTTTAGATAAGATGTTAAGGTTTGTACATACTTTATTTAGTTTGTGTTATAGACCTACATGCCGCACTTTATCAAAGACCTGTCCCACATCTATAAATACTGTCGAGCATATTTGTTTCTCCTCGAGTGCACGTTCTATTGTGCTACAATTCTATGTGCCTGGGCAATAGTTGAATGTTTTGCCCCAAAGCCAAACTGATAATCTGGAATAAGATTATTGTTTCGTATTATTGGTTTCTACGTTTGGTCTTTACAGTAACATTTTTTCAAATATCTTTGAGGTAATTGGCAGTAATGAATTGACCTATAGGATTTAACATCATTCGGTGGTTTCCCCTGGTTTTGACAACATAATTGCATCTGCTCCTTTCCAGCATGTAGGGAATGTTTTAATAGCTGTGTAGAATATATACGTAAGTCCAGTAATTCTTTCCTCGGTAATAATATTTCACCAGTGATTAAGTCGTACTGTTCTTCAATTTATTGTTCTTAAATTGCATATTTTGTATTATACTAGATCTTATATTATACCGTCAAATGTGTGTATATTATTGTATATGTATGTTGTTTTTATGCAAATGGTGGTCAGATGGAAGAGCGGGCCAGATGGCCAGAGCCTCGGCAAGAAAAAATAGTTATTTTATTGTTAATATCATTATGAGCAAATGAATGTCTGCCAAAGCTTGAAGATGGATCTTTTCCACTTCATGAACGGGCATTGTCGAGTCCAATCAAACTCTTCTCCTGAAAAATATTCCACTGTGTGGCAACTTTCAAGGATTACAGATTTCTGCATATTGGACAGTGTATTGGCTGCTCCGAGTATTTCCAAATGGCGTTTAGTAGATTTCGGTATTAATCCTGTAGCCGAAATAACTATAGATCGAATAATAACTTTCTCCACTTTCCAGGGTTTTTTTGAGATGGTCAGCCAAGTCCTTGTATTTGCTTATTTTTAAACTGTAAGTTCTGTCAATATTGTGAGTCAGTGGGATGGCAACATCAATTAGATGAATTTTCTTCTTATTTCGGTCTAGGAGCATGATGTCAGGGCGGTTCGCTAGTATGGTTATATCAGTTCAAATTTCTCTTTCCCAGTAAAGTTTCCAATTGTTATTTTCAGTGACAGGTGCAGGTTCATTTGTAGTAGGGAGTGTCTGCTATATTTCCTGAAAAGAGCTGGTGAAGAATTTTTGCTACATTGTTGTGCCGTTTGGTGTAATCTGTGTTTGAAAGAAGCCGACATGATCCTGTGATGTTCTCAATAGTATCTGATGCGTCTTTGCATTTCCGGCACTTACCTTCAATACCTTAATTTTGGATGAATTTTCCATAATTCCTTGTTGATATTACCCTATCCTAAATAGCCATCATGAACCCAGTTGTTTCTCCAAATTGATAAATATGTCGCTTGATCAACGTTGATATTTTCCAGGTAGTTGGCATGAGTCCACATGCAGCGGTTTTTATATACAGTCTGTTTTTGATCATCTACGGATTTACATTGAAGGGTATAGCTGGAATCTGTAACCATGCTTTTGGATGCCTCATGCGATTGTCTGTTTGTTGGGTTCTGATTACCCGAGTCATTTCTTCCAAATCTGTATTCGACCATTTTATTAGACCGAAGTAATAGGTTGGTAATGGTATTGCAAATATATTGATGGCTTTCACTTTGTTTCTGCTGTACTGGTGAGTTCTGAGAATGCTTTTGATTCTCTGACATAGCTTCTGTTTCAATATATTCTTCACCGCAGTGTGATCAGTTCCCTTTAGCTGTGATTTTCCAAGATATTTGTACCAGTTAGATTCATCCAGATCTTCAATGATGTCACAAGGGGTTACACTATATCCTTTGGAGGAGGTGATTTTCCCTTTTTCAAGATGAATGGACTTGCACTTATCAAAAGCAAATTTCATGCATATTTCATTGTTGAATCGAGAGGTAATATCAAGGATTTTGTGAAGTTCGACACTTAACGTGCATATATTTTTAAGTCATATAACAAATGGTTGACTGTGTATTTATACTTTGTTTCTGATGCGATTTTTTTATCACTATTGCATGTTGTGGAGTGCCTTTTCAGTGGATTCAGTGACATGCAGATCCACAATGCACTCGATGAGTCCCCTTGAAAAATGCCTCGGTTAATTTGGATGGATCTTGAAATAACAGTTCTATTATTAGCAGAAAGGTTTAGAACAGTCCTCCATTTCTTCATCATATGGAAAAGGAAATTTGATACACTTGGATCTATTTTATGTATTCTTAAACTATCCTGCAGATAATGAGTGTGGTAAAGAGTCAAACGCCTTTCTGCATTCAATAGAAATCATGTTGATGTTTCACTTCTTTGTTACTGCTTATGACCATAATTGTGTCTATAATTTATGTAATTTATCGTTGCATCCCTTTGATGACTTGTAGCATTTTTTTACTCTTCTGTCATAATGTTGTTTTTCTCTAGATGTGCGTAGATCTTGTCAGCTGTGATAGCCGTCAAGTACTTATACACTGTGGGTAGACATGTCATTGGGCGATATTTTGCAACATAATCAGTATGGTGAACATTAGGTATTAGAAATGTTTTACCTTTAGCAATAAATACAGGTGTATTTTCCGGGTGCATTAAAATGTTATTATATTGTTCTGCAAGAGTTTGATAAATACACGTAAATTGTTTCAACCAAAAATTTTGAATTTGATCAGGGCCTGGTGCTTTCCAGTTAGTAACTCTTTTTATGACTTTGTACATCTTCTCAATTCAAGTATAGACGTGGCAATTGAAGCACAGTTTGTTCAGATGGTGCAGGTCTATCTTTTCTCTTAATGTCCTTGTTGCCATAATTGCTTTAAGATTTCTGAAGAACCGTTATTGATCTCGGAATTCCGCATTTTTTTCTTGCGAGTCATAGATGTTGTGTATCTTCTGAGTCGTCCAGAGCACACTGGAAACATTGTACGTGAATGTCAAGAATTTATGTCAAACTGTTTGGTGTCAGTTGTTCCAATGTAACTGGTTTGATAATTTCTCTCATTTTCTTTTGTAGCTTTTTTGTTCTCACTCCTTTCTGAAACTAAGTCTTCCAATGTTCATTCTCAGCGAGCTGATACGGTTTTGAAGTCTGATCTTCCATGTAAGAAGTTCTTCATCTTCATTCCTGTGTTTATCCGAACATTCATTGAAGGTTTTACATTGCCTCAGAAACATTTTTGGCGATCGTGATAAATTCACAACTGTAGAAACAGTACAGCACACATTGTGGTGGAGTTTTTCAAGTGTTTCTTTCAGGTTCAATTGTAGTGGAAAATTTCTGTATCGAGGATTCACATAATTGATGTAAAATTTGACTTGGGTAGCTTTGGTTTTGCTGAGGGGTTCATACAGTTGAATTTCGTGAAATTAGCACTTAACTGCTTTATTGTCCGTTTCAGTTCTTCCATGTCTGACATGTCATTTCCCTCTTCACGATCATCATTCGGATTTGCCATTATTTGTGTTGCCATCATTTGGGACATCATCGTCGTTTCTATTTTCATGATTGCAGTTTGGTGAATCACATTCATTGTTGTTTCTTACTGAATCACAGCGATTNCTTACTGAATCACAGTGATTATAGTCATTGTCCTGTTTGATTTCCTTTTTAATTTTGTTGATCTCTTGCTATGGTGGAAGGTGTGTATTGAATATTGCTCTCCTCCTGTCCACATGGTATTACTCAGAGATTATTCTAACAATTCTGGGTACATTTCGAGAAATTTTGTGAGTGTTTTATTTCGGTGACATACCAGGTCTGTTTCTGCTTTTATAAAAAAGCGAATGACATCTTTGCTTATTTGTGTAGTCTACTTGATTCGTTGTCTTACGAGACCTGCTTTGGTGGTTGCTGGTTGACCCGGCAAAACACGTTCAACAGGAGAAGCTAGATGTTTTCTGGAGCTTCTGTGTTCAGCGGCATATCACTCTTCGGGTATCCCGCCTGTACAGCTCCTAACCATAACCGGTTAGCATACTGTCACCCAAAGCAGTGGCTTCAGAGGTGCCCTGGCGCTCCCCAGACAGCGGCTCAAGTTTCGAGGCTTTACAACTTATTGTTATCATTCTCCATAAATATGTGGGAAGTACCCTTGCCCTGTTATCCACCACCAGTTTCTGCTGATGTCCGTCTCCCACGTGGCTGATGACATGCTCTGACGTAGGGTTGGACTTCGGGAGACGAGTCTATTCTAAGGCATGGATAGGACGGATATCGATAGGTAAAGGATGGGTACAGATCGGATTGGTCAGATAGGTCGTTGTGGAATATCTTAGTCTGACTCCTCCACCGTGACCTGTCCGGCTAGGGTGACCCTGCCAGTGGCTATGCTACCGTCGGCATAGCTCCAAGCTTCATTGCAGCACGCAAACCCCAACCGCCCGCACAGACAGTGCTTCGTTAAGGCGGTATCCCCTGGAAGGTTATTAGTATTATTATTACTATTAATATTATCCTCATTATCGTTATATTTCACACAATGTGGTTGACGAGTGCAAAATTTCTGAGAGTGACCATATCTGTGACATTTTTGCACTGAGCGATAAGCTTGTTTGTTCTGGTTGCGTCTATTTTCAACTTTCATATTATTTATGTACTGTTTATATAATATTTTATGTCTTCTGAGTGATCAATTGCTAGTATAAATAGCGGAAGACGAAGTTCTTCATTCCTTCTTGAAAGATTTTTTAGTTTTTGTATTACTGAAATTATCTTGAATTTTTTTCTCTTAATTCCTTAGTTATGTTATTAACATCATAGTAAGAATGGAAATATCTAAGTATAACTCTCATAGGTCTATTAGCTGTGTTTTTATAGGTATGCCATTCTAATTAGAGTTATTTACAATTTTGGTTAACTCACTCTATTCTTTGTCATTACTCACTAATTAACTTTAATCTGTTCATTTTTTTAGCATGCTGGTACTACCGTTAAATATATTTGCAGTTTTTGCTTCATTTCTCCATAGACTTGTACATCTGTCAGAACAATAGTTGGAGGTTTTATGCTTTTATTCTTACCAGTTTTAGACTTAGTTTTGTTGATACGTTTCACGTGATTCAGATGCCTTTCGTTTCTTATTTTTCTTTTCTTTCATTATCCAGTCTGTTCCTATTGCGACAATTTCCTCACCTTCATCCCAAGTAACAGAATTATAGGAAACATCTTTATTTTGGGACGTCGAAAAAACGGAACTGATGTACACGGTACAAAAAAATAATTTGTTATGTTTCGAAATATTCCTTCAAAACATTCTATCTCTTCTAATACTATTCTTCAATTATTAGTTTATTTAACTGCGCACACTTTGCACTTAATATTATACCCTCTATGATAGATATTGTAGTAAAGATTATATAATGAAAATAGATGTTATATTCACTCTGAAGTTCAGAAACCATTGAAGTTATTATAACAACACCGTTCTCGGGATGTATATTAGTGTACATTCGTAACTCAGTAAGAGGGTACACTCGGGAGGTATGTGAGGGATTCACCATTATTATCAGTGTGTTTAGAGAAATGAACATATAAAAGTATTCCAAGGAAAAATAAAAAAAGATAGAATACTTTGTTTTATGTTATATTAATAAAAAAAATTTCCATAAATTTCCATATATATTTTCCTAATTCCCCTTTGTATTACCATGCAGTCTGCGTTTTATAAGCATGCAAGATGAGAAATATAAGCACAAAAAGTCAATTCGGGGAACTTCACGTAAAAATAAGAGTCTCTTGTTGGCTTATTGATCATTCATGGCGTACAAACGCTTTCATCACTTGCAACGTGGTTGTGATTGCATATGTGAAATGCAGCTGGTATTCCGTATTGAAATTCATGGTCATAACACGATTCCACACTACATTTTGCAGCGTTCGGTTCGCGAGTTGACGGTTTTCATGATTTACGAGATGCCGACGTGACAGAAATAATATGCCGTTCATGTGCATTGTATTAAAGTACTTCATTTTATGTAGGGGAAAGGATTTCGAACTCCAAAATACTTAAAATGTATGCTAAAACTGCAATCAACCTATGAAAATAACGAAATTCCTTATTAGCGTATTTGCGTTGTAAATATTTGTACTCGTAGTTGTTACGAATTAATGCAATATTCTATGAACACGTATCTCGGAAAAATACATTCCAAGAGATAAATTATTCTCTGATTTGGGATTTGAAATGAAATTCAACACCACGAGTTTTAAGTCTTTGAAAAACATTGTTAAGTAATAATTGTACAGAACGCAGTATTCAGTAACTTATCATTCTGCTTCATCGCAAATGATTTTTCATTTTACGTCATTGAAAATAGTATGAATTGAAAATATTCCAATGAATATAATGTCAAATTTTGTTATAGTATTATGAGCCCTCTTTAAATCTCTCGAGTCTTTTAAAGTTTTCCTTTGGGTGAAATATATGAAGTCTACCAAAAATATCACCCTTTATGACCTGGAAGCTGAGTGGTCCAGAATTATTTTACGTGAAACTATTAATGTGATGTATTGCAGGTTTTGTTTTAAAGAAAGAAGAATATGTTGGTTCGATGTAACAGTTAACGATCTAGAAAACGTGTGTATATAAGAATATTTTGTCACAATCAATATTCTATTTTTAAACTTACAAGTAGCTTTAGTGAATTATGTGATTGTATGTGAGGTACGAGGCAAGATGTGGCTTACTAGTACTGTGTGTGCTTGAAATCATCTACCAATTTGTGCAATACAATTCCTTAAATTTGATACTTTTCTAAGGAGAAAGAATGGCTTACATAAAATATAACCTAGCATAGCTCTGTCCTTTGGAACACATTTTTCGCGTAATTTCAAGTATTTTCCCTTTAAAGCTCCTAAATGTAGATAGTAACATTACAAAATATTTCTTACAACATAGCTAATACAGCTCTACGACACCAGTTATTTCGACTCTCTCCTATTTTAGAAACAAAAATAGTAATTAAAATAATTTAGCACCTTCTGTTAATTTTAATTAGAATACCTAAACGCGAAAGAAAACTGAACGATAGGTATTTAGTTCATGCAAAAAACTATTTTATGTCATACTGGGCTAATACTTACTCCACAATATTAAGAAAACAAGTTACAATCCATTTATTTCATTATTCATTGCACTGCCCATATCCATCTGCGCTCAATGACCTATAAAATGGTGAAAACTTAACAATTACGTTTCATAAAATTTGTTTTAACCATAATTTAACCTTAACGACCTTTGTCGTAGATATTTTCTTATTTTCTATATTTTCTTAACTTTTTTGTCATGTAAGGACTATGCAATAAACTTGGGAATGTCAATTGAACCTGACGAAGACTCGGACTAGAGCCGAAACGTTGTAAGAACTTATGAAGAATAAGAAATTGTCCACGAAAATAAATCGTTCAGTTGAATTAATTAAATACATTATTGGATGTAAATAAATAATTAACAGCTGTAATTCTATTGGGCGCTATTCTATTTAGTAAATTACGTACAAAAATCTTGATAATTCGAAATTCTCTGTAGTTTTAACATATTATTTGCTCTTTTCACTTCCTCATCGGTTATCCGATTATCTCGGTAATTCGAAATTTTTTGAATTCGAAATATTTTAGTGGACCCATGAGTTTAGAATTACCGAGATTTCACTACCGTAGAAAGCCAGTTCGCCACAAGTAGGTTTTTGAATAAACCCTACAGTAGATTGAAAATAAATCCGGATTCCCCAACAGCAGCAGTCTCTTTCTCCCATGACGTGTGGTGGGGATGGGTGGGTTGCTGCAGCGCCGCCGCGCGTGGGTGGGTGGGAGGTGGACGCAGGTGCGTATTTGAGTGGGAGGATCGACAAAAGGCGAGAGATTAAAGGGCTCTCAGGCGCCGCACACAGTGAAAGCGCTATGCGACTGTCACAACCCGCGTTTCTGCTTCGTTTCTCTCGCGAATCCACTGCTCCCCATTTTCCAGCAGGTTCTCTCAACATTGCATTATAATATTGTATTTAAGTGGTTTATTTCTTTATAAATCTAGATTTGATTTTTTTCTACTTATTATGTACGAATTGTTTGTATTGAAGTATTTGTAAATGAGAAATTTAGCGTGCTATTGAAGCTCGTCTACATAGGGCGATATGAATTAAGAGGTATTGTTAGTATCGTAGGGCTTTTGCTAGTAGGTGGGCCGGTTAGATGGGTTCACCAACTCGGCCCAAGTGGAGGTGTCAGTAGGAGTAGTTAGTAGCAGTGACAGAGATACTGGGAGTAGTAGGAAGTGAATAGAAGAAGGGGGGTTCGCTTTTCAATAGTCATAGCTCTACATCAACTGGGACATTGAAGTGAAATGCTACAATTTTTTTCTGGCCCGGCCGGGAATTGAACCCGAAGTGACTAGGTGACGAGCAAGTCCCTAGGTTACCGGAGGGACTCATGTACGAATTGTGTATTAGAGAATCATGTAAATTGCACAGCGACAACGTGACTGCGTACGGCTGAATTGATAATTTTAGTTTTGCAATGTGTTTCCTTTCTTACGTGAAAAATAACCTCCAAAGAATCTTTTTCGACTTGTTTTGTTGAATATGGAGAGATATTTATTTTTGTACACGTAACCTGACGAGTGTTCTGAAATATAATATTTTGTAAGTTTATTCCGATTTGAAAAACTCCACGTGTTTTCTTTCTGTCCTCTGTATGAATATCTAACTATACAAGTAATGATTTCTTGAATCATTTCTTTCTAGGAACATATACTAAATAGTGTAATGTGTTTTCCTTAGGTTCTCAAGGTAGGTAAATTTGTCTGTTGGAAGTAGATCAATATTCCACGCCGAAGTATATTACACAGATGTCAGGCCTCGAGGAGGAAAAATATTTAAAGTTATGCAGAACTCTAGAGATTGAAGATGACGAGTGCCACTATATGATAAAAAAGTAAGTTACATGGAACATTATCAGTAGATATTTTAAAGATCCTAGAGATTTAAGAAACAATGTGTGTACAAAGTTTTCTAAATTCACCCGAGATAAGACACGGGTACCCAGGGAGTATTCTTTAAATGTTATTCAACACCCATGAAAGGAAATCTGCATACAGCCGTCAATATTACAAATATTTCACTGTCAACAAAAAAATCAAGAAAATCATTTTAACAAACTTTATTTTTCGTTCTGAGTATTCAAAAAATAATAAGTTATCAGAAAAAATGACGTTATTTCCATTGCGATGTCCACATATAATTGTCAAAATCAAATATTTAAAAAATTATTTAACTCCAGAGGTTTGTACACTTCATGTTCATATAAAAGTAACAGAGTCCGAGGGAACTAATCCTTCCTGAAGTGAATATCACATGAGGGAGTTAAACGAAGTTAATGAGGCCGATTTCTCGTTAAATGGTAACGCAATTACAGCAGCTGCTGAATCGCTCAGAACAAACTCATGGGAAAACTGTTTGCTCAGTGTAGCTTCTGCAGAAATTTCTCCTGGAATTTGGCTACCACAATCGGGTTGCAAATCCGATAATGGGTGACAGAACTCCTACCTATCCTTAAAACCCTTTTGGTAAAATAAAATAATTTTGAAATATATTAAACCTCTGCATGGAATTATTTTTAATTTTTTTATTTTCATGTAAGTGGAAAAAATCCTTTAATACGGGCCGTGTAAAAGCTATTATAAATGCTGAAATACTGAAACATTTTTAATGATATTATTCACAATAAACATATAGGGAGAAACAGAAATATCTAGGTAAAAATCATAATTAAGGATTATGTTATTAAATACGTGATTGAGTTCTTAAAACTAATGAACCTCGTGCCTGAAAGCGATTATAGATCTTCAAAGGTAAATTTTCTCTCGGGGAGAGAATTAATATTTCTATATGATTTATCAAGAAGAAATATATACCACAAAATGATAACTCAATTCAACGTAATAGCGAAAATATATTAAGAAATAGGTGTATTGTCAATTTTAAACTGAAGTTCATATTCTTATTACAAATCAATATTTCTCTAAAATACTTATGTTCTTTTCTTAGCGTTCACGGTTAGTTAAAGGAATTAAAATGTATTTAAGTTGCATCCAAGAAGATGTCAGCTTCCAAATTCATACTGAAACTGTATATAAGATTGCACCATGGAACGTCTATCAAGCGTATCAATACTATACTAATATGTATATTAAACCTCGTGCCTATAAATCGCTAATGAAAATTGGTATTACATTAATAGAACACACATTAGTGAGAATTTGGTAGAATCTGGTCAACATAGTCGCTGCCTAGTTCCCGTGTATAGGATTTTATTCGTAATTAATCGACTGTTGGGAGTAATTGGAATGAATTATACAATGGCACATTGATAGTAATAAACTTGTGGTTTGTAGGTTATATATGAAGTTTGTGCAGAGCATTTAAGTCTTAAAACTTGCCAGTACGTGCCTGAGAGCTGGAAACTAAATATCGTGGGGTAATGACTATGCAGTGGATGCGAAGGTGGAGGGGAGGAAGCTGCTGTATTTTCAACAGGCGCACGCCCACTCGTCTGGCTGCCCGCAGGGCTACAGCTTCAGTGCGATGAAGATACGCCATGGCCCGCAGCCCTCAAGAGACCCACTGCTTTTAGGAGGAGCGTGAGATTAAATTGTGCGCGCAGGACAATGCTTTGAAGAGCAGTTTCTCATATGCATCCATACGCTTCCTCAGTTGCGGGATGAGTCCTAACATTTTCATCGTCCTTCGTTGGGAAAATAAGAAAGCGATCAAAGGCGGAAAATGTTCTCAAAGTGGGGCATGCTTATGAAAAAGAAATTATTCATGTTGTGTCTACGAATAATTTTAGAAATTCCTGATCTGGCGTTATATTATCTTGGCAGAAGAATTTTACCTATAACGACGAAGGCTATGGGGAACGATTTAAAATAAGTTAGTTTCTAATTATGTCTTGTTCATTGAGCATAATATATTCACACACATCAAATGTATACCAATAATTTTTGTAATATTCCTAATAATTTAAAGATTGTTATATATTTTCTTGGATAAATGAAATCACCCCTTAGAGATGTCAAAATTTCAATTATTTTATGCACGAAGTAAAAATTTCTTTTCGTGTTCTTTCTGCTGGTGATGTAGGATTTATGTTCCGCTAATCCACAAACCTATTCAAATTAATTCCAGTAGCCGATGAAAAAGTGTTGCGCACTACTTGGAAGTCAGCTTATTAGAACCTAATATAAAACAGAGGAAGAGAAATTGAACCAGCACAAGAGATAATAACTTGTTACGTCCTATGTGTTTGGTTTCGAAGAATTTATGTTTGGTGTTTGAAATCTGACATTCTTTATTATTTAGATTTCAATAGCTACATCAATATCTCATTGATGAAATTGTTCTTCGTAAAAGAGCTGACTACAATACCAATTCATTCGTTTTCGATGTACAGTAAATGGTTGTGAAAGTTGTGAAGATTTCCATTAAATTTAGAAAAAATGTCGTAATTATTTCTTATAATTGGAATGCCTGTACATTAAATGACACAAAAAATGGAATGTTTTTAAAAAGTTTTAAAAACAAATAAATAAACAGCTATCTGTTTCTGATTGAGAATTTTAATTTACGAGAGAATGGGATTCTATGTACAAAATAATTCTCAGTATTATCATTGTTATTTTGACAAATGAGCATAACAATTTTAATGTACCACGAATGTATTAATTGACCTATTTAAGTTTCAGAAATATTTATAATTCAATGACACGAATTAAACATGAGTAAAGGTATTTGAGTTAAACGAACCTCAATTGATCAGCTTGATATCTACCTTCATTTGAAAACTTTTAGATCAACAAACCTTTTGAATATGAGAAACAAGAAATTTACCCTAAAACACCTGTGACTATCTCACCATTGAAGAAGAGGAGTTCTTCACGATTCGGTGTTCTGCGATATAAGAAAGAACTGCGTGTAATCTCGATGAGGTGTGACGAATATTCCTTCTCAGTTGAGTGTCAGTAAGATACAACATACAGAAGTTAGAAAAATAAATTTTCACCACTCTTTAAAGATTTTGATTAATTACTGACCGTTCTTAAACGTTTTTCTTTTCAGTATTTATATATGTCATCGTTTAATAATCCATTACCAATCTAAAACAGTCTTCATTTCTGCATGTTGTATGCATCACTTCTTCAATTGTATTTATTGAAAATAAACCGAGTTGGAGACATTCTTTGAAACGATGTGTTATCATGGCAGTGGTTTTCCTGAGACNTTAAAGATTTTGATTAATTACTGACCGTTCTTAAACGTTTTTCTTTTCAGTATTTATATATGTCATCGTTTAATAATCCATTACCAATCTAAAACAGTCTTCATTTCTGCATGTTGTATGCATCACTTCTTCAATTGTATTTATTGAAAATAAACCGAGTTGGAGACATTCTTTGAAACGATGTGTTATCATGGCAGTGGTTTTCCTGAGACATATTTCAAAATGTCTTAGGTACATGGAAGTATGTTATATTTACATAGCGCGTCGTTCATGAACAAATACAAATATCTGTTCTTGATATTTCGATATTTGAATCTATAAAATGGAACAACAATATAGATAGGACCGGAATAAAATGTTTCATGTGAAGCATAGAAAACTCTCAAGGCACAACAAGCAGGCGTTCCCCAAGGTTCAGCGCCTTAGTGCAAACGCAATCTAGGCGAGAGCTGCGTATTTCAGCCTCTCGATGGGCGCCGTGCCGCCTGGAAGCGGTATCAGCTGAGACGCCACGCCAGCCGCGTCGTGGAGAGGGTACAGCTGTTTGATAATGTAATTACTTGTTGGAGAATGCCCACGCTCGCCCGCGCGAGCCGGCGCGGCAGCGGCATGCCCCGCGTTGCCTTGAGGAGGAGAAGACTCCGCACGACTTCCGCTTTATTTGATTTCGGCGGAGAATTGGCGAGGGAGGTGGTGAAGAGTGAGCAGCTCTGACGCCCTCGGTGTTATATTGACCGCCTTCCCCCACAAATGCCCAGGCGTCGATCTGTCTCTGTCTGTCACGCACTCACGGACATCTCTCTTCCTGTCNTCTGAGACAGAGTTAAGTTTATTGAATCGTTTGGTTATTAGATGTGAAAATTGTGGCTTTCGTGATTTGTAACTTGTTTAACTCATATTTGTCAAATTGCTTGATCGGTAAATTAAATTAGACCGACCCAAATTGTGGGGGAAATCGTTTGAATTAGAAAATGGAAAGACTCTTATACATACGCTTTGATCCCTTTTTGATCCATGGCATCGTGCTCTTACTTAGTGCATGATACATTTCTTTTTTATTAAAAAAGAACTATAGGATGCTAAAAAATACTATTTCGATACAATTCACAAGTAAATAAAATTACAATCATTTTAAGTTCAAAAACAAAGATTGATAAAATTAAAAAATAAAATTGCAACTATCCATTCAATGAGAGTGAATAATGAGAGTATGCACAACCCACGGTTCTCTTTAAAGGACATTTGAAAGGCGGTTTTTCTATTAAAGGTAAAAATCCTCGCCACACATTGTATTTTTTTATTTTTTATTTTTTGTAAATAAAGCGCCCTATTGAATTGAATTGAATTTCATTTCTTTGTTACAAACCCTCAATATTATTGGAGTTGTTGGTCACGAACTTTATAGGTAACACCTCTTCAATAAAATACCTTATAAAATATTCAGAATGTTCCCCATACAATGAATCGATTAATCTTTATCGCTCAAGCACAATAATATTAATTTATTTACTGAGGGCATTGTTGCACAAATAATTGAAAATATTGTCATACTTATAATTCAAAAAAATATTACAGTACATATACTGAACTATTAATATACATACCAGAAAATTGTTTATGTTATTGCATGCTCATAGTAATTTTGCTTGCCGAAGATTATCAATGGAATATGTTCAGATAGGTTAAATGACAATAACTGCCAACAACAGACCTATCTCTACAATAACTGTTGTGAAGATATTAACCATGTTATAGGTTAGTCCTCGTATAATGTAAAGTATAATGGCAGGACTATCAAGTTTTTATTCGAAACAATGATCTTTAATACAACATTTTATCTTGAATGTTTATGGTTTTATCAGACTGAATTAACTTTTTTCCAAATACTCAATATTGTATTTCAATCACTATCAATTAATTTAGTTTTATCACTAATTTCTTTATTTGCAAGTGTACATAGTTGTAGCAATATTTTATGAGTATCTTTATTATCTTTCTTCTCCAAAAAATGAAAAACGTAAAATGTAGGCCAGTAACACGAACGTATGATACCTAGTGTATACTATTGACGTCAGAAATTGAATCAAATCACCCATAGTATTTTCCTTCCTTATCCTTAATCCTCGACCTTATTGTGAACCCTTTGGCTTTCTCTCATTCCCTGCTCCTTCTGTAGTCCTTCCTCTCATCCTCTCCACCACTCTTTGCATATAACTTTACAAAGCGATTATCGTAGAGCGCTCTTTCTACGGTATACGAAGCTCAACACCCTTAGCTGGCCCAACTTCGCACGTCAACGACGCGGAGACCGCATGTTCTACAGGGTTCTTTGAGAGCGTCTTTGCAAGATCATGCCTGTGGATGCGTCGTATGAAAAGCGCCCTTTGCATAGTGTTTTCTGGGAAAAGGGCTACCCTTCGACAGATTACAAATCAACATTGGAGAACACGAATCATTCTGAATTGCCCTAAATTGAAACCAATAACTAGGGAGAAGTAAATATTCAGTATAATAATGATTTTTCAAATTTTGGTTCGTTCTTCAGAACGATATATTTCAGTGATAATTCGTTTGATGTTATCTGCTGCACGAGTTTTACAATTTTACATGTATTACGGCACAAACTATTATCGTAGCTCTGCTGACACGAAATTAAATCTTTTCAAAGTCAAAATTTTGTATAGATAGATGCAATAGCACATGAATATAAATTTGTTTCTGAAAACATTAGGAATCATTTACGTAGTATATAGACTACTTAATATTTCAATTAGTGTGCTGTCCCTTATTGAAAATAATACATTTTTTGAAAATAAATCACTTTCCGAATATTTTAAAATGGTGATCTTATAATGAAGTTCAAAGTTTTTCAATGATTTTTTTACAGAGGTCACCGGACATTGTGAAGAGGTATACAAATTTTTGTTCACCGTTTTCGTTCGGTCCGCCATTGTCATCTACGTCATGCGCATACAGGCCTATAGCAGGTTGTTAACGGAGTACGCAGTTCATATTTCTTCCTTCATACAAACAAATGTGATTGTCATGACTATTTGAATTATTAAAAAAATAGCATAATGTAATGTTAATATAAGCAAAGAAGATAATTAGATTTTTGAATGATAGATTAATAGTATCCAGCGGAACGTCTTAAATCGACTCATCAATTATCCATAAATAATTTACTCCAGAAGAGGAGAAAAGAACCTGATTTGAATAGATATAGTTTGTAAGTGTGTGTGCACTTATTAAATGCTCTGCGAATCATAGTTCGAAGCCCATTGCAGCTAATGAAGCAAAAAAAACATGTAAAAACACATTGGCGAAGGAACATTTCAACCCAAGAGTATCAAGTAATAGTGCCCATCATGTACGTGTGACAGTAACTTTTAGTCAAAAGTCTTTGTTACCGATTCCAAATAGACAGAAGCAAGAAAATTACCTCACCAACTTTGATTTTGTGCGGTTGAATACAAATTTGAAGTTAATACATCAACCACACACGATTGGTAAACAGTTAAAATCCATGTTTTAACAGAATTGTGAAACGTGTGAACCTATATGAAACGATTCAGCGATATCGTTTGTCGTACCAATTCAATACAGACGTTATTTCGGAAAGTTGTAATTTTTTCCATGACTTCTGATGACTGGACTTCAGATGTTTTTTATTTATTTATTTTTCAAAATCTAATTTTTATATATATATATATATATATATATATATATATATATATATATATATATATATATATATATATATATATATATATATATATATANTCGACGTCTTCCTTAGGGCATCAGTATAAAATTACATACAATGAATACATAAAAGAAACAACAACAAAATTACAACGGAAAAAAATCCACACTTGTCTTACACTACCATCCTGCTCACATTCACTTCTCCCTATTACTGAACACATTGATAAATTCTCTAATCTGCCCGCGGTATTTACGCATTGTTGCGTCACTTTCATGTCACAAACTGAGTGCCAAAGCCTACGAAATTCCGTATCACACAATACAAAAAATTATCATATAATACATTATATAAATATATTTACAAAACCTATTATTATTCTGAAAATATCACAAAATATGTTATTAAAAATACAAAACTTATTATACTATTATCAAAGAATTAAAAATACTACCAAAATAAGTTTACATATTTCAAGTCAACACAATATCAAAAACAATAAACAATATTACAAAACACAATATTATCAAATACATCACACAGAATTACATAATTACTTAATTAACATAATTAGTTTGAACACATAGAATTACTCAATTAACATAATCAGTTTGAACACACACAGAAATACCATACAGATTTTAAAGTGCCTATGTAACAACAATTTACATATATTTTATTTTTGGTGTTTATGTGGTTTCGTAAATTTTACTATAAGCATTATCATATACATTAACCTGCTATATCTGTTGTATGGTTAAGAGCATTGTTTTTTTTATGTACAGCATCTCGAACCATTTAAGTTTCCTTTCATCCCGATCTTTTTTCATGACAATAGAATTATCTACGTCAGTATTGTGTTTTTCAGTGTAGGTATGTGTGGTTAATGCTGTGTTTTTTTCTTATATTTTATCGAGTTTTTATGTTGGAACAACCTGACTTTGTAGTATTATGTGGGACATCCTATGCAAGTGGCACTGCAGTCTAAACATTGAGTTTTATAAATAAAATTGGATCTAAGTTCTCTAGGTATCGTGTCCTTGAGATTAGTAAATAAATTACCTACTTTCTTCATATTATGGAAAGAGCATTTCATTTCAGATTTTTGTCCAAAGATTTTGTTTAACCTTTCATTTAGATTCTTGATATATGGAAGTTTAACATATTTGACTATAACATTGTCTAGTGTTTTACTAATGGTAGTTTCCTGTGTATTGTTAACAGTCGCCTAATTAATGAGATTATTAATTAGCATATGTTGAAAGTTGTTAAGTTTATGGACATTTGTAATAATATCTTTGTTCAATTCATGAAAAGATTCACCAATGAGAGATTTTACTCTGTTAATAGAGTTGAAAGCACAATTAATATTTTGGTGGTACGGATGGTTAGAAAAAAAATTGATCATCCTTCCAGACGAGCTAGGTTTTTGGTACCAATTGGTAACGATTCGTCCATTTTGTAACGTGTGTACTATCACATCCAAGAATGGTAATTTGCAATCAGCTTCTTTTTCTACCGTGAATTTTAATCTATCATGGTATGAATTAAATACTTC
>NNCF01127190.1:114597-149223 GCA_002313205.1 Laupala kohalensis
CATTTATTTTCATTACACAGACACATTCAGATTAAATTAAAAAAAGGATTCGGAACTCAGATGCAGATTATCACAATTTTATTTTGATTTCTCAAGTTGAACATATTCACACCAAATTGACATGTACAAATATTTCTTCCTCGTAGAATAATTAAAGAAACATTACTCTGCGATATTACTGATACAAATGTTCTTCTTATTTAATATTTTTTCATGTATTTAAATTTCATAATCCAAAAAAACACTAATACTCTTTAAAGTTAATAACATAATATTGCACGTTATGAGCTCTTTAAATAATTTAAGCGCAAAAAATAAAACAGTTCATCTAAAACGATTCTTGAAGTTCTTCTTTCTTCTACAAAACAAATACATTACGAGATCTATTTCGATGGACCGTTCTCTTAGAACAGATACTTGTACTTCATTGAATTACAAATATTGCAAATCCCTATCATTTGATGCCACATCCATTAAGTTTCGGCTCACAGAGACAGATACTCACAACCCATAGATCTTCATCGAAATCGCGTGCAGAAATAGCTCGTTCGTCCTACAGCCTCCTCTGTAATAAACGACTTTGTCGTACTCGCAGCTGATCGCCTCGTACCACTCGTCTTTTGCCGGTTGTGACCTTGATCACGCCGCCTGTCTTTGCTGCTCGCTGGCACAACGGTCCACCGTACTGTTCACGGCTTCTAGCCCGCGGCGAATTCTCGTATTCAACAGCGTATTTATGCTTCAAACTCACGTCGCGAGTTAACTTTCGCGTTATACAGCCGGACATTCAGTGCTTCACTTGGAGCGCTTTATACTTGACAGAAAAATAATACGTACTCGAAAAACTATCTTTCTAACGTAATCTCGATCTGCTTCGGAGAAATTACTACTATTCCGAACAACTATGCCTATCTCGGACGTTTACAAGTCGCGAAAGTCTTGATAAATGAAGAACCATCTCCCCCGGACGGTTTTGATTATAGTGAGCTGTAGAACCATCTCCCTCAGACGGTTTTTAACTAGTGGGAGCGATACACGGCGAATTTCCATCCTTTTCCCCTCGCGTCTCCCCATTCCCAATGCTATCTATATCATGTGCTAAGACAATAGCCAATCGAGTGCTCACAAAAAGATACGCGCGACTAACTCCTGAGAATCTTTTCTACACATCGCGCAGGGAAGAACGCGCTCCCACCTGGCGCTAAGTTTGAATTTCCTTTCTCCCTGGGTTCTATGTTCTAATTAAATCGGTTTTCGCTGCAATTTTGTTTATATTCATTTTAATAAATCCTCTAATGATNAATAACCTCCCCTATCCCACAAACTATTCAATAGCTAGTAAACTGACTTGTTGTTATGTAATTAGCAGTATTAAAAATATTTTCTACCAAAACGTGAATGGTATGGTCCTGGCATAATAAAAAGGCCCACGAAAATAATCTAAGTTTGCATTTGTTAGGTCTGCAACACCACTCCCCTTCGACGGGAAAAAGCTCCTCACCTTCATTCGACCAATCGTAGACAAACTTGAAACTGCTTCCATATTTGGCAGACCAATAGAAGACTAGCACTGGTGAATATACCCCTATTAAATCGTAACGAGATAAAATGTTTTATTACGTCCCTTTTAAATAAATATTTTGTACATTTATATTATACATATCTTGGACTTCCATAACAAAAAATATTCTTTATGTTCTTAACTTCAATAAACTTTATTTTTCTCTATATTTAAATGACATCTCAAGTTTCGTTGTCTCACAACGCCGTCCTAGGGAATGTAAAACAAATTAAACTTCTCCGTAAAAGGATTTGCTTCTTACTGTAAAATCGATATTGTTTAATCATAGATTTCAATACCATCGCAAGATATCGTATTAATTTCGTGAGATACTCATTCAGGAATGACTTATTAATATTCTTATAACTTCTGAAGTTTATTCAGTGGCGCAAAGAACTTAAGGTCATTAGCATCAATTATTGTGTTGTTTATTGTAATTTCAAATGACTTGCAGCTCATTCTATTTTTAGAGGCCAATCGAAAATTTAGCACATTCATGAGTTTAGTGGAAAGGAATTTTGTGTAAAATGAATAACCCTAAATGTTAATTCTAATGATATCTACAATAACTTTAAATAAATAAATAAATTACGTCCGTAAGAAATGTGATACAAAGCTTGGCTGTAATCGTGCAATATATAAAACAATATGCCCAGGAAGTAACATAACTAAAAAGTTTATTTTTAGTTCTCAGAAAATATAACAAAAGGAACATATCACTTTTATTAGACTTCAAAATACAATTGAGTTGTATTCATGCACATTATCTAAGATTATCAGACAATAAAACATCGCAATTAATATTGCATTTTATTAATTATCTTACATTTCCCAGATATATACATAAAATGTGATTAAAATATAACATTTAGACATATTTAATTCGTGAAAACCTGCTCTCAAACTCATGAATGTTACTAAATGTAGATTTGATCTGAGCAAACACAATTAAACAACCACATCAATTGTATTTAAATTTCAGAATATTTCGTTGTTGGATTTTTGCTGGTCTTCGAAGATGGAACTTTCGTTATTTAGTAGGAATTAGTAGTATTTCATGTTCTATGACCTGAAATTATATCACTTTAGAATGCATCGTTCTAGAAGACAAACAAAATTTTGGAGAACTTTTATATTATTTTATGTTACGGATTTCCGAGTCTCGTTTGTTCAAGCAAATTATTCGTAAGTTGTTTCTTTTTAATGAACTGTCATCTCTTATAGTTAAAAATTTAGGATTGCCTGCTTGAATAAAATGAGAAAACATTATGTATTAAGTTAATTTTACTGGAACTAATAAGTCAAGTATAAAGATGGTTTATAATTCGCAGAAGATTGACAATTTTCTTTACTTACACAAATGATGATGAAATTTTAGAGTTGTTTTTCAAATAAGTTTTTTCAACAGTGCGTGTAGAAGATAAAAACCTCGTGTTTCGTATATTCCTTTCAGCGACCAGCGTGAATAAAATTGAATTTCCAATTTACAACTAACTTTTATATTTCAACGTCGTCTTCTTTCTAAACTTGATTCAGTCTCTTATCGTTTTTCTTCTTGTTCACTTTTGACCTCCACAGAGAGAGGTTTCTTCCAACGAAGTTGCGGAGTTCCTTTATCTACGAGCCCTTTCAAGGACTGGCTTTGCTACCTCCAACTCAAAAGTATAATTAAAGTGAAGGGCAAAGTCGCATAGCGAGCACCGACAGCCAATCACCAGTGAATATGAAAATGACCTCAAAAGCACAACTCCGAATTTGTGTTCTTTGGAGGTAATGACATTTTTCAATCGAAAATAGTTTCTAAAATAAGGATTCTAAAACTCCATTTACAGAATTCATAATTTTTAAATAAACTATTTTTCACTGTAATTTCAATACTCTATTGGATTTATAGGAAATGTTAATTTTCCTCCAATCTATTTAGTCAATCATACTTCTGAAATAAAATTCTAATAGAGATTTATTGGAAGTGAGGAATTCCATTATTGATAATCTAGTTGATATAGGTTATCTAGGTGTTAAATGTGTCTATGAGCTTTACGAGAGTAGGTATTCATTGTCATCGAAGTATTTTAGATTCAATGGTAATTCACACAAAACAGAAAGACTATTAATTAATTTATAGTTGAGACAAGTATATGCGTCAACTTGTTACGCTTCTTCGAATCATGTTTTATTCTATTCTTTTATTTGTCTTTCAAAAAAGAACATATTAATAATCACAATGAGGGAATATGAAGCTATTTTTAAAAGGATGCTATTTAATTTTTTTACTCCTAACTATTCTTTTAAAAAACCTAAAAACCTTACGTTTTTAGCGTTTTTTTTAAAATCCCATGAAAATAAAACGCAGACATATAACATTTACTGAACTTGAACTCACATTACTGCAACCTAATTTTTTAAACATTTCCGAATATAATTAACTAGTTCAGCCCTGCAAATTGAATTTAATTAAAAGTGTAAACAGAATATTAGAACAGTTATGAATAGTACACAATTATTATGAATTTATTATATAACACATGATATTACGTAACTCACATACAATTCCCTGCGTGTTTATTATTCACCAGACACCTTCATTTGTCAGGACTCAAGTATTCAAATTACGTCCTTTTTAAATAAATAAATAAAATAGTGTCTTTTTGATAAAAATGTTTAAATGTTTTTTCGGAAGAAAGTGAAAGATGAAATAGAAAAACCACAAACACATCTTTGATGCTCCAACATACATTTGCGTGATGTGCTTCATCCGGCTGCCCAGAAAAGGAACGAAAAAATTAGGGGACATTTTCGCATTAATGTGTATGATGATGGGAATCTAATGATTTTGTCTCACTTCTTTATGAGGTGCTCCTGGTCATTGATAATGTGCTCATATGTATCGTTAGCAATATTAAATGTTTAAATATTGGCGGTGCTCTCACGTTGCCGTTCTTGTACAACAAAATTATCTAAACTTTCATGATGAAATGTATCTCGATATTGTCATAGATAAATCATTTGCTAAAGCGAATATTTCGGAGATACTTGCATACCATCCCACAGACTGATGAACCCTTACACCTGACTGCCAACGTTCTCCAGTCAATAAGCTCTTTCAACAGACTTCAGCGTACGTTGCGACAGCGCTGAAAAGAGCAACATCCTTAGTAAGTCTGATGTTTGCGCCCTAAGGATTCCCTCCTTTCCTCCCCTTGCACTACCCCATCCTGTCACCACGTCACGTGTGATTGCTTAATGAAATGCGCTATCGAAACACCCACCGTCAGATAAGTTTCATACAACGTTACCACGCGCTCCACTGCACTGCAGGGGTTCCCCTTAATCCTAACGATGGGGATCCCCCCGAGCAAGTGATACGGATTGATAGCTAACCTACCGGGACTCGTTATTTAGTACCGATGATTTATCGCTACGAATGTTGTTGCCGAAACAGTTTTGTTATACATCACGGTGTACAGCCTAATAGAACTAGTTTTTTTTTTTTTTTGGGGGGCTTTAGGGCTCGTCAACATCGAGGTCATTAGAGCCCTTCTTGCGTTTCTCTAACTTTCAGTATTCTTCTGTCTCTTTCAACAAAGGACGTTTATACTTCGTTATATAATTACTCTTGTTGCTGTATCTTAACCGGATAATCGCTACGTTAATGAAGTGACCATAACCTCAAAATAAACCGAACAATGTTGAAAGACTCGTGAGTGAAATTCGTAAAACCTGATTTACACGATTCATATCGCAGACAATTTGCGTCTAATTACTGTATAAGAAATGGATGTGAAGTGGATGACGTCATACTTGACGTTATCTTTGTGTAAAGAAAATGGACGTTCCGAAATACGCGTATAACACGCTATTGGACGAGAAGTAAATGTTTTTAGTATGAGTTGTCTCTCAACGCTATAGGGTGCGCAACAAACAACTAACCTCAACTGGATTACCAATTCTCTGAACGTGTAAACAGACTTCATTGATATACGAATGGAACGAATATTTATTGTAGTGTGTCTGGTTTACGAATTTCAACTAATTAGAAAACACCGCAACAGAAAAAACAACAACTACGTTCACAATTTTAACCCAAGACAAAATCAAGAGAACACAGATGAGGCAACATAGTAAGCAGAAATGCCGTTAGGAGTACGCCAGTCAATTTGTACGAGTCGTATTGAAAAAAATGAGTAAATTGCTCGAAAATTTCCATACAATCTGTATCCAGTTTTGGGTGTATCGCAGGAAAAATGTACGTAAAATGGAACGTGTAAAACGGGCTTAACTCAACTAGCGAGTCACAGAATCCCGAGATGTATTAGGTGTTTGAGTCTGCACACTGAATTAATTGGTTTGGTTGTCGAATAAAATAGAGAGTAACATTATCTCTATACAGGTAGTGAGCTTCAGAAGAGGGCGCTGCACACTTATACTCGTATGTTATAGATTCGAGAGGGATCACCAACGGCAGTACGTGTTTTGTGATTTTGTGAAGAGTAAAAAAAAATTCTCATTCTGAGCTGAAAACCCAATTTAAATAACTAATTCATTGTGTTTTTGCTGCTGCTTTTTGTGATTTTAGCAAAATTACATTATCCTTTCCTTAATTCCCTAAATTATAACTAACCATTTCCTGTGCCTTGAAAGAAATGATCAACCTTGATACATAGAAGTATAAAACTAGGTAACCATATATTGAGTTGACTAAATTATCAGATCGTAAACAAAAATGTCCTACATGCAAACCATATAAAAAGTAAGTGAATAATGCAATCAATTTAACCACAATTGAATTTGATGAGACCTGATTTGGATATGTTTTCTCTCGTTTTACTCTGTGTAATGAGTGTGATCATAAATTTGACAATAATTTGCAACTGTCGATAGTTTTTAGTCAAGCTACACATGTCTATCGTTATAGTCAACTATGTATAGATTTCCGCAATTACTATCCATTTTAGTGACTAATACGGCTGTAATTAATTTACTATAACCATCCACTTTTCCGATGTCTTACGCATTGCCAGAATCGTTCTCAAGCCGGGTAGTAGACCTATTCGTCTTTTTCCCTTCCACCATCATCGCACACGCATAGTACATGTAAGAGTAATCTTCTGAGCAATGCGTCGTATATGACTTATTCTGGAGAAAACGGAAAAATAAAATTTTAGCTTAAAACACTTGAACACGTTTGACACAGTATTTGATGACCTAGAAAAATTTCTACACACCTTTAGTAGAAACCACTCGCGGGAGAAAACAGACTGCGTGCGCTAACTGCAGCTAGTGAACAACGGCTTCCTTATAAGGAAGTGTAAAGGAACAGTGCTGAAACTAGTCAATTAGAGCGCGAGATAGGCCAAAAGGGCTCGCTTCACGGCGCAATAACACAGAATTTGAGGGGCATTTCTCTACGTTCCGGAGGGTGCGAGATTCGATGTCAACTATGGGTATTTATTGATTTAATTTGGCGTGAACAACTTTTTATTACAAGTATTGTTCGTAACAATTTGATACGAACAACACTTGTCCTTTTGTGAAACGGGCACCAGGTCGACCACATATTCCCCAGACTAATGTCAAAACATTTCTTGTTCCATGTATAGAAAACTGAATATAGATTTTTATCATAGATAAAGTAGTCAGTAGAAATGCTGTAAAAAAGGAATAAATAAATTGCGTTTTTAGTGGTTATATATGAGAACAGTAAATGAAAAATAATTAATCATGCTTATCCACATAGTCATATTTCTAAAAAACATTTTGAACACACACTTTTATTTAATATAAATAAATAACACAAATTTAATAGCATCCGTTTGAAATTCCATCCGATTGCATAAACATTCATTTGAGAAGAAATCGTAATTATAAGATGAGAATTTTCTACCCAGTTCGTAATAAGAAAAGATGAAGTTACAGAATAAATGAAAGATGTGTTGTCTACTAGTAAAATATTTATCCAGAAAGTACTTTCGCCAGCTTAGCTGGAATCTTCAGTCTAAAATAAAACGAAATCCAAAAAAATAAACAATATTTAGGAATGCAAAGTACAATAATTTTTTGTCAAGTTTATAAAAAATTGGAAATTTGTTAAAATTATGAAAATTTGAAATTAATCCAAATATAATAAAGCTTTAAGTGTACTGGAAACAACAAATTAATGTGAAATGAATCTGCAAATAAGAGATAAAACTGCAACTAAATTTAAAAAATATAAAAATATAAATAAGTGAGTTGAACGTACCTGACAATCCCTAGTATCAAAAGGCAAATGTACCGGAAGCTTGGACGGGGCGCTATTTAAGAATTATTGGTAAGTAGGGACCAATGAGGAAGTTAAAACTAAAAGGCGTAATTTATGCAATTCTTTAAGTCATATTTGTATGAAGAAACGGATTGCATTCCAGGAGACTATCGAAAATAATCCGTCGCGAGTTAACTCGGAAGAAAATAGAAATTAGAAAACTTAAAAAAATATTTTATTTGTGTTAGCCATCATAATATTTCATTTTCATCGGGTTATATGTGTGCCAAAATTTCAGCTCGATCTGTTCGGGGACCTGGTTCGGGGATTCAGTTGCGAAATTTTGCCCCTGTCTCTTATACACATCTAGATGTGTATAAGAGACAGTCTCTATACAGGTAGTGAGCTNTCCATTCAAATTTTATCATATTCATGAATATGATAAAAAATCCTCGAAGGTATTTAGCAATTAAAATTATTTTGTTGTTACAATATTTGACAAGACATGTGTTAATGTGAATTTATTTCACTGTGAAAATCGGTATTATTCGAGTACCAACAAGTTATGTTTTTCTTCATTGTCCTCATATTTCAGATTTTCTTCCATGATCAGTCTTCTTACAACTTGTTTTTCTGAAACGGAGTACTAGCAATTTCTAACATCTGCTCCATTGCTATTATCAAAGATCTTTTGAGGAGATTTGCTACATCTTCTGACGAGCTGCGCAGAGACTTCTCTACTCGTCTAATTTCAGTCATACATGTATCAATACAAAGCTGTATCTCCTCTCCATACTCGTCAGAATCTTGAAATTCTGACCTTATCGTTTCGGCTTGTTTGAGGAACAACTCTGTCGCACTAGTTAGTGAAGCACGAACTTTTTCCTTTTGAATCTTAGACAATTTAGAAATGAACGCTTTAGCTATTTCATTCAGTAGTTCTGAGAGTTCTATAGCTGACTTCCTGAGAGCTTTCATAGCCTCTTGTTTCGTATATGATTTTTTTACTGCAAAAATAGAAGCAGCAAACGTTTCGTGAACTTCGTTTGAGAGTTGTTCGATTTCAATTTTTAATCGTTTTGCGTCGCCGCAAGACACACTTCCGCTCTTCCAAGTTAAAGTGTCGGCGCGAGATTTCTTTTTTTCTTTTTTCGCAGAGAAGGCTTCTTCCTCACCAGTAGGCTCATGACTCATCCACTCTTGAGTACGTCGCGCATCCTCCATACTAACATGACTCTTCTTGGGGTTTTCAGTGCTCTTACGACTGGGATCCTTCTCCGGGATTATGCTCTGTTTACGGTCTTCATCCTTCTCTGGGGTTTTGCTATGTTTACGGTCTTCATCCTCCTTTGGGGCTTTGCTCTGTTTACGGTCTTCATCCTTCTCTGGGGCTTTGCTCTGTTTACGGTCTTCATCCTTCTCTGGGGCTTTGCTCTGTTTACGGTCTTCATCCTTCTCTGGGGCTTTGCTCTGTTTACGGTCTTCATCCTTCTCTGGGGCTTTGCTCTGTTTACGGTCTTCATCCTTCTCTGGGGCTTTGCTCTGTTTACGGTCTTCATCCTTCTCTGGGGCTTTGCTCTGTTTACGGTCTTCATCCTTCTCTGGGGCTTTGCTCTGTTTACGGTCTTCATCCTTCTCTGGGGCTTTGCTCTGTTTACGGTCTTCATCCTTCTCTGGGGCTTTGCTCTGTTTACGGTCTTCATCCTTCTCTGGGGCTTTGCTCTGTTTACGGTCTTCATCCTTCTCTGGGGCTTTGCTCTGTTTACGGTCTTCATCCTTCTCTGGGGCTTTGCTCTGTTTACGGTCTTCATCCTTCTCTGGGGCTTTGCTCTGTTTACGGTCTTCATCCTTCTCTGGGGCTTTGCTCTGTTTACGGTCTTCATCCTTCTCTGGGGCTTTGCTCTGTTTACGGTCTTCATCCTTCTCTGGGGCTTTGCTCTGTTTACGGTCTTCATCCTTCTCTGGGGCTTTGCTCTGTTTACGGTCTCCATCCTTCTCTGGGGCTTTGCTCTGTTTACGGTCTCCATCATCTGACACGACACTTTTCTTATGTTCATCCTTTTCCGATGAGTCTCTATGTTTACTATCTTCACTCTTCCTAGATGCATCACTAGATTTACTGCTTTCACTATGTTTACGATCCTCCTCTTTTTCATCGGTTTTCATCGTTATCTTTGTCTTGATGGCGACCGTCACCTTTCCTGCATGATGTCGTATCTTCGTCAGACATCCGAAGGTTTTATACCGTGAGGAATATTAAAGTCACTGAATGAAATTTCATAGAAGAGGTATTGTTTCTTGATGCATGATGAATATGGCTAGCAGAAGTAGTCACCAAGGCGGTTAAGCTGCAAATTTGAGATGATGTGATGATTTGAAATTTACGAAAAAGGATATTTGTAGATGGCCATGAACACGCAATGTAAATATTTATAAAAATGAAAATTCGATATTGTTGATCACTTAATAAGGTACTACATACGTTAGTAATGGGTAATAGGTTAGTGACAAATTGATTTTAGATTCAAATTATGAGGTTTTGGTGACAACATTATGTGAAGAATTCTAAAATGGAAAATGCTTTGATAGGACATGAAGACCTACTTGGAAATTCGTCTTCCTTCTCTCTACCTTGAAAGGTGTTGCTTGAAATTGCCTTAACATTTAATAATATTTATCTGAGTCATCGTTTTGCATATCACTTATTTTCCATTTCTGAATACCATAATAATAGTCCCCTGGTTTTTACAAAATGAGATACATTTAGTTTCACTTGACTACTACAGTACTAATTATTTTAAATTAAGTAATTGGTATTATATTGTTGACATTTTTATAGAAGCGTTAATTAATTATCTTTTAACTAAAATTTCATTAATTTGTACATTAACTCCACTTTTAACCAATAAAATTTGCATGGTTCTCGTGAAAAAAACTCATCTTTCATACCAAAACATTTAAAAGAATTCAATAAGCCATTTAATATTATATTTCAATCAAATTTTGCCTAGGGTTGGCATCTGTTAAATAATAAATCTCAGATTCAATGTTATTTAATAGTTACGATTTATCATCAATACTTCGCGACTAATCTATAGTTGATAATTATACGTACTTGTGAATTTTCTTTCTGGTGTTTCATTAAATACAAATTTTCTGGTATTTTGTTAATATTATAACACGTACCGAACTATTTTTGTTAGGACTATGTTGAAATGTTAAATCTCCCTCAGCCTTAGAGCCCTTGATCAGAATTGATGGGATCGTCCCTTGCTTGATTCCGGAGAGTAAATTAGCTTATTGGCCTCAACGTGGTCATACGCACTTTGTAACTGCTTTTTTTTGACAATAAAGTTTAAAAGTTTAAATAGGTCACACACAACATTGTAATTAAGCCTGAAATTATATACTAGAATTTAAAGTGAAAATTAATCTTTCTCAATGAGTTGGATTGAAATACATAACGAATTTAATGATGATCTTACATTTGAAAGCTTAAGGTAGAAACATTTGAGAAATTCAATTAGAATTTTTGGGTACGTATTATTTATTCTAGCTCAACATTTCCATGATATGACCTCTTAATCTGGGTTTTTCCCTACTTACATATTATCAAAACTCGTGAAGCCATAATATTCATATTACCGTACGTTTTTAATAATGTTATTCAAAAATAAATCTAGGAATAATGATAAGTGATAAATATTCAACAGATATTTAAATTCCAAAAGAGTTTAAAATATATTCAGAATATTAGTTCGATTCTCCAGAATATTTTTCTCTACGTATTATCTTTACTTATCATAACACATATTACTTAAAATCCTTCCTACTTGTGACTTACTACCCATAATGTAAGAATACTTCCAGATAATCCTACGACATATATTTAATCGAATTCAGTGTAGTGTAGGTAAATTGCTCTTTAGAAAAAAGCAGAATTTCGACATAGTAATCAAAGAGTGAAACCAAAAAGTGATCATTCAAGGTCTTCACTGGTGAAGAAAAAAATATATTTCCCATCACTTCAGGTTAATCAAAGCGTGAGAATAAATTTGTTTTTAACTTAAGATTGAATGAGCAATTGAATAAATTCTAAGGTGTTCATATTTATTTTTTTCGGCTGAAAAATGGAGATGGGAACGTACAAGATATTTTGTGACAGAGTTTTAGTTTATTGGGTATGGATTTCTTTTCATATTCATCCACGTAGGAACTACGCTAATATTAATTCCAAAAATAATTATGCATTAACTGTATTCCAGACTAACTGTGCTAATGTATATTCCGAAAATAATTGAGAAAAAAATGTAAACCCTTGAAAATGTCATGCTTATAAGAACCTCCAAAACTGAGGAAGCAAGAGTACTAAATTTTAAAATACAGCCTCAATCTCTTGAGCATTTGCAAACATATTGATGATCCACTTTGATAATTTTTCTCTTTTTATAAATGCATTAGATACTTTTAAAGTTAAATCAATAAGGAATATATTTTTGCTTATTTCAATCGAAATTCTAATAATATTTCTACTTGAAACCTTAATCCGAACATTTTATTTCACAGGGAAAAATTATAAGTGATTATAGTATTTGTTTAGGCATCATTAAGCAATAATTGAAACTGACATGGCCTATTGCTCTTTTAGAACGTTAATTGACTAATTAGTAGCTTTAAATAATTCACAGTTCTGTGTGAAATGTTTTTTAATGAATTTGGGGCTCAAAAATAACATGTCTATCCATTATTTTCACGTTGGACTGCGTTGGATTTAATTTTAACACAATATAAAATTCCAGTGACACAATATATTATTGAAATTCTGTTTCAAAATAGTTGAAATGGAATCTGTATTAGTATTTTAATCCGTAATTTATTATTAATTCTGTATTTTTTAATATAATGAAAAATAACAAAGGGAGTGGCAAAACTAAAAAACAAATTAGTTCCTAGCATAAAAAAATATGTAGTTATTTAATCATATCTCCCATTTGAAAGCAACCAAAGAAAAATAAAAGTGTCTGTTTTTATCTAAATTTTAATTTTGACAGATCATCCCACTAAGTGGTCAGCAGAAAAGAGCAGATGCCAGTATGTTATTTTCACTTTTATTTTCTTACCTTCATACACAATGGCAATAACCAAAGACAGATCCACGGCTGAATTAAATATGATCTTTAATCATCAAATTTCATGGATTCATTGATGTTATATTATAAGTGAAAGATGGGTATTTTCAAAATAAATATTTTAAAGGGGCAAAAGAAAGTAAATTTTAACGAATTTCAATTATGTTAAAATATCTACAAAATGAATTTTTACACGTTATCTACGATATCAGAGAGTATTTTAAAAATATATTCTATATCCATCTGGTTTTATTTTTTGCTTATAATGAATGAATAACTTTCACACTCTTCGATCTCTCAAAACATAAAACTCAAACACAGAAGAGACTGTGTACAGAAGAATATGTCCACTGCTAGTAATAGATATTCCTTAGAATCCACATACTTATACTTGCATATAAATGCGTAAAGCGGAAGTGTGTCTGTCTGTTTGCTACCTGATCACGACTAAAAAAACTGAATCTATCTGATGAAATTTGACAAGGAGATAGTTTAGATGTACAGGATAAACATAGCCTAACTTTGTTTAAAAAAATATGTGTTGAAAATGATTGAAATGGTGTTTGACAATAAATGTCCATAAATTTGGGGAAAAAGAGAATTGTATTTGCTTACACAGCCTAAACGGTTAGAGATAGTTGAAAACTATGAATGGCAATATTGTTTGCCTCAAAGAGTTCTACCAACAATCCCCGACATCACATGTGTAACGTCAAAACGTAACCTAAATTATCGATAAAACGTTATTAAAAAGAGAAGTGTTAAAATATAGTCCTAAGAAGTTAAAAATTTAAGAATTTAACAACAATTTTTGAAAGATCAATTCTAAATCCTAACTGTTAAATAATACACTGACTAAATGGGTATTTTAAGATGAAGATTTTAAAATTGTTTTTTTTAGTAATTTAATGGATAATGTCAATGTCCATAATGACCGATACTGAAATATATTAGAGATATTTTTTATTAGAGAAGGGAAGATTTATTTTCAAATCTGTTTTTTGTTGTTGTTTTTAGAAAAAGTTCTGTAAAATCTAAATCACTTTATGAATTTACATTTCTTTTGTTTCTAACACTGCCAAAACATGGTATCCTCTATATGATTTTGTGTTCTTAATTCGAATTGTCGGAGATTACTTAATGTTTGAAACATCAGATTTCGCTGTAATGCAGAGTACAAGATGAACACCGCCCATTACCACTCTCTATATTATGTAAAAGTATTTTTTGAACACGAGGATCTTAGATCACATTAATTAGATTGCGTTAAGCCTGTGACATGTGCCCTAATATTAGGGGGAAAATCTTGTGCTTTTATCTTATACTCTCGTTAAAATATATTTTATTAAATACATTAACTGTGGTACTCCAAGGATGAATCATTTACGAATATCAATTTTAACATTATTCGTTAAATTATTTTTTTACAACATATTTGAAAAATGTTTGTTATCTGTAGTGAATTCGCTTCACCTTGTCCTCCGATTACTACTTCATTTTTCTTTACTTATTTTAGCTCATTAATTTTAATTCAGTCTGTTCCTCCATGGTATTATGTATTTCTTTCTACCAACTCCAAAAACTACTCTTACATCGTGGAACTGCATCAAGTTAATCGGTTGAGTAATGGGCAGCATATTCATATGCGCTTACGGCATGCGAGTCTAATTCCAGTCGTAGATTGTTTTCTCGAAAAGCAATTTATTTTTAATGTTTTATAGATAGTTAAATTAATTGGGGTCCGTTAGCTCTTAATTGCTATAAGGGATAAATGATGATATGGAATTTAGAGCAGACTAACAATAAACGATAAAATGCAAACATTATTTTTCGACGAAACCCTATGTACACGCAATTTTATATGAACTCACAAACAATTGTAAAACATTTCAAAGGAAGCAGTTTTACCTGCTTTGTAATTTCTAATCAAAAACACATTGTTCTGCACAATCACGCTTACACTTAATATATCTTACAGTAATAAAACATATCTTGTTTCACTTTTTCGGGATTTGTGTGAACAACGAAGATTCTGTCCACATAGGACAGCTCCGTTCCAGTTAATTTTAGAATCTCTTTGAAGACAGGCAAAGAGAATTTTAATGACAACTTTCGTCACCAAACTTAATCGTAATTCACTTACTATTCCAACCACTGTAACGCGATATTCAATTCCTCGATTGTCCGCCTATTAACAGTAAACGCGGGAGGACTCTATGAATTGATTTAGAAAGTGACTGAGTGTATTGGTTTGGAAAATCAAAACAAAAGCCTTTCTGTTTATGCGTTATTTATGCGGTACAAACTAAATTTCGTAGCGCAATGAAATCCTTAAAAATTGTTTATTGACCACGCTGTCACGTTATCCATACATCGAAACTCCGCCACGGTTCACAGAACACAATTGAATTTGAACGCTTTCATTCTTTAGATGCGGCCGCCCTTGTGTTTGGACAACGTAATAAACTAAACGAACGATAAAATAGCGATTCGGCGTCCACACCGACATTTTGGGGACGATATCACTGGAAGGGTGTGACGCAATAGGATTGAGTGTTTGCGTTGATCGTGATTGTGCGTGGGATGCTCAAAGCGAATTTGTTTATGTTGATTGAAGAGAACGTTAAAATTACTTTTCATTCATTCTGAAGACTTCATTTATTTCTAATTGAAAAGAGTTTTAAAAATTAACGCGATGGTTGTTGGGCATGACATATTTATTTCCCAACTCGTATTTCCATTCCTGAAATTCTGTTAAATTTTATAAAATCTGCAAATTGCTCTACATAAAACCAAGTAAGTTGACCGAGTAATTCCTACGGATACATATGACACTTGATCCGTATGCAAGATATTGATAATGATCAACAATATATAATTGAGAATTTAAAAAATACGTAATCATATTGACTAAAATGGACATTCTTCTCCATTTGACTCACTAATATGCAGTTTATATCAGTTTGCGCCATAGGTCGGATTTATATTACAATTCATTTAATGTCATTTTGTCCATGTATCATAGTTTGTTTCGTATGATTAAGAAATGTTTTAAGTTGGACGTAAACATTTCTTGAAAACAAAATGTAACAAATCTTAAGTATCTCATCGGAAGGAAATGAATAAATAAACGTGTTTTAATGCAGCTTAATGAAGTGATATCTTATATTTATACTTTTTCAGCATCTCAGCACTCACACAATAATTCTATATAAAATTATTTATTACTTAATATATTCCCTTACAGTTTTATTTTATGTATTAAGTAAAATATCAAAACGTTTTAGAAATAGCAACATATAGGTTTTTCTAAATATTACAACTCTCATACATTCACTTTCTGAGTATTGGTATTTGAGACTAGACATTGGTATGAAGATAAGACGGCTAGTCTCGAAGTTTTCCTCGTTCAAATGGGAACTCCAAAAAAATCCCCTTTAGCATGCTCAAGACCAACTTTGAATAAAAAATCTGGTTTTTCTAGCTCTGAGAGCCACGGACTCTAGGATCGTAGGAACAGAATTAAAAAGGAATAGCATTTTAATATATCCATAGTCATTGGATAAGACAGAATTTCTCGTTTTCGTTACACATTTTACTACAGTAATGTATGTTTTTACCTGGCGAGAGGAAAATGAATCATTACAGATCCAAATGTTTAATTCAGTCGTCCTTTAAAAAGAATTCAAATCTTGCAACACCATCACCCACGCACGGAACCGCAAGGCAACATTCACCGTGTACGTAACATCGAGTCAAACAATGGCCAGGAGAAGAAAAGAATCCTGGTGTAGAGGAATCAAATTAGAGCAAATAAGGGTATCATCACTGACACTCTTACTTTCGATAAAATACTGACATAGATTTCTTTCTAGTGTAAAAAAGATTGCTATCGGGTTTGAAACTGAAGGAGGGCCGCCGATGCTTCCTTTTTGTACTGACTGAAAAATCTTGTGAAAATATTGCAGATGGTGAAATTTTTCTTCTTTAAGGGGAAAACAAATTACACAATGAATGACAATGGCTGAACATTTTCGGAGCCAAATGAAATAATTTCAAGGACTCCGATACTCGTTCCCGTCACTGTATCTTCACGCACCTTCATGACAGCATTTCGCCCAACACGGACCACTGAGGGTTAAAATAATGTAAAGAAAATTATTAAATTATAAGAGAATCTGACCAAAATCATGTAATTTTTTTCTCATTGTAATATTTGTAAATGGGAAATGTAGCGTGCTACTGAAGCTAATCTACATGGGGCGATAGGCCATTGGAAGTGGATGATAGGGACTATTGTTAGTAGGTGGGTCGGTTAGATGGATTTACCTAAAACTTGTCCCACGTAGAGGGGTTAGTAGTAGTCAGTAATAGTATACTCTGAATAGTAATTAGTGATACTAGTAGTATCAGGTGGATAGAAGAAGGAGAATCCGCTTTTCAATTGTCAAGCCGTATGGACTGGGACATTGAAGTGAAAAGCTACAAATTTTTCTGGCTATTGCTTATTAATGCGTTATGTGATAACATGACAAATAAAAATGACAAAAGTTTTAAAAATGTCCGTACAAAAATAGTTAATTTACAACATTATAAGTTAGACCTATATAATATTGAAGTTATAATCTAAGTACAAATATGTTCACCAACCTTGTCCACAGCAATAAAATTCGCATATATTTGGGACTAATTGTCCTGATAGTAAACTGGGATAGTAAATAGTCGTCCTCTGAAATTCAAATATTTTGAGGTTCATATATTTGGAGAGACAAGACAATTCTATCGCTTCAATATACTACTAAAAGAGAATTATTTGGAATGCGTGTGGTTTAAAAATAGGAAAAAGTAATTGATGAAATTATTTGAAATTTCAAAGGACTCTTCCTAAGGATTATTGCAACTGAAATGTAAAGTATGGTTATTATGATGAATTACAAGAGCAGAAATACAATTGAAATTAGTTGCTGATAAGTAGATGTGAAACTTCACTCGCACGACCATTTACTATCGGGCTTACTAACGTTAATTGCGGTACGTGCGACGGACAATCCACTGAACATACTACCTACGTGACCGAATCGTAGAAGCAGAATTAGATAAAGGCTGCGAGAAACATTGTTTTTGAGTTCGTAACTTAAAACCTACAAATTCTTTGGTTTTCATTTCTGTTTTAACTAAGAACTTTGTCTATTAAGCTTTCTGTGAAATTGTATTTACGTTGTGTCTGAATTTTAAAATAATTTGTAATTACGTACATATTAGCATACAATCCGTGAGTATTCTTGTAGAATTTGGATGGTATTTAATTTTCGAAATAAACAAAATTTAATATCACGAAAGAAGAGAAATATGGAAACTAACATATGAATTTAGAATATTATAAAATCTCTGGGAAACACCGGGTAAGATGAGCGGAAACATCCAGACCCGTTGACAGGTGTTTTATTATCAGAATTTCCTGTGATGATTGTTTTAAGTCTTTTTTAAATCCCGAGGAACGACGCGTAGTACTGCTGGTGAAGAAATAATATTGGAGGTTAATTGTCATTTTTATTAGTTTTCAATGAATTATCAAGACTAATTAAGAAGTCCTATATCTCTTTCACAATTGCTTTTTAACCTTTGTTAGTCACCATTATTCCGAGCCGTGACAACGTTGTACTTTCTCTTTCGAGTCGTGTTTTCCGTGGGCACACGCGCAGGAGGATGTTTGTGGAGAACAGCCGTATCATAATCGAATGAGCGTGGCTCGTGTTGTGTGCGGATCTGTTCGTTCGTACGCGCCTGTTGTAGTGTCGGGCAATCTCGTACCAACTTTAATTGCGTGGCGTCGACGCACTGGGGCGCGTGCGTTGAACGATCGCAACTGTCTCTCGACCGCATCACTAGCACTGGCATCGTACGCTGTCGCAATAGTTACATATTCCTGAATGGGAACTGTTCGTGAATGTGTAGCACTTGTGGGTGGGAAGAGAATAACCTCGTGGTTCTCTTCTGAAACAGTGATTAATCACAGACCGGACCGATCTCTTAGACGCAGTTTATTTTTACTTTTTGTCATGGAAGACTCGTATATGTTACATACTTTTAAATTTTTTCCTATACGCATCTTTCAAAACATAAAAAAGATCAATCCATTGTTCGATAGTTTTAATTTTAATTTCAATTTTTTTTTCCTTCTAGCGCAATCGTTATATACTCATAGGTCTTCCTCCTTCCTCCCTCTTTTAATGCTCACTCCCCTTTCCCACCGGTCCTAAGGAAACGGTTGCCCATTCCCACCTCGGCGGTGCTCTTCTATATACCGCGCGAAATCAATGTATTTATGTTTTTATCCCAAACTAATGTTTTCTCTACATCACCTACTACATCGCGGCTCGCAATGCGCCAACTCGTTCCTCTTATTTTCTCAGGTTCGTCCTCTCAAATCGTTGTTTAATGGTTTCATTGATTTCCGCTGCTGTTATTCCTAACCGTATTAAGAAAAAAATTGGAGTCCTTCTTTCTTCATCGTAATTATTGAAATACCGTAGAGGATGATCATCTCTTTGCACGTCCGTTTCAAAAAAGCATTTGCCATCATCCTCTTTTCTTGTTTTCATTAAATACTTCCAAAAGTTTCCGATCCCTGTTAGGTATTCCTGCATTTCATCTGGTTGGAAACATTCCTTAAAAAAGTATTTGTTTACTCACACCATATTTTGAATGTCCTTACAGTTAGCTGAACTTCTCTTCTTTGTATTTCACTATTATGCCAGTGCACAAAATTGCTTAAATCGTAGCTTCAAAATATAACATCCAAGTACTAATTTTTATTTATGACGTCATTTAGAAATATGTGAATTCTCGACTGCTTTATTACAAAAGCGTCTACGTCAACTTTTGAATAACACTCAGTGACTTATTTGATTCGTTCCAATTCGTTCACGAATTAATACTCCATCCTCGTCGCAAACAAAGTGAAATCAGTTTTCCTCTCTTTGCAGAATCTGCAGACCGCTCTCATACATCTTACGTCTGTTTGATCAGCTGTCAGAGACGAAATGGCGGGGATTAGAAGAAGCGCTCGCCAGCCCTAACGTCGTACCTGAAAGCGCCTCCTTTCCTCATCCCACCCACCCACGCTTCCAACCCTGCAACTGCTCAAAGCTTAAAAGAGGGCGCATTCATCGCAGGCCAACCCTCATGTTTCTGTTGCTTTAATGAAAAACATGCGCGTGTAGGTGGAGCAGTTTACAACTAAGTTTCCACCGTAATAGATAAGCGGACATCTGGAGACAAGATGGACGATCGAGATAAAAAGAAAAGAAAAATCAACTCCTTTACGATGTTTTACTCTGATATGAAAACAACAGGTATTAATGGTATCGGTAATAAGCGAAGTAAGCACACAAATATACCTCTTAATCGTCATATTACTTTTAATCATAGTATATTGAAAACAGAGAACTACTATAATTCATGTTTATTAATTATTCTTGTTCTTAACCATATTATAAATTTTCTTAACTATAATATACTCAATCGTGGAACAGTTATGTACATAATCTTTGTAACTCCACCCTGATCGTATTTTTGGGGGGTTGGGAGTTCCTTTGAGTACTCGAACGGAATATATGTGTCGGTCCTCAGGAGTAAATTAGTTTATTGTTCACGTTGCTATGCGCAATTTTTAACTGTTGTAAGTCATTCATGAAAGATAATTTATAAGGGCAACAGTCTATCTTCCTTGGTTTGTTTGTGACTTGATTCTTCATCTATACCCTATATTCCAAAATACTACGCCATCACCAGGTTAACATATCATGTTAGTCATGGATGGATTGTAGTAAAAGCGTGTCAGGCAGAATATCACCAAATTATCTTCCAAGTAATACGTTAAAGACAGAAAAAAGTTGATTTATAGTCTTCAATAGCTCCCGCACTCGTTTTTATGGATATGTTGTCAGTTTTGTTTTACCAACTGAGGAATATGCTTCGATATTACTTTAGATCTGATGAGTTGGGCCCAAGAGTGTCTATTCTCAGTTTCACATTGGGCGGTATCAATAAAAACAAGTAAGTTCTCTTTTCTCGCCTTTTTGTAGGATAAACTACAATCGATATGAATAAAAATTACGAGCATTGCCTCCTGCTCTTCTGGGGCCGAGGCAAAACTCCGATCCTTGACATGCGCGAGCTTTGCCTCGAATTCGTATGAATAAAGATGTAGTTTGTACTCTTTTCTCGGAGCTTTGCCTCGCCGCTTTCCGTGCCACCAACGCACCAAGCTCATTTCGTTCATATTCACTTGTGCATCCGTTGTCTGTTCTTGTGATTAGGGGTTTCTACGTGTAGGTTCTTACGCGATAATGATGTTCATGAATGTAAACGTACGAAGTGAAAAGGTATACAAACCTAGACGTATAGAGTACGGAAAGAACTTTAAAGATTTATATAGGTTTACGGAAGGAAATGTAATTTTGCTAACGCAACATGTTTTTGGAGGAGAGAAATATGAAAGAAGAGGAAGTGATCTGTCAAATGAAGCTAAGATGAGGACATTTTTGCGTCTTGTAGGAGACCCAGGTTTTCAAAGTGATATGGGCATTCACCAGTCAACTGTGTCAAAAGTAATTTTTGAGGTTATGGACAGAATTTTACGAATTTTACGAAAAGTGGATAAAGTTCCCTGTGTCAGAAGATTATGTTAACGCAGCGAAAGAGAAATGGAATCAATTGTTTTCCTTACCTGCTACTATAGGTGTCATTGATTGTTTCCATGTTGCAATCAAAAAACCATCTGATCATGGTGATGATTACATAAACAGGAAAGGTTATGCCAGTTTGAGTGTTCATGCTACTTGTGATGCCAATGAAATGTTCACAAGTGTAGATGTGTCATGGCCTGGATCAGTACATGATGCAAGAATTTGGAAAAATTCTGAAGTGTTCGAAGTCATGAGATCAGGAAATGGACTTCTGTTTGGCGATTCTGGTTATCCGTTATCCCCTTTCCTCATGACTCCTTACAAAAACCCTCTTACTCTTGAGGAGAGAACATACAATAGAGTATTGACAAAAGAGAGAGTCATAATTGAACGTTGCTTCGGACAATTGAAGGAACGCTTCCCAATCTTACAAAGTAGAGTAAGATTGGCAAAAAAAATATACCGAAGTTAGTCATTTGCTGTGTGGTCTTACACAATATTGCCAAGTCACTAAAAGACCACAATTTTCAAAAATGGCTGACCAACCCTACAGTGGAGGAAGATGAAGTAATAGTTGGAGGAGGAGGAGGAGAAGAAGAAACCAGAGGTGAAGTCCAGTAAAGGAGGATGAGAGCTGCTAGGAGGCATGAAATAACAAGAATCATTTATGAAAATGGATTTTAAAACTTTATTCTCGAAGTATATTTATTCTTTTTTTTCTTTAATTCTAATACTTCATAATTCAATTTTAGAACTTTAAATTGTTCTACCAATACTGCTCTTTGCAATTCCTGCTTTGTCAAATGAGCAGTTTCTTCACTTTGATTAATTGTTTTTGTTGTTGTTGTTGTTTTGCAGGTTTAGCCGTTACTGGCAATAAATCATCACAATTGATTTCCAAATGATGTGCGGTTCTTCTTGTGTTTGAATTTCTTTTTCATTAAGAAATTTATAATGAATTTCTTCATTCTGTTCTTCAAATGGTCCCAGATTATTTGTCCGCAGAATTCGTACGGACAGAGGTTCTACAAAAGAAATAAATTGTTAATATCATGTGTGTATAAGTGTAGATATATTTTCAAGTACATTACATACTATTAATTTGTGTGAAAATAGTGTTGAATGTGAATATTTCATATAGTTTTCGGAGGAAGTTTGGAAAGGATTTCTATGTGCAAAAACTAATGAATCTGGTCCAGTGTTTTATGAATAGTTAATATAAGAACATGTACCAAGAGTAGGAGGGTTTCTGATAGGAAAATAGCTAGTGAATAATCTGAATCACAAATTAGCAGTCCATTTCCTGCATTAGTCTTAGTTCTTATTGCTTCCTGCTGTTACTCCAAATTATTGCATCATGCTTTGAATCAGTCCATGGCACATCTACACTTACATACGTTTCATTTACAAATCGCTTGGATGTGTTTAACAGGAATAATGTACTCGTTTCACAAATTAATGATTTTTATTGCAACATGGGACAATCAATACCACCTACAGTAGCAGGAATAGAATATATTGCATTCTATTGTTTAGCAGCATTAACATATTTTTCTCCGACATGGAACACAATCTATTTGGATGCAATTGAGTACAAACATGTCTATAACCTATATAGCACATTTTGACATATCTCCCCCCACGCCATTTTGAAATCTTCTACTGCAAGCAAATATGTCCACACTTGGTACTGAACTTCACAAATATTTTATTAGAGAGAAATCACAATATTTTGTTTGGTAAAATTGATATGTTTCTTTTGATTTCTTGTTATGAATCTTCTCTTTCATGTATTTTTCTCAGTAAGGGTAATGAATATTTAGTGGTTAAAAAATTGTGATGTAACATGAACCTATTCACTTAATGAAATAAAAATAATAACTCACCTTCAATATTATTTATGGTTGCTGTCGCCTTCCATCAACTCATATAAAACTTTCTCCCAAACTTTTAATATGATTGGGATGTTGCCCGTTTTTCTATTATCACATTTTTGTTTCAACCTCTTTTTCGTGTAGTTTATTTTTTTTAATTCCATTACTATTTAAATTCTTCCCGAATCTAGTTTGTATTTCTTTTATCTCCTCAATAGCTTCTGCTTTCATTTTCCTAACAACCGGCGTTTGACTCTTTCTAAAAACTGATGGGTATTTCATCAATATTTCTGTGAATAAAGTTGACTAAATTCCTTCCATTTTCACTCAATCAGGTAACCCACAGGTAAATGATCTTGCCTATTTCAGAAAAACAATCGACACGCGTTTCCAAAGAACGTATACAACTATGCAAGTTCCTTGGAAATTCCTAGATAAGAGGAGCAAATGCTAGAAGGAGCATTAGTATCCTGTCTAACTTACTCTGGAGGTTTTTATTCATATAGAAAAGAGTAAAAGCTCATGCTCGCATGAGCATGCTCACGCGAGCATTCTCGTTTTTATTCATACCACCCATTATGTCCCGAGTGTTAGGTATGTAAATTGTATGAATGTGTACGGGCTTGGCAGAATGTTCCCTAGGTAACACTAGCAAAATAATATATCAGTACGTAACTCGAGATTACATACTTTGTTTGGAATATTGTTCTCAAAATAAACAACTTGAGAGCATGAGTAGTAATTGCAAGAGCATTTTGTATATATTTTACAATTATTTGGGGGCATTTGAGATACGAGAGAAAACCGAGCAACACGTTCACAATCGGGTACCTATTTCAAACTTTATCGGACTACCATCGTGTACTCTGCTGACAAATTGTAGACTATAACTAGCATACAAACCTAGGAATAAAAAAGGAAACGAATTATCATAAAGAATATTTAAAACATGGTTTACGGTCAAGTACCGACGTCATGCATGTGTCATAAAGTTTTAGTAAAGGTATTCAAGTCGCGGGTTTACGGGGTACTGAAATTATAAAAATAGAAAAATTCATAAAATTTTGAATGAGTATTTGAAATTAATGGTATAAAACTACCCCTTTATTGGGAGTTTTATGGCACTAAAGAATTTTTTTTCATTTATAGTTCTTTCTAAAAACCCTGACCAATTGACGATAAAACAGCAAAACTGAAAACACTTAAGGATGGCAAAAGCGATGCGTCGCTCCTAAAAATAAGTCGGAGAGTTTATAATCCTACATAATACTCATGGTTATTGAAACATCATGTATGTGTGTGGAAGATGAAGAGGGATCAAACCATTTATTATGCGAATACAAATTATGTGCAAATGAGAAAGGTGATTGTTTAAAGGAGCTCAAAAAATGGGTATATAATATTGTTTATAATTCCATATAAACAATAAGAGATAACTAATTAACATCAAAGAGAAACATGAACTATTTGAGAGATAGATTACGGGTACGATTGGTACGTGACGCTACGAAATTGACGTAAAAAATTTTTATGTGTTTAAATTGTTAATTGTGTTTTAAGTCTTAAAATTGTGAAATAAACAAGTTAAGTGATTTTAGTTAAGAGGAAATAAGGAAACACATGTATGGGGATTATGATAATCTATGAACAAATTAATGAAAAAAGTACTTTTAATCGTAGTAAAACGCAGTAGAATAATATGCTTCATTAATACTGTCTGATGACGTGGAATGTTCCATGTCTGATGACGTGGAATTTTCCTCCATCATCACATACAGAACTTAATACGCAAATGTACTAAAAATTTACGTTCCTATACTGCGTAACCAGGCGTAACTTTGTGTAATTTGCACAAAGGAACACACAAAGGAAGTAGAGAATTAGATTTGGCGATTTTATATCGTATCATCTCTCACATTTTCCTTTCTGAGACAATAGCATTTAACAATTATATCAAGAAAAGTATCACCTTGACTGATCTATTTAGAAAGGATGTTACATGACTTCTTGAGTCCTAACAAATAACAGCACATCGTCACTCTAGTCTTACATGAAAAGTGTTAGGTACAGCGCCCTTCTTTTCTTGTATATAACAAAATAGTAAATTCTGACAGAGTTTCTTTGTTATTAATAAACAATATTCGTATATAACTTTACGTGAGTTACATAATGTACCATTATATATTACAAAATACTGTTCACAACTATTCTTGGGTCCTGTTTCACTTTGTTTCATATTTAACACCTACAATGTAAACTTATTCACAACTAGAAGATGAAGGAAAGTAGAATCTGGTGTACTATCCATGACAATAAACTAGTATTGGCAAATAAAAGAAAACACTCATTCAGAATATTTATTACAATTAATTTTCCGTGTAATTAAATCCTTGGGCTAGTCTCCAATAAGGTTTTTTCATGATGTTCGCCATGGATTGCCATGGTGATGAAAGGCGATGCCGTGGAGACATCTGCCGTCCCAGTACCTTCCGGGTGCGCAGGCGCTTTCGACTCACGGTGCGGTCTGTAATTAACTACGGCGATGCAACATACATGAGATGGCAGGATGCACAACGAGGTGAAGGGCGCCAACAGTGGGGGGTGGTGGAGGGGTGGTAGGGGGGAGGCGGAGGGTGGAGCGCCGGAAATTCGCCGCGCGCCGCAGAAACCTCCAGAGACACAGGCGTCGGACGATCTCCGAAAGCAAAATAACGGCATCAGCAGCAGCGAGATGATTTCCAATGCACTTTCTATCTTCATCTGAAGGGAGGATGTGAATAATTGACACTGGGTATGAAGATTGGGGGCTGAGGAAGGGCTATGATTTCATTCAAAAATTGTTTCAATGAACATTCATCGTTTTGTCTTTAACCACCGTAATTTATCATACAAAATTGATACAACTTTTTCTCCTAGTTAACATTATGTACTTTGTCATTAGCATAGGTGAAGTAGGTACGTCTGATGATACTAATGTCAGCATAGGAGCATTAACTTTTTGGTAAATATATTATGAGGGATGCAGATCAAACACTCGAGGCGAAAAACCATCAATTTGCAAATGAATGATGCAACCAATATTATTCCATCTTTTCATATTACAAATTCTCTACATAACTGTTCACATCTCAGGAAGCGCTGCAGTCATCTACAAGATAAATGTATCGAATCCCTCTCTGAATTGACGAAATTTTATGTGTATTCATTTTTATCGATATCATAATGAACTTGATAATGAATAGATATTGATTTTCACATTTCTTATTAATTATACGTCATGTTTCCCTTTTGCTTAATTATTGTCATTGTCCTCCAATTAAGTCATTGTAGCTTATTGGCTATTGGAGCATTCTTAACTCAGGCAGGCAGATATATTTGACATTAATGTTTTCAGAAAAAGTCTCGGTACAATGTCTCGTAGTTCGTAACGTTTGTTAAACCATTTGCTTGTATCATCTTATGTTTGCATAGATAAATACTTTTTACAAATGATAGCAATTCGATCCAATTAAACTCTTTTAATATTTTTTAACTGTGTGAATTATTCTTTTTCATTCTTTAACTGTGTGAATTATTCAACATGTGTTCAGATACTTTCATATTTTCTATAAAATATCCTCCTTCCTCTTCAAAACAAGTATCGCAGTGAAGATGAAAGGGGTGAAAGAAGTTGGTATATGAAGCTCATCTACCCCCTCCATTGCATCCTACGTTGAACTAATGGATCCATACCCCTCAATGAAGCTATCGATTCCCTAAGGTTGCTCCGACTCCTGACTCCGTTTTTACTACCTTTTCACTCTCAAATTTCGGTGCACCCGTCAATTTTCGAAAAGAGGAAGAATTTGATACATTTCATTCTAATGTTCGTGCAGAATCAGTGTGCATTATATTATTTTTCCAAATACTACTCCCCAACATATGAAGCGAACATTCATAGAAAAATATTTTTGAAGGAATTGGTCTGATGTAGACGGATTGTTCATTACAAGCAATAAAAAATTTTGTCCTTCTTCGAAAAGGTGGTAGATTATTAATAATAAATTAATAAATCACAAATACAACAGTCATCATTCGCTTCATAAGAATTATTTTTGTCACTCTTATTTTATTTTATAAAAAAATAATGAAGTCGACGTATCGGCAATAACAGCAAAAATATCACGCATTTTGAAACATTTCAGGTTATACAAAATTAATATTCATTTGCAAAAAGAAATGTTTAACTTATTTATATGCACAACAAAATGACAAATCCAATTGTGGTAACAGAGTTTTTCTGCAATATTTTTGTATCTTCCACATCTATTAGAAGTCAGGGGTCTATAATAAAAAATCCGATAATAGTGGCAGTTACCAGAACATACCTGGTGATTAACAAGAAAGTATTGGCTTTCTCAAATTCTACTCCTCTTGTTCTCGCCCTTACTCCATATTTATTATTTCATTGAATAAAAAACAATAAATTTATTAATTACACACGCAGACGCAATACATAATATTACCGTATTTTTATTTCATATATTGTAGATGTATTGAAAATGTCATAAATTACCAGATAACTAATTGAAGTAATTATGTTTTTTCACTCACTTGGATATATCAACCTCGTTCCCATTCATTCCTATGTAGGACGCTTTTCTGAGCCCGTCGTTTGAATCCATAGTCGTACTCTCTGTGGTTTGCATCCATCAACAAGGTTATCTCTGTGGTCAGTATGATCCTCTGACCATTCCCATGGTCGTATTGTGGTTATTCCCATGCATCAGTGGGTTTCAAAATTATGTTTAAACTTCTATTCTTGATAGGTTAAACCATATAAAACATGAGTTAAGCGCATAATAAATGTTTTAATTTTACAAGTCTATTATTGTTGAATTTCTTGCACAGAAAGTTAATAATATCAATGCATCCACTTTTCTAACATCTATGAACAATTAGAACAAATACTTGTTGCAAAACACAAATACTAGAAGAAAAATATTATTTTTAATAGTTTAATGTGATATGTTAATTCAAAAATATTTTTAATGGAAGGACTACTTGATTTATTTGCTTAATTAAAACAATATTTATGGAATTGGAAATATTAATTTTTGTGTCAAATATTACATTTGGATGGCCAACCTTTATATGCATTTAATGAAACTAAAAGACTAATATTTCTAGATAGTTTCGTAATTCAAATGAGTTGTCTATGGATATAAATGCCATCCTAAGTGAAAGATACCATGTATCTATGTTAACCTATTTATATTAATTATAACACCTGAAGAAGTCACACATTATAGACGAACCATTATGGAATTAATATAACATAACATAAAAATCTATCTTTGCATTAATGTTGAAATATAATCTATATAATATTTTTCATTGTAGTATTTGGTGATATATTTTATAGTTTTATCCAACTGCATTAACAATTGATATTTTTTCAACTCATAAAATGATTAGGATGATAATGCATACTTGTGATTATCCAAAATCACGACATTCACAATTGATGAGAAGTCAATGTGATATCAAGTCACTGGCAATGCGAAGGAGAGAAAGCGGAACGGGTCCGACTCCCTGCCGAACGCTATCTCTGCGCTCTGGAGTTCCGGTCAATCTCCGCCATGGACGCTTTTGCATGCAACCTTCGTTTCCTCCGATGACTGAACGGAAATGATGGAAAGACGCGTCTCCAGCGACAGAATGCTTCTTCCTGGTGTCGAACGGCATTCGTGCCCATTAACTCCTCCATACGGATATTGTGAGATAAGGATCTGATGATGTTTACTGTTACATGTGACGCTACCTCCGAAGTTATGACTTGAGTATTCGATTCTCATTTGGTAATCCAGAGGTTGGCAAAATTAAGTGTCCTGTTTTAAATTAATGATAGCTTATCATCTTTGCTTCAAATGTGTTTCTTTTTTTAATTTCTGGCGAATTTAACTTTTGTTCCATTTGCAATCGGAAAAGTTGCAAAACGCATGCACGCGCAGAAACATTCTGTACAAAAGAAATGTACAGAAATTTATGAAAATTATAATATCTAACTAATAATAAAAATGGATATTATTCTTAGCGAACATATATAGTTGAAATTTAAAAAGACAACTTGAAATTTCACAGTTTGGCATGTCTATTTATTATTCCGTGTAATTGAATTTTACGTTTAAACTTTATTACTTTCTTTTAATTTGAACCATTAAATTTGTAGATTGGGTTATATTAATTATTTCTTTCTATAGAACAAGAATGTAAGTTTAGTAATTCTAATGTATAACAATAAATTGCTAGCTTTCGTTAAAAAAAATTATGTATCCAAATTATTCCGGAACATTCTTCATTACGTGTCTCTAATCTTTCTCTTCGTCTTCTTTTTTTTCAATAACGACAAGATATCCTTTCTGTGAACTTGAGAAATGTAAATAGATAATTTTTATGTGAACAATTTTTTTTTTTCAATTAATGAACACATTAGATCGTGAGTGTCACCCTTTTATATTTTCTTGTGTCTCTTTTTAACTTTTTGTTATTTTATTTACTATTTTGAACAGAAATCTAATAATATATGCGGCGTGGTCCCTAGTGACTAACTTAATGACTGATTGACTGATCTACTGACTAATTCATCAACGCAGCGAGAAGAAATAATAGAAATGGAAACTAGAAATTTTGACGGTATGTCGCTTTTGTTGTTGAGGCTTCCAAATAAAAACTTCAAAAATTCCGATTCTAAAGGGCTGATTAACGGAAATTTTTTTTCAATAACGTACGAATTAATTAAGTATTAAAATTTTACTTTTCCTCACTACAATATAACGAAGGGCAAACGTACGTGAGAATCCGGAAGAGGTGAGCTACTATCTATAAATTCCTATTATGCAATAATATAAAGTTTGGTCATTTTAATAGGCAGCACTGCATTGTCACTGGTCTATGCATTTTTATTCTCTCCTTTGTTCCTTGTTATATCTCAAATCATTAATTATTTTCAATTCTTGTTTTTTGATTGTGTAATTTATATTTTTATTAGGCGGATTTCATTGATATTTTTCAATTCTTATAATCAAATATTTAAGCAAACGCCATCTATTTTTCAAACCGGTACGCTTGGGGAATCTATTAAAAAGTATATCGATATTGTAAATGTGCTCACTTGTTTGTAGTATTCTTCCCTTGAGAATAATTGCGTTTTGACACGAAGTTTTAACATCGATGTATTTGCTAAATTTAGACACGTATTTATGTCTACGATATAAACACTTTCAGTACGCTTTTTTTGTAGTTCTTTATTAAACATTAGTCGTCTAGAGTTTGATTAATGCTGAGTACTCACAAAAATGAATTTTTCAACTATTATATTTTTAGGCAATCATCCAGAAACAATTGTTAGACATCAAACACAAATATACTTCAACATATTTATTTAAAAATAAATGATATCCTAGTGTAAATTTAAAGAATATTGTGTGTTAATTAATCTATAAAAATAAACATTTAAATCATATTTGTGATATTAATATTGAAAAGTGTGACTTTATGTTGACGTAAATCAGCGTAAATCAAATCATATTTGTATGAGAAGGTATCGGACAAAAGATCTCAAACAATTGTGTAACATAAAAACGTTTGTAAGAAAATCCACATACAATTTAGCAATTAAATACGTTTTAAAATAGAGTTTATCACAGAAGTTAAAAAAATACGAAGAATGAAATTCCTTTTTGAAGAATTTTGCGAGAGTTTTCAGTGTTGTCGTGAGTCTAGCACGTTAATAATGAACATTAGAAAAACCAAACTCTTAAACGACTCATCATACATTTTACTAAATGAAATCCAAAAACCAGTCTATATTATCAGCTATTTCATACCCCATCCCCCTTGACCGCAATCATATTTTATTTCGGGATACCAAACTCTGCTGCACTGGAGCGTTTAAATCAAACGCGAAACGAGTTGATGCTGATTTTTAATTCAATTGGCCGGTAATTGCTGTGATGTGGTGTGTGTTGAAAGAAATAACGACTGTTAAAGCTATTCTTCTACGTATTTTATGCAGATATCGATGAAAATATAAATTGCCAAATGGGGCACAGAAGCCACAAAGTTTGTCATTTGTTCTGCTGGTGGTGAATAAATGTGTTATTTAGTAGAAATACAGATCTGCAAGCGACACGATAATGAAACTCTCAAATGGCGATGTAATTCTTTTGGAGCGGATAAGTGCCTAAATATTGAGGATGCATTCTAGCAGAATAATAGAGTATTTGTAAACACATGGGAACAATGAATGGCATGCTCATAGCTATGCATCATTGAAGTTAATTCAATAAATTTTTTATCTAATCCTATTGTTTGTAATGCACATAGCAAATTAAAGTAACTAATTTGTTTTAATTTACTGTCAATTATTTCCTATTTATTGCATAATTTTGATTATGACCGGTCCAAGAAATAACTTTTCAAAATTTTCATTATAAAGTGTTTGAAATAGATAAAAGCAATTAGCACATTTTCAAATAAATATTTTCAACAAAATGATCCATCGATTCATGTCCTTAATATCCAAAAAATTACGGCGTTTTTTTATAAACTTCTTGTTTTTGAAAAACTCTCAATTTTTTTTACGTATTTAGTCTTTGAAGGGCTTAAAAGGGTAAAAATTAAGAAGTATGTGAATGAATGTATGTGGCTTCCCGTTATTTCTTCTAATTGACACGATAGAATTTGCTGAAACTTAGCACAGGTTCCTCATTGGTGCACTAAAAGCACTCCAGGGATAAATCAATGACGTTACCATTGCCCTTGTGATGTGAGCAAGAAGAAACCGCTCTGCAACCCGTTGAATTTCTCATTTCACTACTTATTCCATGAGAACGGAGTTGGGGAATTAGCGAATCTTTTAACTATTTCTTCGAGCATAGTGAAGAAGAATTTCCATGAATGTCTTCGGAAAATAAATGAGTCCATATTTTCGTTCTAAAAAACATGAACATAAAGTGGTTAAAATATATTTGTGAGTGTAAAGATAATCTTCAAATAGTTTTGGTGTTAAGAGAACGTCTGTAACATTTACGATATAAATTTTGTGTAACCATGATTTCGATAATATATGTATTGTTTTAAAAGAGAGGTTCTATTTGAAACGACTTCGTTTTTTAATCACATCATATTTTTGCTTTCATTGAATAATCTTAATATGTTATGCCACAGCGACGCGTCTGATCGCCATATTTAAAATGTATAAAAATTTAAACGCCGCGCTGATTAGTGGCGTACGTAGTATCATTTGGAAGAACTTCCTGAGTATAAACCACTGAGTATAGAAAAGTCTTTTTCTTTGCTGTAATCGTAACAACTAGTCATAAATAATTTTGGCAGCGCCGTGCCTCTCACTCTATGAACTTGGACTTGCCTCTCGCGCAGATTCAAACATTTTGCCATCGAGAACATCCATTTTAAAAGTACCGTCCTTCTTTCGCGTCTTGCATTATTAGTGCTCACTTAACAATTTAAACTAAGTGGTCACACCTAATATATATTCTTCCACATAGCACATTACTTATGAATATTTTGAGATACATACTTACGTCTTGCATGACTGCATTACGACACAATAAAAAGCACTTTTCCTCTCTTTTCAATCCTTTGGTCATGAGACTTTCTTTACCAATTTTACTCCATAGTTAACACAACTCTGCTGAAAAATTGACAGATAAAAGGTTAATAAATGATAATGTTACAAAAATATTGCTGGAGATAAAATACAAGTGTTACAGCACAATTTATTTTATATTACCTCCACATTTGATTTTGTATTGATAAAAATTAAATGATTAACAGGATGATTTTATCTCTAATTCATTGGTCAGTTGGCCATAATAAAAATTGAGTATTTTAAACCGTGGACATTCTCCGCTGATATTAGAGGCTCAAAGCAGAATTATATTTCATATATTTTGGTCTGCTAGAAGAAAAACATTGTCAATTAATTGATTTCTTCAGCTCACTATAGAAACGAAATAGTAGCTAATTTGTAAGTTGATCTCACAATCTTCCAGTGTCCATCACCAGGATCGTCAGAGCCTTGGTTGTATTGACTAGTACTCATTCCATTTATAAAAACCGTACATTCGTCACCTCTTGTTAATTTCACTATATTTTTCTTAGGTTTAGGCCACAAATTGAATACAAAAAAAAAAAAAATCACATACTTAGAATACATAATTTTACACACCTAGTTCAGAATTATTAATTTTGAAATTATTCTCCCATCCTCCAAACACGCTTCATTGTTGTAATTTCATTTCGAAGGGGTTCTGGTGGTAGGAGATGTAATCGAGTTCCTACAGCCCACGCCAAATACGAATTAGCACCAACAAAACTCGAGAAGAACGTTAGCGATTAGAGTTCCCAACGAGCAAAACGTTGGCAAGGAGCCATTCTCAAGATATTCTCCCCCATGTGTTTAACAGTTTTACTAAGTGAAATGAATCGCTGTGCAATTTCTTGTAGAACAAAGTCTCTTCTTCGTCACGTACGTTTCTTGTGAAATAAGCTGTTTTATTTTCAATTCATGTTATTTGAACTGTTATTAACTTTATCAGTTTTCTTATGTAAAGCGTTATACATTAATTTTCTGGATGACATGTACCGAATATATATATTTATCGCATGTTTCAAAATGTTTTGTTCCGACTCACTACCTGACTCATTCATCAACGCGTAGAAAATTCTGTAGGAGAAAAGAATTTAAAACTATGTCGATATGTTTCGATGTTTCATTGTTAATAGACGCAAAGAAGAAAAAATGATCCAATATTAATATTTTTTATGTATTACAAAAATATAATTTTTCGGGGGTTATGACTGCGTATACATATTGGTTAAATAGTAATTACTATATTTTGACATGAATGAGAACGGATCGATAGAAAAAAGTGTCGATGTGTCGAGAATTCTCTGCGGTCAACTCTTTTAAAAATAGATATTTTGATAGAGGGATATATTGTTACAATTCACGAACATTTTGCTGTTTACTATTCGCCGAGGCGCTGTGTCCATGGCAATGTACTGCAGTATCTCTGGGTATCATTGGTCGAATGTGCCTCATCCTGGTCCAGGTTTTCTCCGT
>NNCF01127190.1:149332-204731 GCA_002313205.1 Laupala kohalensis
ACTATTGTGGTATTTAATATCGATTATATACCACAATATATATTAATACAAATTTGTTGGTATTCTGTTGATATTATAACACGTAGCTAACAATTTTTGTTCTTATCTTCCAAGTGTGCTGAAATGTTAAATCCGCCTCTGTTTTAGGACCCTTCATCGAAATTGATGGGATGATCTCTTGCTTGCTTCCGTAGAGTAAATTAGTTTATTGTCCTCCAAGTGGTTATATGCAGTTTGTAGTTTATTATTATCATGGATGCTTTGTTCTGAACCAGGATGCAAAGATAACGCTAAGACCAAACAGAAGAGAGGACAGGTGGACGGTATGTTACTGAGATACATGAGTCCCCAGTCTATTGATTCTGAGAAAATCAATCACGGAACTTTCATCTGACAGATACGGCGTCTAGCAAAAAGACTTCTTTGAAAGGATCCCTTGGATGACATACATGGATATTCTTCGAAATTTGAATTCAGCTGGAATGACTTTGATCACCTGTAACACAATTTAATCTGTCTGATCAATTACTGATTTCATCACTTTACTCAAATCTATCTAGAACGAAGTCTAGGTTGGTTAATTTATAAGTTATCGGTTTGAAAGACAAGTAAGAGTAATGATTGATCAAAATTTGTTTTGATTATTGGGTTATTAATGTTAACTTTATTAATGAACTCATTGAAACATAAATTAAAAAAACTTACTCATTACTCATCATATTTAAAGAAATTTTATAATGACACATACACTGTCTCTAACTTGAAAATCTGTATTCTCTTTTCTTCTACTAATTGGGACTGTTGCACCATTTTATAATTATCGAATTAGTGTGTCTTCGCATTTCCACCAGAATTGACTCTCCTTGCCACTTGCTTAACAAGGCATGACTAACCCTCTTTCAAGCCGAGGCATAGAATCTCAGTAGCTTTCAATAATCATAAATTTAAAAATATGTTTCTCGTTCTTGTGACAGTATTGTGATCAGCAATATAGAATCTGGGAGAGATTAAATTCATACGATATATTGATTTGATTTCTGCTGCATTTACTCTTTATGTTTGTCTGCCTATTTTTTCGCCAAATTTATGAGAAATTTTTAATATCCATCGGCGTGTTAACATCAATTTTTGAAACGCTTTTCGTTTTTAAGTTACCAAAGAGGTATTGGTGTCGACAACAAATAAATATAGATCAGTAGACAAGATCAGTATATAATCAAAGATGAATGCACTTTTTGTTTAAGGCATATTTTCCTACTTTTTTTTACTAGTAAAAAATCGAAAATAATTTCATTTCCTTTTATTATTTCGAACATAAATTATACAATAAAAATCTACATTTACTATTTATTCAATAAATTACACGAATATAAGTGAGAATATAAACCAAGGATTTTCAGGAAAAGGTTATCGTGAGACGGGGCTCTCGGCGATATGGCGCTCTCGGCTGTTCTTTTTATCGCCCGTTTCTGGCTAAATAATTCACCTCGTTATATCAAAAATTAATTCATTTATTACAAAAAAACTTTCCCGTTTTATAAAACTCATATTAAGCTGACAATTATTGCAAAATGAACTAACATCATAAGTTTTTCATGTCATGTCAAAAATAAATCTTTCGTATTTAATACTTTATTACAACAATACTTTAAAAATAATTAAATTTTATTTTCTTGTTAAGTATCCAAGACTTCTTGTTCACATCCGTGCGAAATTTTAATTTTTTTAAACTTTATTTACATGGCTAAAGGGCAGTGATTGACGCACTGTGTTTGCCGCATCGCTCTGCGATCCGTTAGAAACCTTGAGATGCCTACAGAAGCCTCAACACCGCTAGCGTTTTCAAGACGGTCTTGGAACGCGGTGGTGACTAGCCCCATGTACTTGCCCCTTTCAGTTAACTCCGTGCAACAACGTAAGAAGCCATTCTGTGTTTTATCTTGATAGTTCTCCATACACAAACTAATACATATGTAACTCTTCTCTCCAGCTGGAGTAGTGTATGAATGAATAAATCAAGGCATGAACAGTAGCTGACATAAATTCTTAAATAGGTGTATTAATTAACACTGCTGTCTCTCTTCTAGTCGTCAGGACACTCACCGTCATGCCTTGACTGTTGGTGCTGCGTCAGTCCTCTTCTCCCACGAGGGGACAACGCCGCCACGCCAGCGTCGACGAGCAGGTTGCTTTCAATTTATCTTGCAGTCCGCCCAAAACGTGTCCCTTCCTTTTTGCGAGCAGCGGGAAATTTCTCTTTTTTTCATATTTTTTTTCCCTCTCCGTGCTCCCTAAGCCCTGCGCATCATTAGCCCTTCGGTGGCGGCGCGGGCAGCGTTCATTAGGAAAGGCGACGAAAGGGAGGGGACGAAGGGCTGAAGTGGAGGGGAAGGATGGAGAGCTTTTTGTGGGTGCGTCACCGCGAGGCTCCTCCGTGCGAGGGGCACCCGCCCTTCATCTGCCTTCTCCCCTCCCCTTCCTCGCGAAGAAACGTCTTGGCGGGGGCGGTGGTTGCAAAGCGCGCGATGGAGACAAAGGAAGAACGGCAGCGAGCGGCGGCAGCGGCGACTACGGTGGCAGCGCATTCCCCTCCTTTTCCAACAGACGAAGACGATGCCGTCGCCGAGAAAATGGCAGGGGCGACGACGACGTCCCACCGAGAGAAGTGCTATGAACAGCCTCAGCGCCTTCTCATTGTTCAGACATTTAGTTCCCCCTCCCTCCGCACACCTCTCGCGCGCCCGGACCCTTCCCTCGAGCAGTATTAGCGGCAGAACAAACTGTTGAAGATGAGGCGTCGCGCGTCGCGCCGTTGAATGCTCTCTTAGCATGCGACTGCCCCGCCTCCGTCGCCGAGCAAAAATTCTACCTCACTTCTTCCCCGCCCACGAAAGAGTGCCGCACCCGCAGCAGGCGTAGTGCGAGCGTAGTGGGAATAACTTAACGCAGGAGCTGCGAGGTCGTTCTGTGGCACCAGCACCCCGTCGAGACTCGAGGATGCCTTCAATTATTTTCACTTTAAGCCGCGTAAACGTTAGTCTAATGCGGGCGCTGAAGGAGACGCGCAGGCGACGACTCTGCGAAGTAGATTTGGAGACGCGCACGAATTTAATTTATTATTAAGGACAAATAGGAATATGAGTGTTAGTGGAATAGAACGGCCACTAGTGCAATATAATGAATCATTGTAACCTTTCATTATCAAAGTGTATATTTTTAAAGATGACCATTACGAGGCCATGAATGTTGTATGTGCCCTACAAAGAAAAATGTGTACCCTGAATTTTTGATATTTCATAATGTCTCTCACTACCTAACCTCTTCTTTTAAAAATATATATGAATAGGAATGGTGTTGTAATTAATATTTAATCTAGACGCAAATTAATCCACAGTTACATCTTATCAAGAAGCCATTAGTGACAGCGGTGGTGTAGTGGAAGCTTCACTTCCACCTGCTAAGCAGTAGAGAGTGGATTCGATTCCAGAACCGATCGAACTAGGTAAGGTTTTCTGCTAGGGTTTCCCCAGATAGGTGTCGGTTCCTTACATTTCCCGCCAACCCAGATCTCTCCTTTGCAAATACTCTCTCAAATCATTTTTAGACGGACGTCATGGTTGCCTGAACATCGCTGGAAAACATGAAATAAATACATGATGTCGTTAAGATGGGCAATCAACAAATATTAAGTGCTCTAATGACCTCGATGTTGGCGATCCCTAAAGCCCCAAATAATAAACAAATATTTCATAGTACGAATACACACGTATTTTTTGTCTTACATTGGAAAATTAGAAGGTCATTTTACTATATTATCGCATGACGCATATAATTGTGAAGAATTTGTTAACATCGATTTATTATAGTAAAATTAATTTTGGCGTTTTGAATTTGAGTAAAGGGGCTCAAAAGGTATTAACAGATTTGTAATGTTTTCTCCTTAGATACGGCTAAGTTCTGTTTGGAGAGTTGTGAATCTGTGGAGTTTCTTGAAGGAAACTCGCAGAAAGTTCTAGATATATTTCAGAGGCGGAGAGGCCACATTATGTTCTAAAGAGCTCTCTCAGTCTTTGAGAATAAACCGAGATATTCGTATTTTGGACGAGAGAACAAAATGATTTGATGGAGAATTGAGAAAAAAGGAAACCAAAATGAAAGAAATAATTTTCCTATCCCAAAATAATGTAAAATAAAAAGAATTTCTCTCTACTTTCTATTTCTTTGAACATATAATTGTGTTTTTGTATATCATTTATTAGGGAGTCAGTATAGAGAATCGATGTGTCCACATTAACAAGGCATTGATTCACATCACGCCAAGGAGTTTTCATTTGACTTGCGGACAAATGGTTTGGGTTCTAGAACAAGTGTCATTTTATTATTATTCTAAAGAGTTCCAAACTATAAGTTATTTTGATATTCTATAATTCTTTTGTTCAAAATCAATTATTCAGTTTTGCTAACCGAGGTTAGATAATTGAATCAGCTGTTAGGTACACCAGCCAATCTGAACTCATGATAAAGGGGTCAATCCATGTAAAGGGGGTTCAGAGGTAGCCGTTTGACCCTTTAATTGTATAATATTTGTGTATCAACACCGGCAAAAAAGATAAAATATTTTTGGGTTGTTAATATACGGTAGACAGCGGTGGTCTAGTGGTAGCATCTTCGCTTCCACTATCCCGCTGAGCGGTAGAGCGTGGGTTCAAACTCTGCTCTACCAAATTAGGAGAGGTTTTCAGCTGAGGTTTCCCTCACCTACTCCCAATTCCTTTACCCTAGTCCAACGGTTAGGTGGGAGAGGAGACTTCATGACCTGAACCTCGCCAAAAAAAAGCGTAAAATAAATTATTAAACAAATAGTTCGTGAAGTAAAAATTTTAAAAATGAAAACAATCAAGCTATTACAACGGAATCGCTTAGCCCCAAGTGAATATCAGGAATGAGGTGACTAACCTGGGAATCGCATTAGGAAAGCTTCATTGGACCTTCAAGCTTCATTGCCTTGTTCTACTCAACTCAAGAGTTCTAACTATGATGTGTGCTGCGTTAAAGTTTTAATATTCTCGTACTTGAAAGATTTTGTGTGACCGTCACTCATTTAGAATATGAAAAGTAAGCTACGAGATCCGATTATCAACACAATAACTGTGGTTTCTTCATTCGTCAATTTATATTGGTTACGTGATCTCCCATAAAAGGATAATGGCATCGATGGTACTTTTAAACGAAATAAAAATATTTCAGATTGATATAATAATGTTAGTATTTCTTGAGGTTTATAATACAAAATAATCAGAAAAAGTGTGATTTGTGTTAAGCGATTCAACGTATACAACTTCAGTACATGACACTGAGAAATTAATGTGTGTACATTTTTGACATAAGACGAATATTATATTCATAAATTATATCACGGATTAGTACTCGCTGTCATATCACTTACGCACTAAATTATTAAAAAACTATTACACAAAAATTTTGTTCGATTAATTATGATGAATTAAAATGGGAAACGGACCGAGATTCAAACTCGGGACCTTGAGCCTAACGCGCTCATTCGCATACCATCTAAGCCATCCCGTTCGCCTCCTGGGCCATTCTATCATTAACATTCAACTTGCGAGACCCAAAGACCTCTAAGGTGGTCTCATTGAGACAACTCTCCCAGGAAGTACTTTGTTTTAGGTCGTATTATCCAAGTCCCCCGTTTTCATTCAACATATTATTAATCTGTTACCTGGCGGTGAGGTTTACCGCAATTTGAGAGATTTCTGTTTGTTTGTGAATCAGAATTGGATAATACGACCCCCCAAAAAAACTTCCTAAGGGGATCGCCTCATATGAGGAGCGTAGTCTCCACGAGACCACCTCAGAGGTAACTGGATCTCGCAAGTTGCACGTGAATGGTAGACTGGCCCGGGAGGCAAACGGGATGGCGCCGATGGTAAGTATACGAGCGCGGTTGACTCCAGGTCCCGAGTTCCAATCTCGGTCCTGTCTCCCATTTTCATTCAATATAACATAACTAATCTGTTACTTGGCGGTGAGGTTCACTGCTATTTAAGAGATTTCTATGAATCTTGTTCGACACCGAACCAACATTGTAACTGAGGGTTTTGTAATATTTTTCACAATCTCTTGCTATGTACGAGTAGTACGAGGAACTTCAATCGTTTCACTTTACCTTCTTACTCTTGTATGTATAATTCTTAATTTTTGTGGTCAGGCGGTATAGTAGAACTTCGGTGCAAGTCAGACCACTAAGTAAATTACAACGTTATTGATATAGCAGTCGGTCAGTATAGAAAAATTGACCTTTAGCTGTCCGAGCTTCTGCACTCAGCTTCACTTACTACAAATGAATCCATCATGGAATTTTACATGGACTACATCCACAAAAGTATCTGAATTCATTCGCAAATTAAAATTAACATAAGGTTTGGGTATAAAATGTCATCGTGCATGGCACTAACCCAGCATTTTTCAACATATAAAATTTCTTTAAAATATGAAAAAGGGGAAAATGAGAAATTAATCACATTTATAAATACATTATAATAAAATTATAACATGCAATTATTAACATACAATTATGAAAAAATTAATATTTTTTTTCTACAATGAGTCTGCAGAAAAGGTAAACATAGCCTGTATATTATTATTCCGAATAATCGGTATTCAATTTGAATTGAGAGGAAACGGTTAAGGAATTAGAGGTGTCAGCATCGAATAATCATGCAGAAAGTTATTTAGTATATCAGCTATTGGTGCATCCTCCCTTTGTTACCAATCGAAACAGTAAACGTTGTAACGATGAATATCACATAATACGTTTATGCGCCTCTTCACGCGTAATTTTAATCTCCTCCCCTTTACGTCCCTCGCCGTTTCTCTCGCCACCTGAACGCATTCTGGTCTTATCTGACGACCTTCCGCGCAATGAACCGCACACTCCATTAGGCAGGGGTTCCGCGAAGCAAATGGGGAGGATTGGGAATCGAGGGGGATGAATGGGGAGATATGACGGTGAAGATTGATTCGAAGATTAGAAACGATTTAAAATGAATATTACGGTTTATCATTTCGTTTAAGGAATTCGTCGAACTGAATTAAAGTTTATCATTTCGTTTCTTTTTAATACTACGAATACACTTTAGACACGACTGATGGTGAAACACTTGCCAGAGGGATGTGGAGAGGGTGCTACGTTTCGAAGTCAAATTACGTTGATCAGTGAGAGTAGTACTGAAAAACATTTTTACTCGTACTACAGTCTGATTGTCTGAGGCGCAATGACTTCAGAGAGCGTGGTTGTTAATTGGCAAGGTGCACGTACGGAAGATCCCACCCTTCCCGACTCTAGCCGTCTTTTCTCCTCCTCCATCATGCGCAGAAAGACTTACATCATTTCACCGCAGAGAAAAAGTTCTGCACACCCAATCGTCAGTGGCGTTGAATGTCAATTTGGCGATGCAACATTACCATGATAAGGTTCGTTAGTTCATATGATACTCATGATAACTTTTCACCTTTTCCTTCAAGCTCGTGGGAACACGTTACACAGTGGTCAGATAGGGTACATCGAATGACGAATGATGAAATTTATATGATAGGTTTCATAATGATTCATTTTCATGAAAAGCAGTTAGAACTGAGCATGAAGGACGTTGTTGATATAAGACACTATAAGAAAATGTGGGGAGAATCGCAACCGAAATGAGCGATGTTTGACAATGAGGTCTTGAATCGTGTGACCTCACAACATGGATACACTCTACAACCATTTGTGTTTTGCTCCATATTTTTCGCCGACCACGGAGCATTATGTCAAATAAGATATTAGTTATATATGTGAGTAAAATGAACCAACGCAGAAATAAACCGTATTTTTATTGCACCATGCAAATAAGGGTATTACGCAAATTTATCTTTATTGTCGTAGGTACAACTAATACGGAAACTAATACTGGAACAGGGCAAAAATCTTAGCAGGGGAATGATTTTCATTGACATGGTGAGTTTGCAGTGATGGTAATCTGGATTGATGCTTACGTACCTGTGTATATAAACGCGATTTTTAACTGCGTTTCTATATGTTGCTTCAGTTCTCACATTTAGGACACGGAAAAAGGTCCATGAATCTCACGGTGCGAATTTCATCATGATATTTCTGAGGAAATGTTTATAGTCTTGCTTACTCATTGAAACAAGTGTATTATCAGAAAAAAGTGAAGGAACACTACTGTAACCAGTAAAGAACACTATTTGTGTTTGCGTAATTGTAGTGGACATCACGGAATCCTTCATGATGTCACTCATGATCTAATAAATTCTCTGAAAAATTATCTTGTGACGTTTTCCATTGACTGTGCATTGTTCCTCTGAGTGTACATTGGTTTACCCTGAGTGCAAAAATGTAGTTCCAGTGACGTTGCGCCTGTGAGAGGATATAATTGTTCTATTTATCTATCGAGGCGCACTCTCAACGCACTGAAAGCAACTGGACTTGCTCTGCCAATTTTCTCAGTGGAGGGACAGCAATGAATATTGTTGGGGTTAGGTTAGTCTATGGATAACGCATCCATGATGGTTGCTATGAGTTTATTGCAAATATTGTCGTCCGAGGGCTCCTCACATGAAGAGCAAGAGTTGTTCGTCAAATTATTTCTTTCCAAAAAATAAAGAGTTATTAACATGATGGATTTCGTTTCGTTAACTCGATTATATAATGATGAACAGGCAATATTGCATTGTATACTCATGAATAAAGAAAGCTATTTATTGAGGTAATAGTAATTGTTTATATTTTATTAATTTAGTTCTTTAATTCAAGTATTAACTTTTACGGCTAGCAACGGTCATTCTCGAATCGGAAACCTGCTAGTAGCAATGATGTTCCATTTACTTGCTACTCTCTCTCGGTGGAGTGGGGAACTCGCGCGGAGCAATGATGTATTTGTGCGGTGGACATTCAGAGCAGTAAATGGAAAACGCTATTAGTAAACTTTTTTCTGTGCCCGCAGTGAAGCCAGTAAAATGTTTAAATTGTTATTAAGAAGCAGTTGAACCGTTTCATCTAATCAAAAAATTATTGGAAGGAATCCTGAAGAAAGTCAGACAAAACGTAAGTTTTATGTATACGACATTATACTGAAAGTTATGATATTCGCCTATTAATTTAAAGAAGTTTTAGTAACTGAAGTGCATCAAAACCAGTCGCTCTTTCGATAAAATATGTCACGCGACGCATTGTCTGGTCAGGAGAAAGATTCAAATGCGGTACTTTTGTACTTGTGCATTTGTACTTAGTCTTCTTACGATTATTGTACCACTTCGACTAGTTATAAATATTGTATTTTATACAACTTTGTATTTGACAAGGTTTGAATTTGTTTTTCCAACTAACAACTGAAGCTGACTTAGGAACCAGGAATTTTCGAGTCTCATTTTGGGGATAACCTTGTCCGAGGCACTGGTCTTTCAAACCGTACGCTTCTTGCATAGCTGATACGATACTATCCTATCTGACATGTTAGAGGTCATAGAAGAAATATCACAAATATACTGTTTCAGTGAAAATAAACTACAAAATAGATGATTCAAACATATGAATAGATGTTTAAGTCAATGTAATAATAGAAACTTGTGAATTTAAAATAAATATGAAGAAAAAACGAACTTTGGAAAAAGTACTCATTTATTGCTTGTACATACACTATTTTTCTTGAAGATAGAAGAATTATTTTTTGAAAGTTTCCTTACCGTGAGCTTAACCTTCGATTGCCAATGAGAATTAGAAGTAAATATGATCTTTTGTATCAATATTTTTCTAAAAATTTCAGATGGCTTTATAGAATAACCTCAATGACTCCACTTAATGATACTCCTGACTACTCTTCACTCATCCAGAACATTAATGAGTTCCCGACGATACTCTATCATTTATCGCGTTATGTTTCCCACGAACGTAACGAAACTCAATTCAAATACTTAAGATGAACAAAACACTCAAATAAGATATTCCTTTCTAAACGTATTCTTCTTGGTAATAACACAATTCTGTTAGTTAAATTGTTGCCGTTGATGAGATCGAGAAAATTAAACGATTTACGTCACGGGGAAGTCATTAAATTAAATTATTTATTGTCAAAAAAGCCGTTACAATCTGCAAATTACCACGTGGAGAACAATAATCTAATTTCATAAATCAATAAACTAAATAAACAAACTAATTTGAATAATCATTTGAATTATTTAATTCACTCAATTTACAAAACTATGTATTGTATGCTCACGACCAACTGAATTTGACACACTTTATTAGTAGCGAATAGCAGCCCCTGGGACGTTAGATAATGGCTGCTCATCGATCGTAAATGTCCAGCATTTAATTAGCGAGTGATTTGCTATATTGTTTCCCGTCTTTCGACTGTTAAAATTGCGATATTCGTCGGTGACCTATTCACACTGCAGTCGACTCTGGCGGAGAATCGAAGTTCTCATGATTCCTTAAAATGGCGTCACGGGAAAAGAAGTATATCTGACACAAACGGCTGCAATAAAATACACGTACATTATGCATCTCGTCTATCCTGCGATCTATTGGCTCTCCTATGATCAGTGCAAGGTCTCACGACATAATAGTCACGTGCCACATCTAATTATCTATATTTATAAACATCTATCTTGGAATGGCCTTGGTGACAGGAGCACTGTTCTACGACTTACAAGCACCAGTTCCCCATTGTGTATATTACATTAAATTATACAAATCGTTGTGTGCATATATGTATATTCTAGTATAACTCAAGAACGTTTGAAGCAAGTTAAACCCAACTTCGTACACATTAAACAGACTATCTGAGAAAAAATAATACGGGATACGACACCAGCTTTCATAGGTATTGTGGTAAGAAGGAGGCTTTATGAAGAAGTAATTAGAAATAACAAGGGATAGTGACATTCGCGATTCAGTATAAAAGTACAGGTTGAACCTCCATATGCATTAATGCGCCTCAAACCCCCTTGATAAAGGTGGTAGAATCAGATCATAAGTAAAAGCAATTGAAAATATCAGTTATTAGTTTCAGTTTTCGTGATCGCTCAATAGTGACCCTCTCGATGTTCTGTTAGTTCACGTGTAGGTCCCACAGGGATCACTATTACCCCCCGGGTAGGGGGGTTACATGAGCAAATAATTTAAAACAACCAATATTAGTGTTGAGTGACTGATTCAGTCCATACTTTTCGGGGTCACTGTGATGAGATGTCACACTTCCGACACCATTTATATTTGTGTTCAGTGCTGGTGAGTAATATATCTACCACAATTTACCCATGGAAGTAATGGGTTGTTGGGATACTCTTATGTCTTATGGTCAATTTTAGTCGAAAGTCGCATGAAATTTCAACATTGTGGCAAATTCGGGAATTATAAGCGCAAAGTCTCTGTGACCACCAACAGCGGCATCTCAAAGTTTGTGGCGAAACTCCACATCCTGCACATTACCCTTTCGAATTAGGAGTTATTTCATTGGAAAGATATATGGTTCCTTTTACTACTGAGATAGACAGTTCATTGTCTTTGATGTAATACTTATTTGATTGAAAGAAAAATTCAAAAACCTAGATATCAGAAAATTTTTCTCTGACAGCTAAAAACATTGTGTGAAGCATTATTTTTTCTTATGCATATATTTCTTCGTGAACCCTACACGTGGAGAAGATATGTGATATGGTTCTGGGTGGAAATGGTGTACAATTTCGGAAGGTGAAGGGGTAGTGTAGTGGTTAACACCCCTGCGATCGAAGCAGGAGTCCTGGGTTCGCTTCCCGGCTCGTCGCCATTTTCACCTGACCACCTATCCAAGTTATCGCATATTTTTTTATTTTTCTTCAGGTCAGTATTAGGATGAAAAAAATTTTAATAACGATTTCTTCCTTTTTGCCATTTCAACTACAATCTATGTATTTTTAAAAAAAATTATGTGATGAGTTCGCAAAATCCAACATCCTTCTTTAGGAAGCAATATCAAGGCATTTCAGTTGCTGGTAGATCATTTTAAAACTAAATGCATGCCTATGTTCCCGTGCATTGAAAAAGAAACTTCCTTGATGAATCGCTTGCTATCAACCTCACCGCCAGTGCTGCAGCTGACGTCATTGCAAAGCAAGGCCATCAAAAGCAGACAGCGGGAATAGAAGTGACGAAAGGGTCTATTGTGACGAAATCGGCACCGATCATTCACCGAAAGACTCCTCCCGTAAAGCCATTATGTGATGAGTTCGCAGCATCCAACATTCACTGTAAAACGACCTTTCATCACGCTGATAATGGGTAAGCTCTTCATGGCAGAATATGTCCCTAAATAAGTCACTCCTAGCATTTTTTGTGGAAATATTGAGTGTTTCTGATTTCATTCTATGGAATATATGTAGGAAACGTTTTGACAATAAACGAACATGCGTCATCCAGAGTATAAATCAAATGTCGACCATGAAAGACCATATTGTGCAATTTAAAATTCATGAGTGGTTAGAATCGATCAGTAAAGATACCTATTATTCCTGTTAGTTAACACGATATTGAAAATAAAAGTAGGGCATGAATGTAAACAGAAGCACGTATGGCAGCAGGGCACCTGATACCAGATAGAGCACGCTGCGCTCGCCCCCAGCTAAAACAGGAACCAGAGAGAGTTGGCCAATAAGCTATCATGCCCGGACAAAAGAGGTCGTTCGGAAATTTCAGTGATTAAACCTGTGATTTTCGTTGGGATGAACGCGGAGAAAGAGCGTTATATTTTTTGTGTGTGAAACATATGGTAACAAAGGAGAGAAGTATTACGCTGTATTATGAAGTATTCTACGAAAAATCTTATTAAATTTTTTTTCTTTTATTCTTCCGGATTATGATTCTGTTTCCATGTGAGGCTTTTATATTTCTTGGTACTGATTTCCTATGTGATCAAAACAATTAGTTTGCTTTGCCTTTAGAAATTTTCTTTCTCGCTATCACAAACTCAATAGTTTCATTGCGCAGAAATCGGTGGAACGCTCGGTAGAAAAGACGAAGAAATGAATTCGTGGACTCCTCTCCAATGCAACCCAGAAGTCATTATCGCGATTGATTCTGATCTCTGTGCACCACGCGGGTGAACGTAACTTCGCTCACGTGCTCCTTCACTCGACACCACTGAAGTAGTAGATACACATATAATGTTTTAATATTTTCACTTTTAATTTCTACTGGAGTTTTTACTCGTGCGAGATTGAACAAACTCTAGAGTATAGTTAAATAAATAAAAACAATATACACAAATAGAACAAGTAAATAGTCATACAATTTTTTTGTCGTTGCTAACTTGCGTACTAATTATTACCATGTGTGTGTTTGTGCGTATTTTATAGATATTTGGGCAATGATTTGTTATTTAACCTCTTATTATTGTTCGGGAACTTTCTTTTCAAGGAAAACTAGGGCGTAAATTTTTTTTATTCCGATATTAACTCAATGCTTTTAGGAAAGTGCCCTCGCTATTCCCTTTGCCCAAAGCTTTCGAGTCAAGGTCTCGCGCACAGAACTGGTGGTCGCAATGTACTTCAGTCTTTTCATCTCATTCGTACTTTCATTTCGATGAACATGCAAAATACGCCTTCAGTTAAAAGATAACTCAAGTATGAAAATATGACATTCATTTCAACATTTAAAAATAAAAGAAATAATTTTTATAACGAAAGGGAAAGATAAGAAAGATCACATGAATACTAATAATGTAGTATACAAAATAAAATGCAGAGATTGTAGATCTAGTTATGTTGGTGAAACCGTTTAGTTCCAAGAGCACAAACGAAATTTAAAATCAATCGAACAAAGTTTAGTAACCTCACATTGTATTAACAAAGATCACTTGATAAGAAGATAGCATCCTGAATGTTCCGTTTGTTGATTAAATTTGTTGAGTTCCTGGTATTCTTCTTCATTATCTAATTATCAGACTTAGAATCTTCTCTCCCTCTAAGTATTAGTATTTGCATCTCTAAATGCCATCCTTGTTAATAGTATAATTTAACCAGGTTTACTTTATTTTATACTTTTTCCACACGCGAACCATAAAAGTAGACCGGTATTTGGGTAACATAAAATTCAGTCAGCCACTGAAATAGGAAAAACCAGGTACTCATTTTAGAGCAAGGTGAGGTGGCCTAGAAGCCAAGTCGATTAATCTTGAGTGAAATTCCGACATCCCTTCACGGTTATTTTGAACCGATCGCCGTCAGCAATCCACAGCTCTACCTATCGAACTATACTTATACCAACTAAATGGAGTATATTTTTGATTGGAAATATCACTTAGGGACTAATGTTGACTACTACGCATATTCATATACTGCTACAAATAATCAAGAAAAATTAGTTTGGATATTAAGTTATAAGTGAACTAAAGTGTACATTAAACTAAAAACTGAGCCAAAGTAAATTTGGACGACACATAACGACGGTTTCAACTCCAGGTTGAAGTTCGTCAAACATAGTGGCTGGCTGTAATTCTGTATCTCATATTCAGATATTTCCATTTGGTGACTGAATCGGGTAGCTTATTGCCAGGAGTAACAATGAACTATTCTCTGCAATGAAGAAAGTCAGGACAGCAAGAGTCTCAGAAAACCCCGAAGACGTGATTGCACCACGCCAATCAAGATCGCATGTTGCTCGTACTATCCCATTTTCATTGACGCGGGGGTGATTGACTGTTACCTGTTCTACCCTGACTTGCTAATAACTACAAGCATAAACCGCAGAATATTTCTCATTCTTAAAACAAATTGCACAATTCAGTTATTTTCTTCATAATTCACACTTTTTTATACTTCAGTTTCGGGAAGTGAAGATGGTCACATGGAAAATAATCTTTCTGTACAAGTTTCATAACATTGTGCCCCGAACTGCCCTGCCTTACTCGTGCGCTCCTCCGTGCTAGCTCATATTATGATCAGCAAGACGATCGCTCACATTCCTAGCTCCTACCAACACTTCTACGAGAATTTGAATGTTATAAATACTGTGATGTGAAGCATTTACTATTATCATTATGCTCGTGATAAATAAAAAGTTGAGCGCCATAAACCTGAATGACTATTTTTACACTTACAGGCTTAAAATAAATTAACGAAAGGGATCAACAGTCTTTTGGAACAACATACAACAATTTATTACAAAAACACAAATACCATATTGGCAACACAACCCTTACATTGACCAATAATTACCACTTTGCAAATTAGATAACTTATTCATTACAACATCCTCGACTCTAGTTGTAGTATCTTCTTGTGCTATAATCCTTCATAATACCTTTACGTCTTGATGTTGAAGAGTTGATATCGTACCAGGATGTTCGGACTTCTTCAGAAACCTTTCATACTAGTGAAGCTTCGATACAACCGCCCCTTAGTAATTATGAAGAATGATGAAATAAAGTTTTCTTCATATCATATTACTAGAAAGCATATGAATTTCTAACAATTCATAGTCTCTACTCGAAAGAAAGTTCAATATACAACGAGTTGTTCTCGCAACTACTTTTCCAATAGAATAATATACTATCGTATTGAGAAGTTAATATCTCGCGTTCTCCTAACAGACTGAGAACAATAACTTCTCAACCCGCGTTCTTCTAGAAAAGACTCTGACTGACTGACTGACTGAGTGAGAACTTATCCACTTGTTTCTCTCGTGAGGTAAGCCTTTTAAAGAGTGAGGGGTAGGGTTCACTTTACGTAGCCATACGCTCTGACAACCAGGGCGGAATAAATTTCCATTGGATGGCGACGTCACTCGCGCGTATTTGAAGCCAAATATCTGAGATGTCTCAATATATAGTGTTCACCCATTTTCATATTATATTTTCGAATGAAATTGTATAATATTTGAATATTTATGGTAAGAAAATGTATTCTTGCTAACGTGATACATTTTAGACCAAATATGCTTGAATACAGTAATATGTTTTTTGTAACTATAAACCACCACTTACATGCAATTTTGGTCACCTAAAAAAAGGCTAGCAACATTCAATTATATGACTGCAATTTAAGACAGCACGAGTTACTCGGAAATGTGATCACGCTAATTAATCTTTGTATGATTTACTTTCGAATCGTGAAATACTATAATAAAATGTCCTAATTCCCACAGATACTTCCACGACATTCGCTTATCTCTGAGACATTATGACGCTGAAAGCAACCACAAATGTGTTTGAATCACGACTCGACCGCAAGCGTCAACTACAGACACAGCATTCCTGCGAGAGCCCTGTGAGAAAAACTCGACGGCAAAGAAGACAATGAATGGCGACGCGGATCCACAATCACGAACTCCCTTCCTTAACAGGATATCGTTTCACACGAATTCCACAGAAGGACAGCAAACAAAAAGTGTTGGCTTCCCGACAATAGAATTATACCTTTTCCCAACAAAAACATCTCTTCCGTTTTCTCTCATCATCTCCGGACGGTCTTAAGACAAAAACATAGGAAATATATAAATTTCTTGTCGGCGTGCTCGACGAGCGATAAGACTGGAGTCGAGTGGAGGAATGATAACGACTCCGAAAGGACAGTAATTGTTTTGTGTCGCGCGCACACGCTGCGGCCCCCGTCGCCGCCTTTTGTTTTTCTGCCCTTCCGGTTTTCTTCTGGCGCGCCTCGTAAGTCAAGCTGTCAGTCGAGCTTCTGCGATCTGCCGCGCCGCCCGGAGCGCTTCGGGAACGCTCACTGTGAGGACTGGGGATGAGACGAGGGCAAAGTCAGGGGAGGTAAAGTAGATCGGGGATATGTGTGACTGAAATGTGGTAGCAGGCACATGAGAAATGTGTGGTACTACAGATATTTTTGTGTACCTGTTCAAATTACGGAATGTATCATGAAAATCACTTCAATTTTTGTAAAGAAGATTCAATTTTCGAAACTGTGGTATACCATATGAATACTAGTGAACACAATTTTATCCCTCGAATCTCAAAATGAATTTTTGCATCGACATATAATTACAGAGCAATCATTATTCATGTCTGAACCGTAACGTCCACATTTATTTACGTATCACTATTTTCAAACCAGTCAAATGATATTTTAATGCTAAAACTTAAGTTAAACAAATATTGTTCCTACAAATTTGTTCTTAATTTTTTCCGCTTGTCAGTTCTCTGGCTAGAGGCAAAAAAATTGTTGCACACCATGCCAGTAATTGAATCCAATCACCAATTATACCTACAAATGTAAGTCACATGAACTTCAGTGTTCCTCTAGAGGTCAAATTTTAAATTTAAAATATCATATTATTCGTGCTATTAAATTCATATGATTATTAATATTATCATCACATCATATTAAAACACATATATTGTTAAATCTACCTCTGCCTTAGGGCCCTAGATTGGAATTGATGAGATGGTCCCCCGATTGCTTCCGGAGTAAATTAGTTTATTGTACTCCACTTGGTCATTCGCAGTTTGTACTGCTGTTTGTACTGCTGACAATAAATTTATAAATTAATAATCAAAATTTACTTAAATTATAATAAATGTAGTCCGATTTTATGGTTACGAGATATAAAACGAGGAGGTTATGAGAAATAAAGTGTAAAAACATGCGAGGTCTTTTCAAACTCTTCCCGTAAAAATCCGAAAGACATTTCAATATGTCAGAAATATCCCCTGGCATCGTACAGAAAACGGTGACTATTGAATTGATCTCCACCTGCGTCTTTCTCTCACGCGTCACTGCACCCGCATCCAAGAAAATCCCCCGCGCGCGCAAACCCACATTTTCACCCCCACCCTCCCTCATCACCCCAGAGCTGCGAGGACGGCTACATCACGGACTTTTGTCGGCGACGTGCAGCTTACTTCCGCGACGCTGGCCTCGCTGCGGGCGGCTGATCTTGACAGCCCCCTCCCCCCTGCCCAACCCAGGGGAGCGCGTGCCCGCGCATAGTGCTTCGGCGCCGGGGATGCCAGCAACGTCACTGCCATTGTGGCATTGTTTTCAAACGAAATAACGCTAGATTCCGGCGCTTGCCGCTGTGTCGAGGTGGTGGTGGGGGGGAGAGGGCGGGCGAGTCTTCCGAGTGCGAATTAACGAGGCTAATAGCTTTGTTTCCGGAAGTCGTTCCTTTGTTCCTTCAAGACGGGGTGAGCGGCGGTGGGAGGGGGGTGCAAAGGGAAAGGGATTCTGTGCAGCAGGTTTGCTCCTCATCGCTTCCTTATGACGATCCGTAGTCTGATGGTAGAGGATGTTGTTCGTGAATCTGAGAATAAGGAGGAATCCATAAACTTCTTAATTGCAAGAATATAGTCATTTCTTCATAACGATTGTCCGATATAATTGTTTATGTTCACGAAAATATTATCCTGTTAGAACTATTTCTTCTATGCCATTGTTGGAACCTACTCGGTAAAAAGGCCAAAAATTTTTATTATTCTCTTTTAGTTCTATATATTTGGAAAACTTGCCTCTAAGTCTATTACGCTGCTGCTATTCGTTGAATGTTATATTTTTGTTTTTATCATTTATTGGGTTCAGAAAAAGCGCAGAAAAAATACACCGAGGTCCATAAAGACAATGTAAGTATCACTATCTCTGCCGCTAAAAAAGCTGTTATACGTAAGATGATTAGCTCCATGACACCACCTGACGTAGTGCCAATCGCACTTCTAACATGAACTGGGTTAACCTATTATGGTGCGCTCAATGTTAAGCATAAGAGTTCATTATTGAAACTACTATATGATGAACAGGAAGAATAATCCAGAATAAAATGATTACGAGACTTATGTAAAAATAAATTTATTCAAAAAAGTTAATTGAAATATCAAAAACGGAACTAAAACTCTATATTTAATGTAACAAACTTCATTAAATTTGAAGTTACTGATACAAAATTAAAATAAATATAATATTTACAATATTTAATGTTCCTGGAAGATACAAATTCTTGTAATAGAAATACATATTACAAAAAATCTTATTTATAATATTCTACCTTCTCGACTGATTGCAATCTTGTGAATTACACAAATGATCTTTAAACTCACGCGACCCATTTACATATTGAGGTGATGAAATTGCCATCGAAATAAACGTATAACTTAGCTGCTAGGTATCTGACCTTGAATTCTTGTTTCGTACAAACACGTCTTGTTGAAACTCACTGGAAACACTTCAGTGCACTTAGTGTTGCGTAATAAACCTCCACAACTACACCTCATTCAATCCTATGTCCACCTTTACTGAAAACGTGGTTTCTTAAAAGATTCATTCAAATACATACAAATACATAATATTCTCGCACGCATACAAAAATATGTATTAATAATCTGATCAAATAAATTATACAAATCTAACACAAGAATTCAAAGAATTCTGATAGAAATGATAGAAAATTGAAGTACACGTTCTGTTTACTACCTTCAATCCACGTGTCTGAACATAATCCTTAAATACGTACAATAAATTCTTTGCGGTACTCATCACGCTTATACGTTCGAGATTCGACTTCTCGTGTCCAAGTGCTCTCGCCGCAATTCAACCAGCTATGGAAGAAATAACGTCCACACAATTAAGATTCGGAGTACTACTCTTTTCCTATAACCTTATACAGCATAAGTTGTACGAAGCTTGTGGATGCGTTCGATCTAGACGTTACGCTATAGAGTCGGCTGCGCTATAAGCTTATTCCTTTGTAAGCTTATTTTTCCCAATTACTAATACAATATTTTAGTCCATTTATGATATATTTGAGACGAACATTTTTATTGAATCAACCTGTTGAATCATTAACGAGATTATGCCGAGTTTTTCTTTTAATTTTCATTGCACATTCCTTTGACTGTGTGAATATATTGGACATTGTGTTATTCATTCAATAATTGAACTTCTGAGATCAATTGCTATCTAATTGTTGGAGTTTCAAAATTTTTAATTTCATATAGGATCCCGCCCAGAGACAAGACTCGGGACAAAACTCATTGCACCTTTCCGTTATATTGCGTCACAATTTTGTATTATTTACATCCTCTATTTAATGAAACTAGTTGACAAACAGTGACTTGGCACGCGCGTAATATCATCCTCTATTCTTCGTATCCTCAATCTCCTTTATGGATTTTATAAATGATATGGGGTTAGTTATATTCAACTACTGAACAAGAAATGTCTCATCGATAAAGATAAGGCTATTTCAGGAGCTATACCTAAAATAATTTTGGTATAGGAAGGGTAACTCTTGCACCACCCAAATAATAGTTTTAAAGTAAAAAAAAATATATGGAAAGTTATAAGAACGAATATGTTAAATTATTATATTCTGAACGATTCAAAATTCTCATTCTTCATTTTTAATATGTAGTGACGTTATTAAAAGTTTATCTGGAACGATCATACGATAAGCTATTTTGGAGCAGACTACCAAATATTTTGATGTTTTCTTATGTACTACAAAGATTTTTTATACATCCTTTGTTGCTTTAGAACAAAATATAATATTGAACTGACGATCAAAGCTTTCATTTCATTTCAACGGAAACATTTTACGTGAAATTCTCCTTCTCAATACTGAAGTTCATGTGTGATAGATCAACAGAGAAAAATAGGATAAACCGATGTGAAGCTAAGCTTAGAAACACACATTCCATCGCGTATCCTTTGATCTCATGAAAATCCGCTCAAATTGCGGGACGTTATTAGCTCCCTCGGTTGGTTGTGACATCGACCGCTGTGCAAAGAGATAAAGAGAGGGAACGAAGCAGGAGATGTCACCAAAGAGATCACGGTGACGTGCGCCTTCGGGAGCCAATCACAGCTGCTGCCGTTGCAGTCGTCGGGGTCCCGTCGCGACTGCTAGCTTAGCTCTTTCTCTATCGATATCTTTGCTCTACGTCTTACATAATAAATGCTTCCAAAATGATAAAGTTACTTCTACTTGTGTTATTATTAATCTCGAATCTTAACTGATACCATTTATTTTGGGAATGATAAATTGATAACGGCATGTATTTGTCAAATATCTTCTTTTAGCAACACTAAATCCATCACTACATTCCTCGAAATTGACGGGATGGTCCCTTGCTTTCCGGAGAGAAAATTAGTTTATTGCTCTGCAAGTGTTCATACATAGTTTTTTTCACAGTTCGAGATGACCTGTCACTATGTTTATGTCATGTCCTATATTTATCAATATTTCATGTGTCTCGATAAATCCGAGAATGTCAGTGGTGTACATGGGTACGTTGGGTAGACCCATATCCACAAACCCATATCAAACATTCTAGAACTCATGGAGTTCGACAGATATTTCTCTTCTATAGTTAATTGCGGATGGTAATTTCACAAAATGCTGATATCGAGACGATATCGCCTCATATAGTTAATTTTCAATGATATGGTTCGAATTAATAAAATTAATCTTAGATAAGTATGTGATTATTGACCAGATGCATGATTTACATCCGGAAATTTGTATTTTTATTCATCTCTATTTTATTTTGTTTCATTTCTTTTTTCTTTTTTTTTAGAATTTAGAGGAGGAGGGCAAATGTCCCTCCTCGGCTACGCCCATGTCAGTGTATCTTCGCATAAGTAATTGATTTATATTGACTTCAACAGTCAAAATTTGTCATTGCTGAGGGTGGAAGAAGCTCTGAATCAAGACCAGTCATGTAACTAATATATTTTTCTGCTTACTACTTCTTGTCTCCATAGCCGCATAAAAATATTTCAAATTTATTGTTTACTTGAAATTTTGTTGTTGTATCGTGCGTCTTTTCAGAATACTTTAATATTTCAGAGATTTAATAGATTAGGGATATACACTGAAAAATGTTTTACCTCATTATATATGTTGCGGTATATGTTTTGGTAACCTCTTTTTCTAACGCAATGTCTCAAAACAAGTAAATTTTCAAAATATCAGATGTGTCTAGTTCCGTGAAGAAACATTCTTTCTTTATCATTCTAAGACAAAAAATCTTCATCATATTAGTCGTTATATAATTTTGGCGATACAACTACTCCTTTCGTTTAGTTCTGTCCTTACGATTATTAATCTCACTATCACATCACAGTTACTAAATTATCGTCTGTCTTATTCTTGGTGTTTCGTAAACCAAAAACTTTTAATGTCTTTGCATAAACTAGAATTTCGAGACTGTTTATCTTTTACTGCAACTCAAATCGAATAAGTCATTGATTGTGTCGGGTTGGGTCTTTGGATCTTTGTTTAACTCAATCAATCTAAAACGTGTCCCATTTTAGCGAGTTTCCTTCGTTCACTTATTAAATAAAAACTAACACATCAATAGCGTTCGGAAGAACTGAAAATACTACAGTAAACGCGTTTTTCAAATAAATTGTTTCAACCAATTATGTTAGAATACTATTTTTAAGAAAATCATCCATTTTTTTCATTCTTCAAACGAGCAATGTGCTCGGTTGAAGTGTCGAACACAGGACATTTTGATGTTTGGTCATTATTTGACAATATATGTGGAATACACTGGTAATCTTACGTAAATCTTCAATGTTATCTCGAACGTCTAAGGAAGAAGGTTCAAACTTAGCCAATGACATTGAAAATTCTCCCGCATTAATAGAAGCTTTATTATACTGCGCATATATTCACTTAAAAATGAGGATACATTCGCAAAAATAATACTTCGTGGGTGACCATTGTGTGGACTAGTAGTAGGGACTTTNTAATACTTCGTGGGTGACCATTGTGTGGACTAGTAGTAGGGACTTTGCCTCCACAAAATCACTGAGTGGTAAAGCATGAGTTCAATCTCTGCTCAGGCGAACAAGGTGATATTTTCATTTGGAATTTCCCTCACCTACTCCTGAGGAATATCGGTTCGGTACCATAAATTCTCTGGCAACCTAACATTCCCCATTCCCAATTCTTTCACCCAAGTCACGCTTACGTGGAAGGGCAGGCCTCATGACTTGAACCTCGTCGAAAGACAATAAATAAATACATATAAATAAACAAACTAATTGTGAGAGCTCATCATCCACTTCCACTTCACTAAAAATAATATTTTGTTTAATATACTGCTTTCAATACCCCAAAAGTACAACTCTTTAAAAACTCATTACGTTATTAAAATCTAAAATATATTTTACGGTTAACTGACTAATTCCAAAGATTAAATCATTATTTGTTCTTTTTTTCATCTAAGAAAACAGAAAAATGTACATGTTCAACTATAGTGTAAGAAAAATATTATATTACCTCGTTCCCAAACCTGCTAGAACACATAAGCGTCCACCTTCGTAAACTCCTCGTGAGGTAATAAACATACGACTCCTCGCAATATGAACAGTAATAGTCCGTACTCTAGTCATCTATATTACGCGTGTGATCTACAGAACCTACATAACTTCCTGCTTTTCATGGTCACTTTCCGTTTTGAAGCCCATCCAGGAGGATAACTGATGCGAAGGTACTGAGAATCAAATCAAGGATATAGATAATGTTGGACCAGTCATTAATTCAACTGCCTCTACGTGTCAGATACTCATCACGTTTATGAAGAGTAATCATTTTCTAGAATTGGAAAGAAAGCACATTAAGAAATTATTTGAGCAGCATCAAATAAACGAAACCAAATTCATTCTTTCATACACACGATGAATTGTTTCTTCTCAACAGTGGAATACCGTGCAATACCTAATATTTCCTTGCTGGTGGGCGAAAGAATGAACAATTCGCATCCAAAATACATTGAATAAAATCAACACATTTATTTACATATCATACAATTTCATATGGTAATTCTTCTTTACTTGGTATGTAGTGTTAGCAAATTCTCAATACTGACATTTCTCAGTCCTGAGAGAGCTCATATCAATACTAACTTTTTTATATAAAATAAAAGCTATAAAGATTATAGAAAACTCAATATATTGTACAGTCAAAGTTGGTTGCGGATACAATACAGATTTAGTTGGGTATAGATCTTCACNATATATATATATTGCATTCCAATTTCGTTCTGTAACATGGAATAAAGCAAGGAAGCCATAGTTATTCAGGTTTACTTCTTTTGATAGCTTACATTTACTGGAATTTATATAGCGTCTGTCCCAACAATTGCGTCATTTAATATTTGTAGTATTTATTGTCATTTCTATCTCATCTCAAATCGAAGCCAACCTTTCAATAAACTTTTCAGACGAAAACACTTTCCGACATCGAGGGAAATCTGTATCAGCACTTAAAGTTGCAGAGGAACATTCTGTAAGATACTTCTACCTTTCCTTTTTTACACAAAAAAAGAATCGACCCACTCGAATCGATAATCATCTCCACAAATATTGCTGTTGACGATAGAAGAGTTATATGACTCAATCTTCTGGGAGTCGTATTAATAACAATAGTAATATTCTCGCTTATTCATCCCGCGAGATTCTTGACGACAATATCGAAAGCGCGATTGGTGGCTTTTGCTATCGCGCGTTAAAATTGAACATAAATGCGGACAGGTTAACACCGGTGGGATAGAGTTATACCGCTGCTGTTACTGCGCGACCTCATGTGAGAGGGATCCATAAAGACTTGCTAGAATCGATTAGGGCTCTCAATCTTATGTAGAGGCTGCATCTCTCCAGAAACAGGCATTTAAATGGATGATAACACCGATTTATGAATTTAGATTTACTTTTTAGATTTTACCTGCGTTATAAACCTGCAGTATTATGCCAGAGTGTATATTTACATATTATTGTTTTATTAAATTTTTAAAATAGCCACAAATTTGAAACTCGTACTATAAAAAAGGAGGTGAGGTTTTAATTAATATTAGGGCTCTTTTTCACTCATTGTAAATATCATTATTTCTAGAACAGTGAAGACAAATATGTAATTTCGAATATTTTCAGGTGTGCCTTCATAAAAATATGCGAAAAGGTAGATCAGCTGTAATTCAGGTGCTTAAGTTCACAAATAACAAACCTGTAATAAATATTATCAGCTTGTAATGAGACAAAATTATTTGATATTAATTATTAATCCTGAACGATGAGGAAATAATAAATTGTGTTCTGATTATAAATAATAAATAGTCTACAGAGAAAAAAATTAAGTAAATTAATTTTTCAGTTCAAGGAATTAAAATGTTAATGTCTCCACATTTTAAAAAGCTACTAAGAATATGAGAAATAATTAATGAGAAATGTAAAGCTGGGATTATTTTTTACTTCTATCGATAATTTGTTTGTTATTATAGAATCAATGATGCAGTTTCAAACTTATATCCGTGAATTTGATGTTATTCAGTGTAGAATCCGATATTCTTTATTACAGAATCCATAAGTATAAACATATCTTTTGTAAAAATATATCTCTTAAATTATTCATGAAACGTTGATTTAAATTTCACACTTCACTCAAAACAAATTCTTTCGTAGTAAAAAATTACAGGTTGTGAAAAACTGCGTGTTATATTGTCCTTTGCGAGATAAAAAGCTTGGAATACAAACCTACAGTGTATAAAAATTTAGGGTCTTCATCTGTGGTTTTCAATATTTTTGTATATTTCGTAGATAAATAAATATCTCGGTGACCGGGTTTCACTCGAATGACTGACGAAATTGTATAAGGTTTTCAATCAATCGTAAAAAAAAAATTTAATATACTATCGATGTATGACCCCACATACCATGATCTTGACAAAATGCATACAAAATATAATTTTTTAAAGAAATTTCAAACAATCATAAATAACTGAAATTTATCTATTCATAGAACTCCACAATATCCCCTATTTCTAATATTAGAAATTACTATTAGATTTATTTATGAGATAAGTGATGTTGACGGCTTAGTGACTTCCGTGAGAGAGTATTCGCCGTCCCTACTGTAGCGATGATAGCGATGACAGTTGAAATAAGGTATTTTGCCTCTAATCACTTATTCTTCAGGTCGTTACTTTCCAATTATTCGCAGGTACAGGGAAAGTATAATAAATGTCCGGAAAAATTAAAGATCTCTTCAGGTCTTTATGATCAAGATTTGTATGTGATTTTTGTTTATTCTACGTATGGTATTAACAGACGGAAGATTCAACGTACTCAAACCAAACTTGAGAATTGGGTTTGAATACAATTGAAATAGAGACCGATTTCTAATTCTCGAGAACACATTTCAACTTTATCTACTACCCGTGCTCCCTGTCCGGTTTCTATATATTGATAAAAATTTGAAAAAGTTAATACAAACATCTTAATTGAAGTTCCGCGTTTACATTGCAAAACACCATTTTCGTAGGACGTAATGTTTTCGAAAAACATTGAGAAATACTACTCAGGTGGTGCTCCCCAACTATATGTAAGTTAATTGATAAAATGGTACCAAATACTTTTAACTAATATTGAGATATATTATTGGAACGTTGATTATTTTTAAAGAATTTTCTCTGTTCCTATTCTCTCCAAATCGTCAATGTTAATGTATAGTTTTTATAAATTAAGGATTATCTATCTCTGGATTATCAGCAGATCGTCTAACTACAATTTATTATGTATTTTTTGAAGAATACATCGGTATTTAGGTATACGGGTACATGGATACATACAATTATTGCTCGCCCAATAGTACAGGATTGAGAAAAGCAATGATTTTCGACGAGTAAGTTTTCTTCCTTACGTGACGGAGACCCGACGCACGGTGGTGTACGACTGGTTGCCTATTGCTTCTCATACGTATGACTGGTTGCCTATTACTTCACGTTCGGGGAAGTAATAGGGACTTCGTATTATATTATACAAATAGGGTATGCGGTTATAAATATTGTAGATTATCAATATTCATATATTCTTTATTCAAACCAACGTTTCGACACTGATTGGTGTCTTCATCAGGGTATCTTGTTGTTCTTACATACAATTAAAAATTTGATTCTCAAATCCATTTTAACAAGCTTCTCACTAATATTTGACCATCTTTTCAGAATAATAAAGTTAGGTAAAGATGAATTAAAACTCTTCTTCTTTTCTTGAACTATTTTGTCTGCAACTATTTTCATATTCCTCACCGAATGGTACAGTTATTTGATGATTTATTTACACCAACGATTCGACGAGAAGCTTGTTAAAATTGATTTGAGAATCAAATTTTTAATTGTATGTAAGAACAACAAGATACCCTGATGAAGACACCAATCAGTGTNTTGTGTGAATAAAGAATATATGAATATGATTGTCTATAATATTTAGAACCGCATAACCTATTTGTGTATATATATAAAGACAATCAGAAAATAGGAAAATATCATCAAACTTCATATTATACCCCCTGGATTTGACGGACATGCTCATTTTCTTCCTCCAGCGAATCAGGCGGTAATCAAGTAAATATCCTTTTATATCAAAGTACTCCGCGGAGGTCATTGCCCATCAGATCCTTGGAAGCAAGCTGTAAATGTTCTGAACAAAGAAAAAAAGAGATTTCTTGAGATTATTTAGCAGTATATTTGGACGCTCGTAAATAATCTTTTAGACAAAATTGAGAACTAAAGTACTATAGAGTATCTAACTTTATTATCATGCTATTTCAATATTCAATTATAGGGTAAATTTGTTTTATACATGATTTCAAGTCTAGTGTCCATATAACCCATAATTTGTTGTGGTTTCATTAGTAGTTTGAACATCATCAACACTATATTTTGAATGTAACATAATTTAGTTTATATTTAAACTTACCTTTACTTTTTATTGCATATTAGTGACTTTTTGTTAAATATTTAGATTGGTTTTTGAACAGGAGCTAAATAATAACATATATAAATTATCAAATATATTTGTAAAAAAGATAATTCAACGAAACGGAAAACTAATTAGAGCGGAAATACCAAGGGAAAAGAAACGAAATATAAAACAGGAGTAAACATGGATTCTATCTAATGCGGGTGTAATGAAGAGTGCCACTATTACGGAAACTAGTGGGGTCATGCATTTGAGTGCCTGTTTATTATTACTCAATTATTTTAAATCTAGAAATTCTCATTTAACATAATTTTGTTGAATGATGAACCATATGAGCCTGGTGTGAAATTACGAGGTCTCCATTCAATTTCCAAGGCTTGTTTGTCAGTCCTAGAACCGAAGCGAACTTTCTCCATTTAAATGTATCTCCAAAATTTGCGAATTTTTCATTCGCGAAATTTCCTTTTTACTGAATCCTTGCGAATGTCGAGGGCTTACTGTAAATGAATAATATTACAGTATTTATCTGATGACATTCGTGTCGCGACACCTGCAACGCCAACGGCAGTGGTCAATTCTCCTCCACGACGGTTGGGTAGGTGTCGTCGGTGGCGGTCGGCAGGAGGGAGCCGCAGTGATGGATTGCGTGGCCTCCGTCGACCGGCGAGAAAGCAAAATACAGATTTTATCTGTGTCAGCAGAGCCGTTTACGAATCGGAGCCGTCCATTCCGGCAGGGGCTCTCTGCAGTCAATGAGTGCTGTCGACGATAAATTCCCAATTCCTGGTTTAAGACGGAGATCCGTTGCCGGACCAAACGTCACGCACTTCCTGCACGGATTTGTTGATCGTTTTCACTGTCAATTCTATCCATGCATTTAAATCGGATGAACGATCGGACGTAGAGAGTTTCAGTATGTACCTACGTGAGAACTAATATAAACATGTGATCCGTCTTTTGCCACTGAAACGTGGAGTGAAGGATCCGGATTATGTGTGGAAGTTGTTGATATAGAGATTAAATGTTCTTAAATGACCGAAGCTCACTATACGTTTGATGTGCAAAGTAAGTTTTTCATTTTTATCTTTAGTGTATTAGATCCATGAAATTGCAAAGTTATATCTAAAAATATTAACCTTGACGCAATTTATTCTATAAAATCTGTCAAAACTCTTTTTTACCCCCCAATTTCGTCTTCATTCTTGAGTGATTTTCGAAATTTATTTTATTTTTTATACGGGCAACTCCACGTCAAGAGAGGCAAGGTTGTATGGACAGACAAATGCACTTAAAATAATTTTAATCTGATTCTATGTCAAAGTAAGTACTCGTCATAAATTTTAGTTTTCAATGTGCAATACCAAATTTTCTTTTTATCACCTTTTTTGTAAAATTGTATTATATCTTTAATTTTCTCATAAACGGGGAGTTTTCTTTCAAAAGATTTTCATATACATTTAACTTATGGGAAGGTTTTTGAATAATCTAAATATGTCTATAGATTATTGATCCCGTATTTCCCTTGTTGGGAAATTCAGATATTCAAGGCTTAATTTTCACACGCGAACAGAAATGCGATTTCATTATAGGCCGCAACTGAAGTGTTAATAAATCTATTACACGTAGTTATATGCAGTTTCCTATTATAAAATTTCCTGTAAAATCATATTATACTCATGAATTTATCTGGTTTTTTATTTAATTTCCCACCCCAGAAAGAGTTCAATCTCAAGCATTCTCATTTTCTGAATATTTTCTTGTTATCCATAGTTGATAAAAAGTTTCCAATGAATGAACGTATTTGAAAATATGTTGAAAGAAATATTGATTTGTTTGAGAAAAAAGTATGTAAGGAAAAATCACAATAGCTTATTAAAATCGGAAAATTTGTGTGAGTACTCACTTCAGCCACAGAATCCGATAAAATTATTTTGAAAGAGTTTTTTATATAAAAGAAATTTTCCGTTGTTGCCTTGGTTACAGATTTACTGTTTTATGTAATCGTAGGCTACCGCGATCGGAGTCTTGTTTGTCCAATATACTTGTTTGTCCAGGACAAACCGCGTCTCACTAGACAAAACCACCAAAGTTTCGGTGAACTTACTACGTTCTTCTTCGGCGCAATGTCAAGACTCGTACAAACTTGAGTCGTACCACCTCTCACCGAGTTCGATAGCTTCTTCCATGTGTACGACTCTGATATTAAGGTCGCAGCAGGTGTAATTACTGTATTAGGTATTTTCTCTGATCCAAAATTTCATAACTTGTAATTGTCCATATATAAAATAATGTTTCAGTAAACGTATCAGCTTCATTGGAGATTTGCTGGACGACCGTGAAATACTTTCAGGGCACCATTTCTATCACAAGTGACACCCTGTTCTTTATAGATATACATAAAGTAAGAAGAATAAAATCAATTTTATTCTCTTCTCTCTCTTGAATAAAGGTGCTAAGACGAAGCACCGGCCAGTGCGAGAACACGCTCTCCTTGTTCAGGTGGCGATGGATTCGCCGGGATGACAGGTGCGAAAGTAGACGTCGGGCGCTGGGGGATGAAGCGTGGACAGCATGGACGCCGTGACAGGAACATGGAGGGCTCAGGAGAGGAGAGCTCAACGTTGCTTTTTAGATTTGTAAACCACAAGAAGAAATGTATGCTGGGATAGAATACAATGCACGAGTACTTTGTGTGACAATGTCGTGAGGGGATTTCAGTAGTTCCGTTGAGCGCTACGACTTTAAAAAAGTATAACGTCACTTAAATTAACGCTAGTAAATCTCAAGTTGACCGAAAGTGAACTCGAAATTAACTTCTTGAACTAATAAAGTTTGGTGCAGTAATATTGCTGCAATTACTTAACTTACAATATTTAGAGTAAAGACATACAAAATCCTAAAAATATACTAATCAATAGAACACTTTTTTTGTTGTCTATATGAACAACGTCAGAATTGTAGAAAAAATCAATTCTAAAGGATAACAAATAATGAATATAGTAAAAAATAAATTTAATCGAATAACAATTGAAATACACGGTGACTAAACATGAAAAATTGCTTGAGTAAATTTATATTCAACCAGCTTTATGGGTAATTAAATGACTTAATTTCAATTTTTATTACAGGTTCACTCTACTTAATTAATACAATATTATTTTATATTCTCTAGAATACCACGAGAGAAGAAACTGCATGTTTACTTTTCATGGGCAAAATTCCGTCAGAGAATGGACTATTTCAGTCTTCTTCAACTTGTAATATATTTCACGTAATAGGATGATCGGGAGAGATGTAATAACGTGATACTTCCATCTAGGAGCGCAGGGGTAATGTTGCCAGCGTTGGCAGCGACGCTGGTGCGAACGGAAGGTTCTGCAGTGAAGCCTTCCCACTCCTGTTTCTCCGGGTGCAGGAGCAAGCACGATTCGCCATTGTGTTGCGCTATTGTGTTGATTGCAGCAAGCGACAGCGTGCCGGCTCTTGCACGCGCCACTCTCTCCGCTCCGCTCCACTCCTCTCCTCCTCTCTGTGTCTCATCGCTACCATCCCATCCACCAACAGGCGCTTCGTCCATGAAGTTGCTGATTGCGGCAGCGTCACCCGCTACTTCCCGTCTTCCGGAGAGCGGGCGAATAAAGCCACAATGCGATATACTAAAAAGAAATCGATACCTGGGAATCGGTTTCTTTCGCTAATCTATCCAGATTTACTCAAACTGTACAGTGCTTATATTTCTTCTCAGTATTTACACGTGATTACGGGCAGATGATAATGGTGAGCCTGAAATAAAACCAGGAAACTCCTGCTTTGATCACAATTGTGGTATAGCGGTTAATAACCCTCTGATCATAGCAGTACCCGGGTTCGATACCCTGCCACGCTCATTTTTTACCTGGTCTTAGTGGTTTTACTCATCCTACTTCGAAATGAAAACCCGGTTTACCCTGGGGCCGATGTTTAACGTACTATCTCCTCCTTGTGTCTTAGCTGAGGAATTATACATGATTTTAATGATAGTCGATAAGAGAGATTTTAGAATTACTTCCTTTATTTGAGTGTGTAATGATGTAGGTAAAAATTCAGACAATATACGTCATTCCGACTTAAATATATTTCCTTATTAATATTTATTTGTCAGCATAAAATATCGCTGAACCAATACCTTCAATATTAATATTTCTGACTAACGTCGTAGTTATAAAATATTTTTTTCTTATTTAATTATTTTCACCAAGGTACTATTTCTTCAATAACATCCCACCCCTTTGATCGTAATTCAGTATTAAATACCACCATACTTGAATTGCTTATGAACCAGCTGACTTCGTCACTTTCAAATGCGTACCTCCCAGTTGCGATGATATTCCGTTGACCGATTTAGCTGGCAGAGGTTCAGTCAATACAAATTCACAAAATTTCTTATAGATACGTAAAAATATATGTATAAGTAGCATTATTGAATAAGTTGCAGAAATATATTTTTACAAAATCTTATTTCATTGTATTATATCAGAAATTATGCACATAAATGATTCAATAGACTGTTTCTTTTGAATTTCGAATACCAATTGGGTCTTGTACCTTCAGGAAAACTGTATTAGAAATGCCGTGAAAATTATAACATGAACGATGTAATATTTTTATATATTGTAAGAAGAGTGCACTTTTTTGAGTGCATTAAATTAAAATCCATTTACTGCTATTCATGATATTTTTTTTGAAGGATCTTTAGTTTGTTAAGAATAGTTATAGCCGGACCAGAAACGTAGCGGAGGAGACAAATAGTAAATTTCGGTTACGATGGATTTTCTACATTGAGTGATTATACTTTATAGGACCGTCGGTCGGATCATTAATTCTGATATTTATTTGTTATCATGTGAATCGAGGTTTAAATTTATATCTTAGTGCTGCCAAGTTAGATCTCACTGCGAAGAGAGGTGTGGTTGGAAAATGCGGAGATAAAATTTTCCTGGTACAGGGATGTTTAAAGAGTAAAGACATTGGTGGAGAAGAAGGGAAGTCACTTTTCTTGTTTATAGGATTGTGTTTACATAGGTGGAGATTATCCTAGCGGCGACGATCTCACAAAAATGATTAAAAGTAATTTCCCGCAATTTATGGAGATTTACTGAAAGAAGTTTTTGGAGGAAAGGATATCCGTGTAAAAATAGCCGTTGCAATCTTGTATTCAACTATATTGTTCTAAGGATAGGTGGCAGCTCAAAACGAGGTGTGTTGAAACGATGCTGACACTCTCCGGTGTCATCTCAGCTAATAACTCTGTCTAGAAAACTACCTCTCCACTTGTCCTTGAACAAACGACACATTTCACATTTATTTCCACAAAAACAGCTTTGATAAAAAGTAATGAGCCGATAAAATCGCAATGAAATAACTTACTAAACAAACGATTCGAAGAAAACATTAAATCGGTGTCATCTTATTAATTATGTTATGTTGAATGAAAATGGGAGACGGGACCGCTAAGCTCAAGGTCCCGAGTTCAAATCTCGGTCCCGTCTCCCATTTTCATTCAACATAATATAATTAATCTGTTACCTGGCGGTGAGGTTCACCGCAATCTAAGAGATTTCTGTGTGTCGGTGTCATCTCAAAACTGTATCTCCAGAAAGAAAAGTGACTAAATTATTAGTTTTGCGTAAACGAATTATTCGTTTATAATAAACTCTTAATGTGACAACGTTCTCATTTTGTTATCATTATAGTATCGCTAAATTATTCTTACTGTCTTAACTGGAATTACGTTCATTAAATATTTGAGATGTATGGAAAGTATCAATTTTTTAAAGTTCATTGCTTGTTCTTTTCATTTCAATGCAGTTGATCCAAAACAAGTTTTTAAACAATACTGTAGTTAATTAGTTATCGATAGTCTGCTATCATTCAACAACTGTGTTGATACCGTCTATAAGATAATTTTCAAATGTTGCTTTCTAACGTTTGAAGTTTTGAAAATTTTGGATCGATATGTCATGAAAAATTTTCTTGATGTAATTAAAATATGTGATAAAAATAAAATTATTTCAATATACATGTATTTGTCTAGAAGAGAAAAGACATAAATAAATCGTCATATTCTCCCCAATCCTTACTTTGGCGCCTTGCTCAACGCAATCCGCACGACGCTCCCCACCATCACACACAAATGCCCTTCGCCCTTCGCTTTCCCTTCACGACGATGACGTCTGGCGATAAGACCACGATGGATTACATTGACTCGCGTTCCGCTTAAAACCAACGTTTAATTAGCTCGATTCTTTGTTGGCAGAGTTCATTTGCGGCTGTTATCGACGGCCGATTGAAAAGCCGCGTTCTCTTTACGATAGCACGCTTATCACAAGGTTCCTTTCACAGCGACCGCTTTTTATTACGTCCTCGCTGGTTTTATGGTTACTAAATACAGGGGGCTAGGCAGCGGTAGTAATGGCGGCTGGTGACGGTGAGAGCAGGAATGGCTGGGGTTGTGATCGTTTGGGGGAGATAGTGCCTACACGGTGACAGGTAATGCGGAAGAAGAAAAATAGATTTCGTATTAGCTATCTCGGTTAGTCGTAAATTTTATCTAGATATTCATTGCGTGCATTTGTTGCACGTTGTATCGTCCAGTACCGTTTTACGCTCCTGAGACGGATTTGCTGTCAATGTTACATTTTCGTGGAACTATATTACTGGGCCAATAAGAGTAATTTCCAAAACGTTAAAAAAAATTAACATCGTTCTATTGTATTGAATTGTGATATTAAATAATACGTATGATATCGCCGTGTATACGAGGCAATCGCTATGAAGAGGAATATGCATAATATAATGAACACTTTAAAAATAACGGGAACCATAGAACACAATAAATTATTCTGAAGATCGGTTAATGAAGAGATAGATATCAAGGATTAACAACAATAAATTTAAAAAATGTCAATACGCTTTTTAATAGAAGGCAAATAAATGTGCGTTAAATAAGAAATATCATATATTTACGCGTTTGATTTCGTTTTGTTCTTCCTGAACAAGAAAGCAAAACATAATTCCAAAAATAAATCGAAAAAGAAATACATAAATGATTGAACAACAAGTGTGATGAATGAAAGGAGATACGTCTACGAAGTCATTTGTCGTTCATTGGAAAGGCGAGTACTGTAGTGAGAGAGGGTGACCGTGAGTAGCAGAGTGTTACAGTGTGTCGAAGGGGAGGCGACTGCACGTGATAACCCAAGCGCAGGATGAAGAAGAGACCCGGTCCGCTCAGACGTGCCTGTTACGACGTCGTTATGGTCACCGAAGCGTTAAGAGGATTACAAAGCGTCACTCCTCACAATGTTTCCTCACTGTGTGCTTAAAGTAAGATTTGATGTCCATTCCTAAGTCGTTGGTTTTTATAGGTCTGGCAGAAGTAGCCAGGTTTCGCCAATCGAGGTATCTTAATCACCATGTTTTTGTGTCTTAAGGAACGAAACCTTCATTTCGGAGCTCTTCAGTAATCCCCCAGATTTGTGTGAATTAACTTCATTTATTCTCCGAGAGATTATTTTCCTTTTACGATTACTGAGAACGACCTACTTATTAAATCGAGAATTTACTGTCGGACTCGACGTCCGGAAAGAAATACGTTTCGTTCAATCAGCGAGCCACTGCGAAGAGTGTAAATTTTCAAAAACAATTCCAGATAAAACCATAGCTCCAGGCGGTGACGCGGATGATGAAAAAGAATCAGAAAGAGAGATTGCAGAAGGCGATTCACTTTTATGAGCGAGTGAAATACCTCTGGGTTAAATGGAAATGATGGCCGTAGCAAAATGTGTGGGTAGTGTAGAAGTTTAAAAGAGCCACGGAGCAAGAACATGTTTCACTGGTGGGAGGGGGAACGTTGATAAGGGTAACCCAGTTAAGTTCTACGATGAGGGGTGTCAAATATATTCCCTGGTCAGAAGCGCATGGCAGAGTATGAGAAACACTATTTCCACATGCCAGTTCAAAATCAAAGACATTGACGATATATTTTTATACGCAGGTTAAGCGATTTATGTTGTTGTAGAACGGAAACAGTTTCGATTTAAAGAAAATCAGTAGTATAAAAATTTTAGGTGACGGGTAATATGAATATTCAATCGATATTAATAGTACGTGGGGACCTTCATTGCCGTGTTTTTGATTTTTACTTCTTATTCTTTCTAAATAACGCAAAAAAAGTGTTTCCAGCATACAATTTTACCTTTCTTAAGAGAAAGTATTCGTCTTAAGTATGTTTAAAAATACAGTTCTTATTATCTGTGATGCCCTATAAGACCCTGAAATAATAATTCAGTTATACATGAAATATATACGAAGGTGATAAATCAAATTTGCTAAAGTATTTTATCAACATTATATAAGTTAATCCTCATATTTTTATAGAACTCGATAGGAAACCAGTGGAATCCATCATAACTCTGCTAAAGATAAATATATTCTGGTATAAATATTTGATCGGTGAACAATGAACACTAACCTGATCAGCTGATCTAAGTTGTCACATCATAAAGAAAAATGTCAGCGTAAGATCATTGAAGTACCTGCAAAGGATTTGGAAACTGACGCACCATATATTCGTGTAACAAGTAGAGTCAGTAAAGTCAGTACCCACGAACTGAAGAAGAGAACATAATACTTCAAGCTCCGCAATGCGAAAAATATTTGAATAACTAAATAAAGCGTGTTAGAATAGGATCAACAGTTAATAATTTTCGACAAATCTCTATAGATTTTCCACGAGGGGTTATTCAAACAGCTACCCAATTTTAATATTAAGACTTTCAGTAAATCTCAGCGTTGATAGTAACGGTATTTATTTATTTCTTTTTTGTATTTTGAGGAGGGATTGATTCATTAAGATCGCAATTAGAGAGTTTACCCTATCGTTATATTCCTACAAATTAAAGCATATGAACCTTATTTTTAAACATTACAGTGTTTGTACTACTATTAACGTCCATCTAATTAAATAAATAATTAAAAACTGACGACGACGCCGTAAATCCACGTCGAAACGTAGTGAGCTCTTCACAAGAAATATTATTCGTCCACAAAAGGTCGTAAGATTTTATTATATATTTAATTACGGTGTTTGACTATAAATTTGTACATAGTGCAGACAGTTATGGAAGTATACTAGGTTGGTAGGGAGAGCATATAATAAATCACGGTCGTTGGTAATACGTCCGTTGGTAAGAAAAATCAACCAATTTCAAATACTTCGTTGTTAAATTAGTAATGAGTGAATTCCACAGTATTGCTGCCACCGGCAAGCGAGAAATACTATGGAGGCTAAAAATTGCATTAAGGCATCATTGAAGCTCTCGAAAAAATCTTGATATTTTGAGACTATTATTTAATGCGTGAAAATCATTTTTCTTGAAATATTTGTTATTAAATTTCTTTAACACTAATGTACAGTAAAATTGATTTGTATAATTAACCGGCATTTTGTCGATATTTATTGCTAGTGGTATGAATGCATGTGAACGGAATGATATGAATTGTATGAATAAAGGTATGAAAGAAATGACGTAAATACTATAGGATGTCACAATTTTTCTGAATGTATATTTTATTTACATAAGTGATGAGACAAATTCTGACATGAGACAAATACAGAGGATAATGCAATGTTAATGCAACATTAAGAAACCGTTTCTACATTAATCCTTTCGTAAATGTCTATACGTATATGACGTCACAAGAACGAGCAAGTGAAGGAAGGCGATACTCACGTATGGAAATAAATGTCTCGCTGACAGGGATTTGGACATATAAACAGTATCAATAATAAACAGTAAAAATATAACTCCTTAATACAATTTTGTTTTGGTGGGACTGAATAGTCTGCTCTTCTCATGTTGATTTATACCAAATATTACAATAGAAAAAATTGCAAGAAATATATAACCTCGCGAAAGGAATTATATTTTAAGTTTATAACTAGAAAACAAACACGAGACCATCCCTCTGTGGGATTATAAGCGATTGAATAAAATTCAGTAAAATCCCACTTATAATGTCGGGTTCTTGCTTAATACAGAAGGTATCTGTCTCTTTAACATCTCCATGTAGTTTCTAAAATCTGTAATGAATACTTGAATATTTAATTTGAAGTGGATAATATCTGTATACACAGCTCCAAATACCTCACCTGACAATACTATTTTCTGTGTCTATATACCGTAATACTCGATGCCATTATATGCAAAAGTGTCAACGATGGAACGGAGGATCAACGAAGGTCATCACAGCTGAAGTTTGTAATTTTGGATATCAGAATTTTCCATCTGAAACCAATATGTTAATTTACTCTTCATTATTATTACATCTAAAATGTTTATGAGAAATATTATGTGGGAACTATGGCAATAAGGATTTCTTGTCAGGTAGAAATAATCAAATGCAGTATAACATCAGAAATTCTTAATTCGGTCTTGCGTTGATAGACCAGCGGAGTACCAAATATCTTCTTCCGTCTAATGTCCAAAGATATCTCCAGCGTTATCTATCACTTTTATATCCCTCCACTCGCCTTTTAATGTCGTGTTCTTTGCCTATAAAACCGTTGCATTTTCATCAGAGCTGCGTCTGCGAAATGGCGATTCTCGTGAGGATTCGCAATTACTCTTCTTAATCTACATCTTTCTCATTGCACATAGGAAAGAGAGACGCATTCCTCCGCGGTGACTTCCTGGAATGACGTCGTTTCCGGCGCACCGGAACAAATGAAGTACTGACGGTCACGAACTCTACTGAATCTTACTTTCACAACGAGGGTGTGTAACCCATTGCTTCACCTCATTGTCACTGACATCTGAATTGGATTACGCCAGTGCAATAAATCACTCTGCAGTGGTAACCTTGGACGGAAGGATGTAACATCATCAACAGACACACGTTCGGAAGAAATATATTTTCCGAGGTAATGGGCACGAACTCATCACAGCGGAAGAAACTATGCTGGCGTTGCCTGAAGTCGTAAGAGGAATTTTGGACGTAGGCAACGCGAAAGGTGGGGAAATATGATGGATCTATACGACTGAGAAGCCGAATTCATCCTTTCACCCTTTTATGCCGGAGATGCAAGGTCATATGTGAGCGAATCAGACATATACCTGAAGATCGAAAGAAAAGAACGCGGTACAAAATCCAGACGATCAGGGAATAACCATTGTTTAAAAAGAAATAAACGACTGATGTGCTGAATTAGATAAGGCAGATGTCTCCACTGAAACCGTAGGTTCTGGGTTCAAATCCCGGGAAGATGGTTTCTTAATAATCCATGGAAGCCAACAGAAACCACTAGATAATATTCGAAATGAAAGAGAGGGAGAGGAATGTGAGCGGGTGGTTGGAAAACGTTATTATCTTTTGTGATTCTTTTGGATCCATCTTTTAAGAAATAATATACTGATGAGGAAACTATACAATTTTTTCAGATATCCCTGTTCAAAAAAGAAAATTACGTGATCTGGAACTGAAATTGTGAGCTTATTCACATTCATATCCACTTCATTTATTTGTCCACTACTCTTTTTGATTTCCCCCGTTTTATTTTTTTCCGTATTGTTATTCGTGTATTCTTTTACTTCAGTATTTGTTTTTGATTTCATTTTCCTTAATGGATATGAGCAGCGCTGATAGCTGGATAAGCTTTTTTATCAAACGAAACCGTGAAAATCTCGCTAGTCTTAACAAACAGGCACTAATAATGTTAGATTATAATGTTTTTAAATAAATATGGTGTTTTGAGTCTGAAAAGAATTAGAGAACTTGTTATTACATGTATTTTTCCAATTCGGAAAAATTAATTAAGATAAATTTGGTTGTACAAATTTGATGTTAGATCTGTGAAATCATTCGTCGTATTTCACAATTATACTCTCATTAACATACTTCCAAACCTTAATATTTTTATCGAATCAATTGCGCCTAAATTTCGTTTTACTTTTCAGAAAAGAGATTTTTGTAGCATAAAAATTGATTTCCAATACCTTTTCAAATTGGCGGACAATATACCTTCGGTAATATTTAAAGTTATAATATTTTCTCATTTGGTAGAGGTGAGTCTCTTTCAACGAGAATAATAGCTTTATTAATTACGGTGACATTTTGTAATATAACATGATACGAATAAAAAACAGAAGCACCGTATTTTCGCAAATAGCTCTAAGAAATTATGTAGTAATGAATTTCTTCAATGGGGATAGTATTTTTAAGGATTTTAAACTAATTTGAACGCAGGAGTTCAAAATAATTTCTAGACATTTTAGAGCATTTAGACCATACATGTCTATTAATGTAAATTGGTAAGAGATTATTTAATGTGATACGTGTTCTGTCATTTCACAAAATTCTATAAAAAGTTTCAAACCTAATTGACTTCCCACTTTCCAACCTAATTGACTTAGAAAAATATCATAAATCCCTACATTATTATCTAGCATAAATTCCAACATTTGATATAAACGTGTTTTATCTGGTACAACAATTTCTTGTCATTTTTTATTTACTTTGTTCACTTATTGAATAGGTCTTGTAATAAAACTAAGGACGGGATACAGCCAACTCGCGAGTAATACTCCCGTGCAGATAGGATATCTTATTTGAAGATGCACCCACAACAAGAGAAATGTCGTTCGAGATAGCGAGCAACTTTATTTATCCAGGTTCGCTTTTACTCCTTAGGATACAAGCTCTTTCGCTGGAAGTAACGACACGAGGTGGCCTCCAGTCTTCTTCCAAGGACGTACATCTGTAGGAATACGGCATGGAGGACCAGAACCCAAAGCCGCGGTGACGCTGTTCCCAAGCAAAACAGATCACACACTGCTGGCTCTCTTCCGACTTCTGTGTAAACAAGGAAGGAAGTTGGCGCTGAGAAATCCTTCCTTCCTACCGGCGGAAGCCACACTGATGGGATGGGAGATGCTACGAGTGTATAAATGGAATACCTTCGTACAAGGAACTTTGGTTTATGAAGGTGACAGCGGTTTCGGATAGGAAATGCACAAATACAAGAAACTACGTTAGCGTCGCTAAGGGGTTGCGTTTGATTACATTCTGTGGTTCGCTGGATTGGTCCTAGTAGATGAGATAAAAGTGGAAGTAATTTTATTGGGTGAACCATAGCATAGTGAATAGCACACTCGTCTCTACCTCTGGCGACGCGCTGGTTCAAACACCGAATGATCAAAATAGAACACGCTGTGATGGAAAAAGCACGCTCGTGGCAGGTTCTCCAGGGGTTTACTCTTTGCCTTTCCTTCCACTACAATATTCATCCATCATCTATTACCCCTCACTTCGTTCACACATCATTTTCCTTGGGAAGGCGAATGGAAGGTTATCAGGCACCCTTGACATTACCTATTTATTAAGGCTTCAGATCACATTTCATCCTCCATCTCCAACAACTTGCTAAGAGTAAAACGTGTGAAGACAAAGAAGAAGTAATTTTATTGAATTGGGGTTGAAATTTAAAAATTCTTTAATATTTATAATAATAAAATATATTTCATACCCGGTTTCATATATCTACAATAGTTAATGTACATTCCTATCGGTAAATTTGGTTCAACAATACTACAGAATCATATTTAAGTAATAATTTTGTTTTCAAGAATTACTAGCTCTTTTATGTTCTTTCTCCAGCGCAAAATTCAATGTTACCTAAGCATATAAAAACTTTGACATTTTAATCATCTACAATAGGTCGATTTTTTATGAAATATTTTGTGCAATCTTCTTCGTACAATTACTGTACAAATTCGTGTACTTTAATTACTGTACAAATGATCGAAATGGTGAGATGTGGCTTGCGCTTTATGTTACATTCTAACAGTAAGGCCGAGAAAATAACTCGCACAATCCGTTAAAGAAGGAAAATATCAAGAGACTGGAAATGAATCAAATTACTATAAAACTTTTCGTTGCAATTAATATCAGACTTGTTGAACATTGCATAGATGTATTTCAGAAGAAATAGTGTGTTCCATATGAATGCTCCATATTCCGCAATAGTTTGAAGTATCATAATATACATACAATCTTCAGAATTCAAACGAACATTATGTTGAATAGTAGGTACTAATGTTCATTTGTGTGATAACGCGCTGCCTCTTCCAGTGCTTTCGAGCAGCTATGTAGCGCCACCTTTAATGTTGTTTTTGAATGTATTACTATACGATTAATCTTTCCAACGACTTATTAAGATAATTGTACTAGTCAATACAAACAAAATTTTACCTTTCAAAAATAATTGCGAAACAAATATTGTTAATATGTGTGACCTTCTTCTGTGTCATACTTTGATATTGTTTTCCTACAAAATAAAGCCTTCTTAATTAGTATTAGTGATGAAAGAGACATAAATAATACTCGAATATCACGAAAACCATGGAAGCTCTCGAAAGTTGCAGCTTTTTTGTTTTATTTTGTGAATAGTTCAATTAAAATCAATACCATCTCGGTACATAACATTCCCCCTTAATCCAATATCCCTTCTCCATACATTCTTCACCAAATCATGTGGTCAGTCGGGATCGCAAAACTCATGAAACCTAAGTCACTAAATAAGTGAAATGGAAACACGTTCTTACTCACTGTTGTCTCTATTCAGTAAATTCGAAGAGACGTGTATGTGGTGACGTGGACGAGGTAGCTGGGGAATGCCTGCCTCCTGGGCGACAGAGGGAGAGACGAACGCCGTGAATTTACGACAAGGCGCCGGGCGGCAGCCATCGGAGCTCCTCCCGCCGAGTGTTTACGGCGCGATTGGAGGATTCCCCTTGGAGCGCGGAGACGCCAAGACAGTGAAGGTGAGAGCAATGCATGTTCCTTGATGGGGACCAGATACAGTATGTATGCACGAAAGAGGGCCCAAGAAACATTTGTCATCCCCACAGATTCCTGAGAAATATATGACAAAAATATATTTGAATCATGTTGACCTTTTGTGTCAAGATCCTTTGTCAGAGGTAACGAGTTTGATTCCTGTCGAAGGGATTAGTATTTTTATGAATGTGAAATTATCCAACGCATCACTCCAGTCGTTTTGGCATGGTAAAGCAGTTCATAAAAACTGTCGAAATCTACTGTCAATATTCTTCTCACCGAACCCCTCATTAAAAATGTTCGATGTGTTNGTAAAGCAGTTCATAAAAACTGTCGAAATCTACTGTCAATATTCTTCTCACCGAACCCCTCATTAAAAATGTTCGATGTGTTTAATTTACATTCATGAACATGTTTGTTGACATCGTCATTTCCGGATCGATCATATTAATAGAAAAATTTAATTGGGAAACGTTTCGGACGTTCTGTTAACCACTTACCACAAGTGTCGACGATGTCAGTAACTATCCAAGACCGTGATTTTCTCGTCTATGACTAAGTATGAGTACGATAACAATGACTGGCGTTTTTTCCGGTCAGGCAACACTTCCTCATTTATTGGCCACCCAGATCACTATACCTTAACCTAGTGACGTCCGGTTATGGAGTTACATCAAAGCTATTGCGTACGGCGGAATTAAAAATTGTGATAGACTGACATGACCGTGATATTCCTTATAATACGCCAAGAACTACTGTTGGGAACACGATGATGCAATTGAACTTCCTTTCATAAAATGACGAACGCCACATATATAGTTTGTGACGATTATTACATTTTCTATCAATATCTTCATGTCGATTACTTCATTTTACAAATTTACAAGCTGCGCCATAACCCCCATCCTGGTGGTGAGTTTTAAAACTTTGATTTTTATTTAATTTTTATTTTTTGTGGAAAATAAAATTCCATGGTCTCCTGTAAACTGTTACCAAATTTGACGAATATTTTGTCCTGTAATCTTCCTTTATTGACCGTCTCAAACTTTAACTATGTAACAGCATCCCATACTCAGAATACTGCTACATATTATCATGCTATACCCAAAACATATCACTCCATGTTATTTACTCAATTGTATACATTTTACATGTAAACACACGAAAGACATTCTGTGTTCACATCGAGCAGCAAGAGCAAATGACAGATGTATACGCGTACCGCATGCAAGACATATCAAAGTTTGTTTGTGTTTCACTAAAGAATGTTTGTCTATGAACTTCACAAGCCAAGCGTTCCTAAGTGAACACTTTAGACGAATGTGCGAATATTATGAAAGTTAACAATTGGAAGCTTCCTATCCAATAGGTGGATAGGAAGCTTCCAATTGTTAACTTTCATAATATTCTTTCATTTTACCAAGGCAAAATAAATTTGTTGATCTCGTCCAGAAATCATTATGACCAGAGACCGGCGACGGAGCAGTCCTCTGTGAAAGCGCTGACCGCTGCATAAAACATTATCGACGTCCAGTTTACGTATTACCGAGAAGAAATTTCCCTCGACATCCAAGCTCGGATTCAGTCAAACGACTAAGTGCTAGATTGAACTCTGTGTAGTGAAACTTCAAGAATTGCTACAACTCCAGATTCGTGAGTTTGCTGCAAAAACATTTGTACTTTCAGGAATTGCTGAAGATTCTGACGTGCCCTGCTCTCGTTGGCACCAAGATAGTTTTCCACGTTTTATGTTACACGCTTTTATTTCTACGAGCATTCAGTTTTCGCTCTATTTTTCATAATAATAAAACTAATTCTTTTCCTGACCTTTTAACTTATTTATTTTGAAGGGGATTTCGTTGTGGAACAATTCAGTTGAGAACCAGTGAAGTAACGAAATAAAATCATCCCCGACAACTATAAAGAACCTGCACTCTGATGAAATGTATTTTATTCGTATGAGCAACTCATTTGAAAATCACAGTTTCTATACGTGGTAATTCTCTCCCCATGCCTCTAATCTAGATACGTGACTCCACCTCTGTGAGAGAAGTGGTTTTGATCGAGGCGACGGCAACGCAGACAGGTTGTAGCGGTGGTCGCTGTGAAGGCGACGTTGACAGAGACAAGCGCTGAGGCGCGGGTGTGGGGAGTGGGGAGGAAGGGTTCCAGCGCAGGAGGAGTTTGAAGACGCAGGTTGCGGCGAGGGAGCGCACTCCATCACGTTACCAAATCTTCACATACGGACGTGCCAACTTCTCCGAGTCCCCTCAACCTCCGAGCGCCAACTCTATAAATCACCAGCGTCTCAAACAAAGTAAGGCGTGGTTCACAATGGATGAGAGAAGCTTCGTTCCTTTAGATAAGGTGAGACAAACAGACAAATTAATTTTTCAATTTTTTAATACTAGCTGATTACCATTTTTCTGAAATCAATCTTCATTTTACTCGGGAAAATAATATATTTATATTGTAAGTTTAAAATTATATTGCTTGCGGATTTTTCAAAAACACGTACAGAATCCTAAATTTATAAATTAATAGTACAAATGTAATTCAAAACTAGGTTGTATACACCCTTTTGAATTTCGCCTCCTGCGGGGAGAATAAATTAACCTTTTCATTAAACCACCCTTGAGTAAGCAAGTAAATGGGAGAGAAACAAATCAAACGAAACAATACCAATTAGCCTAGCACACCACTTCATCTTTAATAAGGTGTCTTTAATCTCCATATGTGCTGAACTTGTACTTATATGGCATCATGACACTCTTTGATTGAAAGGCCATCCCTTTCCCACTCCACCTATGAAGTTTCTAGGACTCTTTTCTGATTCTCCAAACTCCAAAGTTTCTGGGGCTTTATCCCGATTCTCCCCAACTCTGACATATAATCGGAAGTACCTGAAGTCATCTTAGCATCTCAGGTAGAATAACCCCAGACGACGAGATCTGTCCAGGTCGAATTTTTGCTTTTGAGGCAAGACGCAAAAACTTTTGCTTTTGAGGCAAGCGGCAGCATGGTTGCACCATTTCATTAAAACGTTTGTAACATTTAAACTATTCGTCCAAATCTTACGAATTAAAAACAGTTTTCATCTTTGTCAAATACCAAAAACAAAGAATTCATTTATTATGATGAGGACTTGCTTTTTCTTTCTTAAAATTTTTCTCAAGTCGAAGTATTTTATTGTGAACGTTTTTTAAAAACTCCTTCAGGTGAACAATATTGCCATTCACAGTTGTCACCTTTTTGCTAACTGTTTAAACAGCATAAGCGTATAAAGAAGACTTTTTTCCCCGAGTTAATTGATATTTATCGTCAAATACATTTTCTATCTTTCTTTTCACACGTTTTAAAAATAAAAGTGAGCCTACGTTCATCCTGGACATCTGAACCATCTCCTTACCGGATTTCATCCCGATCGATTCAGGGGTTTACTCGTGAATAGGTAGCAAACAAGCAGACACACTTTCACATCTGCAAAGCCAATTGCAGTTTACAATAGGTGCGTGTACTGCAGAGCGGGAGAACGTGGGTTTAAATCTGTACTCGGGAGAATTTTTTGAGGTCTTCCTTTGGAATTTCTCTCATCTACTGCAGACAAATGCCGACCTAGTACCTTACACCTGTTTCTTTCCTTAAGCCACAATAAGTTGGTCTTAATAATAACCTGAACTTCCAGGGTTTAGTTATTAAATAAGTTGCGGATATAACAATCAAAATCAATCAATTAAAGAAGAAGAAGAAAATGTAAACTTGCCTTAAAATATTTTAACTCTCAACTTCCGAGAACCTACTCGTGGAGGAGTGTTTGCAGCGTCAACAATCAGGTAAAAATTGCGACGGACTCGAACCCGGGACCTCCTGCTCTGACGAGTATGCTTCCGACCCGTAGCTACGCAAAAACCGAGCTTAAGAGCTACCAGCATTGGAGCCACCTGTGGTCACTTATCACTTATTCTGTGACCCAGGTTAACCGGATCAGCCCAGGTGGAAGTTGCGTACGTACTTGAGAGTCGAGGTGGGTGGAGCAGTGGATAGCACACCTGCGGCCAGAGCAGGAAGTCCCCGGTTCGAGTACAGGTCCGTCGCAATTTTCTCCTGGTTGTTGACGTTGCTTACACTCCTAGGAAGTTGCCTTCAAATATTTTTTTTTACAGAAACGGATTGTTTTCATTTTCTTGTGGTCTTTCAACTTATAGTAGACGTATCTAGGTGATTTACTACAGATAGTAAGGGAAATAAGAGTGCAAGGTTGGCGTACAATGTGAGAACAGTTGTGGAGATTATTGCTCCTTTATCTCTAATATGAATCGATAATTCCACAAAAACCTTTCAGGAAAGTCGATAATTTGAACCTAATTAGACATCATAACAAAAATCTGCCGCAGATCGAATTCGTTAAACCGTGTTACCTATGGCTAATAAACCACAGTGTTTAATAAATCACACCGGTTGGTTATAAAGACAGGCAGTAAAAGAGAAATGAAAACAGTGGAAAAAATGGGTTAGAGAAGTTATTTTTTATGAAATAGACATAATATCGTTTATGTTCATGAATAATATATCACTTATGCAAAAGAGAGTATTTCGATATTAGTTACAAATTCGTCTTCATAACTTTCTATGTGGGTATTTAAGGATTTTATTCGCAATTCTATGACAAATAAAGAAGGACGAAAATCTATGTACAATGCCGTGTTATATTCATATACAATCGTTGTAATAAGTTACGATATAGAATAAGATAACTTTTCATGAGATAAGCATCTTGAGAAATAATATGAGCGCGAAACAAGTAAGGAAAATAAACGCGATGAATGACACCAGTTTAGAAAGACGACGCTACAGGAGGCAAATGAGTCGAGGAAAAGACTTCCATGACGTTGGCTCGCGTCCATCTCCTGTTTGAAACGAGGCCAAAGACGACATGGTGGATGACGGTAGCAACGAGTATACGGCAGGCCAATACATTGAAACAGATGATCAGAGCGCGTTGAGATCGCTTGTTCATAAAGCAGCGGTAACGAAGTTGAAGATTCCGTCGAAAACAATACCCTCCTTTCAGAGCTAAACACCTCAAACAATTAGCGGTGTAGATGTATTATGATGGTTTGTTGAAAGTTAAGAAAACAAGAACCTCATTTTCACAAATTGAAAAGAAAGTTTGAAAAAATTAAAGCAATCCTACATTATGAGATTTCAAAAGAAATGTGTATTTTCCAATCACCTATCTCTTTATTGGTTTTTAGAAAATGGTTTAAATTAATGTTTGCCCGATAGTATTTGTATTGTTTCCTAATACTTCTTTTTATGTTTCAAATGACACGAATAGCACTCCGTGCATATATGTGAAAGGTGCTGTTTTAAATTATTTGTCGTGATGAAGATCAAGAAAAATAAACTAAAATTTCGGATGTTAACTTCTAAATAATCTAATTTCTGGTAGAATTTCTTTTTGAATCCACGTCAAAGGTTGAAAGCTTGACTGTGCATACAAACATGCTTACTAAGCACTCTTCTAGCGAAAGAAAAATTTCATTTTAGTTTTTTATCAATGGGTCATTATTTATAGTTTTAACCAAAGAATTTTAATTCAAATATTTACATCAAATAAATATACAATACTATGGCAGTAGAGGCGGATCTATAGGGGAGGGTCTACCGGGGCTATAAGACCCCTATTGGACCTGAACTCTTAACAGGCATACTTTGCCACTTCAACAATTAATATATTTGTTACTATTTTATATTGTTAATTGTTTATCTATTTGATGAGTCGATGTATTTTATTTAAAAGATAATTTGTGTTCTAAACCCATGATTTTCAAATGGAAATGCTTCCCAGATCCCTTCCTAGTTAGCCTCCCCCTTGACTACGGTCTAGATCCGCCACTGTATACCAGTAGTTATCTCAGGGCAAAACCATAGCAAACAAAATCGAAAGTTCCATAAAAATAAAAGAAAATGTATTTTAAAAATTGCATTTCTGAAATTGTGATATCAAGAAAAATTTGTCCTCCAAAACCAATTCTCAATTAAAAAAATTAAAGGAATTGGATTTGTTTATAATAATCCAGAGTTCCTAAGAAACGATTAAAAACGAGCTAATTTGTTAAGAGTGAAACGTACAGTTGGTCGGACACATGAGACCAGGGTTCATGACCTTTCCACCAGGTTCGCTGGTGTCGCTCGTCAACGCTCAACTCGACTTAATGAACGTCACGAGTGGACGACGTCTGTTGTCTTTCGCAGCCTGTAAATCTTGTGAGAGGTGTGAGGACAACTCTCTATCTCTCTCTGAAAAGGATGGAAGAGACAAGGAAAGTCAGTTGAGACTTCGGAAGAAAGGAGAAATTATGGAGAGAGATTGAGATAAAGAATAGTTGCGAGATAGTGACTACGTTTAGTTTCTCCTATTTCACGCTTCTTCCAAAGTACATGAAAGTTGGTAAGTAAATATAACTAACTTGCTCAATTCTGGTGAGGATCAGCAAGGGAAAATTAAGATTAATGAATGGTTCAGTGTACTAAATAATTTTTATAAAAGAAAAAAAAAAGATTTCTGTGATAGGTCTATCTGAGTTATGATTTGATCCATATCAATCACAAAACTCGGATTGAAAAAATTTAAGAAATTCTATTTCTACGGAAATATTATATATGTTGCAATAGTAACCCGTATACAGTTGTAGACAATAAACGGGCCATGTTCGGCATATTAGAACGAAGATCATTAAATCCATTATTTATTACAAGAGAAAAATTTCCGAAACAAATGCTTTTTGAAGAATACTTGGAAAGCATAGCTTTGAATAAAACTTTTGTATATTCCGTACAACGTAAAATTAGCTACATCTACTAATGTAGCAGTACCAATGTTCAGTCCCCACCTCCCACCACACACACCAGGATATCTAGCGGGCAAAATTTGTATGTAACAATTTCTCCAGAGCACTATACAGACTGATTCAGAATCTGTATTACACAGTAATACGTGTTGTAGAACACGTATTTGGTAATAAACCCATGTGCGAAAATGCGTCGTTTGGAAGATAAACGACTTTGAAATAACATCAAAGGATATGCTGCACGTACATCAATCAACTCGTACCTGCGTGAACTACAACATATGCTCGAAGTGGCTACCACGAGATTCGTTGCACAAACAATGTTCACATACACAGGGTCCAAAAGTCCTAGAGTGTCCTGAATGACCTCCGCTGCAGCCATTACACGGGCAAGGAGATCGTCCTGTGACTCCACAGGGGACGCTTCATGTAGCCCCACAGCGCTTGTGAAATGCGCTTCATCTGTGAAAAGAATAATCAGAGGAAAGTCTGGAACGTCGACACAACGATGTAGGAACCACACGCAGTAATTGGCACGTGGCTCAAAATCATCTGGATCCAATGCCTGCACCATCTGGAGGTGGTATGGGTGAATTTGAGTTCATGGAGAACTCGCCAGACACCGCTCTGGGATACATCCACATCACCTGCGATGTTGCGGGTGCTCGTAGACGGATTCTGGTCGACCGATTGGAGTTCCTCTTCCACTTCAACAGTGCAGCGCGTCCGGTCACGACCACAATCGTCTCTATTAACTTTGAAGGTGCCGGTTTCCCGAAGCCGTTGTTCCAATCTTGCAAAAATGGCATGTGATGGACGCGCACGACCCGGAAAACGTTCTTGATATAGGCGTTGTGCTAATTGATCATTTCGTTCACTTTCACCGTTGATGAGCAAAATGTTGGTGTTCTTGGAAAACATGTACTCCGCCATTTTGTAATGCACCGTCTTTCTCGATCGCTCAGTGACAACTGATGTACATTCACAACAATTCATTGGATTGTTCTCTGATGACACGCGACATGACGTCACACAAGACATCACGTGACACTGTCCTCTGTCAATATGTAATACCTTCCATCGTTCAAAGTCATTTTCCTTCCAAACAGCGACCGGACATGCTTTTATTACCAAATATTGCTGTTCTGAGTCCCCTTTACAACACCTATAAATGAATAATATGAATTCTGAATCGCCTTTATTTATTAATAAACACCCTTTTCATTGCGTGTTTTTATTTAGAAAAAATGAGGGTTCGTAAGCTTGTTAGTAATACGATTTTATAGTGATTCCAACTATTTATCATAACATTTATTATCTACTTAAATTCTTCAGTTTGCGCTCATTTTACTCTAAAAGCGACACGCTTAATCGTGTCAATATTATCAAGCAAACGGTTCACTGTTTTCTGTTCAAACATTTCAGCAGTTTATTAATATTTGGTTGAAAATGCTTGGATGAATTTTCCACGGACAATTATTTAATTTTTTGCTTATCACTGCGCGTAAAAAACTACACTTAATATGGTACCAATGAAAAATGTTAATATCGTGAATGTTTAAAAAATCATAACAAGAAACGTAGCAAGAAATAATAAAAAATTTCCTAACTATAGTATTAAGTATTATTAGGATAAAATACATTGAAAATGATGATAATACTTTCTTCCTTGTGATAAGAAAGGGGCTGTATTAAAACACTGAAATGTTGAACATTTAATCTTTAATTCTTCCGTGTGTTACAAACGATATTGAGAAGAATAAATATCGATTTTAATTGAAAAGCATTCTTTGATTAGAGAGACTCAACACAACTTCCAGCGTATGGAACAGCTGCACGTTGCTTGGGACACCCCTCCAGCTGTTTTCTTGTAATTAAGGGAAGCTGAGAACACGTTTCGCCGAACTGCTCTCTTCTTCGCCCCTGCCTGTCGGCGTTGACTCCTATCTTAGGACGCCGCGACACACTCACTGACGAAAGCGTTGAACCGAGAGCAGGAGATCTGGCACGCCAGTCGACACAGTGCCTCTTCGTTGACGTGGAACAAACGATCAGTTCCCTACTTAAACACCCTCTCGGCGCTAGTCTCTCGTATGGTTAGGATAACTATCCGTTCATACTATCAGATTTTTAAATATCAGATGCTTGGGAAACAGGTTGGAATCAGTTTCTAGTAGCGCGGATACAGAAATTCCTGAATTTTTTAATTATTGGTTTATTATTAATTTCAGGAAATTGGCAAAGTTCAGGTTATGAGACGTGATCTTCCACCTAACCACCATCCACTTTACTTTGGTGAGGTATTTGGGAAGGAGATATGTTGGGTTGCCTGGAGTACCGAACCGAAAGGTGAGGACTAGATGTGAGAATCCCTAGCTGTAGACCTTACCTATATTGTATTCATTGTTTTATTTTATACCTGTACATACATTTTTTATTATGCCAAGTGATTCATCTCTGAAACACACACTCTTTGTATGGGTTGAGTGACTCATCTTAATTGTTGACTTTCTCTGGAAAATATCCTCTAACACCATAGGTTTATTCAAGTTTCACGCCATCGAGTTAACGCCAGAAAAAATAAAGGAAATCATTGTACATCATATAATCGGATCCATTAATTACAAGTTCCTTTGCTGATTATATTTTCAAATCACGATCCTGAACTACTTAATTTGGACGAGTCCAGGAATTTCATCATTATCACGTAATCCTCACGACACATCAACAATCGACAGCTGGTCGAGTCTTGACGTCACGCAATCGATTGCACTTATCAAACATGCAACCGCGCGCACAAAGACGAGAGATTTTAAACAAAAGTCCCTTCATTCGAACTGTTTACTTCGCTCCACAACCTTGTAAGAGGACACACCTCGCTTCACATCACTTCTATCGTTGGTCGGCATGCTAGACGACATTTTCTCCAGTTCAACCCTTCGCTACTACGCTACAGAAGGCACTCTCGTCCACGGGAACATCGGTCTTCAAACCTTGGATTTCGAATCAACACACTGATTCAACTACCTTCAACATGATCTAATATGACTTCCCAAGATCATCTCATCTCATCACACTCTCTTGGAAAACCAGTATTTTATCATTCTTCTTCTTCTTATCTGGCACTACAGCCCTTTGTGAGCTTTGGCCATCGCGGAGGGTAGAGCTCGCGCGATTTCATGACCCCGGAACTAGGAGGAGATGTGGTCAGCATCTCGCTCCAACCGGTTCAACCCCAGGATATATCCTGGTACTCATTTTATAGCAGGCTCAGTAGGCCTGGGAGCCACCTCACCGGGGATCGATCCCCGGCCATCCAGCTCACTCTTCCCACTGAGCCACGCTGACTCCAGTATTTTATCACTATTATTCGTTACTTTCTTGGCATGTTTCATTAAACTGTTTGTTCTTGTTGGCAAGCAATATTCATCTTGCTCCTCATCCTTCTTCACTCTTTATTTTTCACTACAATCATCCCATGTGCAGGTAAGACCAAATTTTTCTGCACTATGCCTTTGGGCGAGGTTCAGGCCACGAGGCCTGTTCCTGCACCTAATATTTGGACTTGGGTAGGGAAATTGGGAAGGAGAGATATTCAGTTGACAACTTATGGTAACAAACTGATTTTTGTCTGAAGTAGGTCAGGCTGAAAATCTCACCTCTACCGTTCAACGGAATCATGAAAGCGAAGTCACTACCATTAGACCACCGCAGTCGTAGATCGATCGAGCAGGATTTTGGCCCACTCAACGGAATCATTGATGCGAAGACGTTACTAATGTTCCTCTGTTTCGATATTAATTGTTATCGTATCAAATTTTCGTTCAGAAAAGTAATCAAAGAAGAAGCATAAGAAGCTCTCTTTGGTTTATTCTTAATAATGAAACAAAATTGTGTGAGCTAGAAACACGATAGCATGCATGTAAATTCATAATACTGAAGAAGAAATAAAATTTATCTCAATAATTGAAGGGGTGTGTGGATGAAGGAGGTACGTACATTTTTTTTTTCAAATTGAGTTATTGTCACGGACGAAAAAGGTGTGTTGCCCTGGTACTTAAAACAACTCTCTAGGAGTCATATTAAGCTAGTGTAATGAAGGAGGTATGTGACAACAACACAGTATATTTCTAATGGAAGAAGGATGTAATAAAATAAATTACCACATACCTCGTTCTTCCTGCAGTCATTTAATTTTACCAAATATATCTCTAGTGGATAAAGGAGGTATGTAATGTAAAATACTATATACCTCTTCTATATACTTCTTCCCCTAGTTCTAAGAATCAACAATGTAATATACCTCCCTCATCTAGTAAAAAGTTACTTTCAACCTGGCGAGTAAGGGAAGTATGAAAAGCAAAATAACACATACTCCGTTATTTTGTCATTTCCCCTTTATTTATCCATGGCCATTTTTGTCATTTCCCCCTTGTTGATCGGAGAATAATGATGAATGGTTCGAAAATCTCTCTGAAAATAGTTTCTCCTACAAATTTACATCACCTTTAAATTTTTTTATCCTCTCATGTACAAAATAAACAACACAAACAGACTATAACGTCATCACTCAGTGCCTAGGTCGGTACAACTTACTAACATATTTTAAATAATAATAATAATATCTTTGTTATTATTGCTAATATTCAAACGATTTATTATAATAATACTTGAATAGACGAATTAAACGATTCTTTTTGCAATAACTTTCATGTGATAAATATTTCCTTTCGACACAATTTGAGTGTTCAAGAATGTAACTTCAAAATGAATTAATTTTAGTCATGAAATACTCAAATTGACCGTTTGAATTACTCACGTTTCTTCCAGTTCAACACGTTTATCTAATAGCTGCAGTACTATTTACGGCTTCCTGCATATTGTTGAGACCGATCGCAACGAGTGATATCTATGACAAATAACATTCTCTCTGACGATCAACACGGTTTTAGGAAATCCTTTTCCACTACAAGCGCCATATTTTCCTTCTTAAACGATGTTACCAATCTCTAGACCGTGGAGAAAATCCTCAGGGTGTTTTTCTAGACTTATCCAAAGCATTCGATGTCATCGATCACGAAATTCTCCTTTCCAAATTGCATTCTTTAGGCATTCGTGGACTTCCACATCAATGGCTAACTTCTTATTTAAAAGATAGATATCAACAGGTCGAAATATCCTATACTAAAAATAAAATACTTGAGCGATGTCTTTCAGAAACACAGCCACTTACTTGCGGAGTACCCCAAGGATCAATTCTCGGCCCTATACTCTTTTTATTGGATGTGAACGACATGTCATCTTCCACATCAGATTGCAAAATGGTTCTTTTTGCTGATGACACTAATTTACTATATAAACACGCCAATGCTCAACAAGTTTTGTTTAACCTTTCGACTTGGTTCCATGCAAATCGTCTCATTGTAAACACTGACAAAACAGTGTCTATGTCATTTCACAATAGTATCACAAAATCTTTACCCCAGGTTTCTCTTTCTTTAAACGGAACACAATTAAAAACTGTTACAAATACAAAATTCTTAGGTCTCCATATTCAAGACAACCTCAAATGGAATTGTCACATTGACAATCTTAATTCCCAATTAAGCAAATTGTGTTACGCATTCCGAATCTTAGTTAACGCAGTTAGTCCACGTATTTCCCGTTGCGTATATTTTGCAAACGTTTACTCCCATTTACGTTACGGCATTACCTTCTGGGGTAATTCCGGTCAGAGTATTCAAACTTTCAGAATTCAGAAGAGGATAGTTCGGATAATTTGTAAATCTCGCCCCTGAAACTCTTGTAAACCTTTATTCAAGGAATTAAATATCTTAACACTTCCCTGCATTTATATTTATGAAACGGTCTTGTTTGTTAACACCGAATTACTGAAG
>NNCF01127192.1:0-12442 GCA_002313205.1 Laupala kohalensis
TATATATATATATAGAGAGAGAGAGAGAGAGAGATCCTACCTTCTACCATGTTGAGGACAGTAAACTAATTTACCAGTATTACTTTACAAGGTACTAGAAATACTGTTCATGTTTTATAGTCGCTTAGATTTTTTTTCTCTGAGAAAATTACATGTTTTTGAGTATAAGGTAAGGCCGCTAGTCAGCGGTGACAGGAGGAGTACGTGATAATTACTTGTTAAAAATCTTTGATGATACAAAATACAAATAGTGTGGTAGGAAAATATTGTGCGATTTGTTTTTCAATATTTGTTTCTTTATTAGATATCTCTGTACTTTAAAAATCGTTTAACATACATGCGAGAAGTACGTTTATCCCATGGATATCGCTATTGGCATAATGTTTTTTATCTGGATGAAACATCTAAGGATATAAATGGTATTGAATTAAAAGAAAATTGATTTAAATTTGATCATTAAAAAATGAAATAGCAGGTTTCTATTTGTTTGTTTTGTATTTCTACGTCAACACATATTTTGAAAATGTATAAATATAAGTAAAAATACAATGGGAAAAGCAATTTGCTAAAAATATATTTCATTCCACTAGACATAAAAGATTTTTGAACTAGGAGGAGAACGGATAGTAAAGAGATCGAATTGGAGTTATCGCATATGCAGATAACGTAGTGAACGGGGAGAGTCGTTTAGAAGCGTAGAAGAACGCCCCAAATGCCATAGATAAGTGTGATAAAAGAGACAAAAAGATTAATATTACAAATATCAGGCACAAAGACATTGATGATGTGGTTTGGCAATTACAGAGAGCAATGAAAGAACCCTATTGTGGCACTTAATGGGAAGAACAGAAGAGTTGAAAGAGAAGTTAAGTATCTCTGGATAGTAATAGATTAGAAGATGCACTTTATGGAACGTTCGAAAAAGATTACTGCCAAAGAACGACGAATATACGATGCAATGATGAGAATAAGGTATTCGAAAAATGCGATAACATCGGAGGCCATAAAGCAATTTCATTGCGGAGCATTGCGAGCATTAACGACGTACAAAGTATCTGTATGGAGACTTCGGATAATGTACATTATGAGCGCAAGCTAGGAGCCCTACAAAGGTTATGCCTTCTGAGGTTGTCAGGCTGTTGTGGAACTGTATCAAATGATGCGTTAGAAGTCATCATAGGAGTATGCTCAACAGATCTCCAAAATAATGAAGGTAATGTTCACCCTTTCGATGGATCAGGGGTAGCATTCTGACTTGCTACCTGTTCACTCCAGGTTGAGTTCTCGGTGTGGGCCAGCAAAAATTTGTAGCTTTTCACTTCAACGACCCAGTTTATAAATAGATGTGATAATTGAAAAGCAAACGCTCCTTCTTCCAACCACCTACTACTACTACTCCTAGTAATGCTAACTACTCCTACTAACCGCTCCTCGTGGACCAAGTTCTTGGTAAACCCAGCTAACCGGTCCACTTACTAACAAAATCTCTACCACCCTATCGCCCCATGCAGATAAGGATTCAATAACACAGTACACTTCCCATTTAAAACTACTAAAATGAAAAAAAAAACACAGAAGAACGTCGATGACGGAAGGATGAATAATGGTGAGCGAAGACGAATTGGCACGACAGAATGAACCGCTAGGTAGAAGGAAATGGGGTAATAAACATTTGCTTTTGGAATGTGGAAAGGCTAGTTACGAAATTGCCTCGAGAAAGATTTCGCAGTTTCCTGGAATAATTTTCGATGATTGGTCTCGCTGAAACGTGGAACAAAGTAGGAGAAGACGTGTTAATGAACGAATACAATGCTTTTAGTAAATGTTGGATGAGAAAAGGTTCAAGAGGTCGACACCCTGGTGGTATTGTAAATTGAAAATAACTTTAGGTTCCGCGAAATTACAGTAAATTTACAAAATGCAGTGTTCTTGAAATTTGATTGTAGGAATTTTGAATTCATAATTGTAAAATTGTATAGACATCCACAAGGATCGACGTACTACAACAATACATTTTACGATGATTTAGAAAATATACTGGACCAACTTAAAACTAGGCGTCCGTTTGCAGCACGGTTAATATCAGGGGATTTCAATTCAAGAATCGGAGAAATCTGTCCCTCAAATAATTTAAGATTATGATGATGACATTAATGCAAATGTAAAAGGTAGGCAAAGAAAGGATAAAGAATTTAACACAGATGGAAAGAATCTCTTAAATTTATGCTGTACGCATCATTTAGAAATCCTTAACGGAAATCATGCGCAAGACCTAATGGGTAACTTCACATATCTTAGTACAAAGGAAAGTAGTGTGATCGAATAAGCTTTAGCGTGCGAGAAAACACTGCACTGGCTAGACGATTTCTGGGTTTAAAGTAGGGTAGAATCACATCATATGCCAATATGCATTAGATTAAAATAAAATATCCGGGAAAAGAAGTTCCAAAATATATCTTCCATAGAAAACCTAACTTTAAACACTGAATTTCAGAGCAATAAAATACTTGCTATCGATGAGGGCGGAGACATAAAATGATATTGTTAGGGAATCGTATCACAATAATGGAAATGGTAAATGGAGTGGACAAATTAGGGAAATCATCTACAATTTAGGGCTGGAATACTTACGGCAGGCCACACCTGAGAGTAGTGATAGCAAGTGTCGTGGAAGATTCTTTATTGCATTCACAATAAAGTCTCTTCCTCTCCAAAATAAATATTTCAAGAACGTTCAATTAGAACAAAATTTATTTTTCTACCGTCGTAACGTAAGAAAACAAAGAATGACACCAGACGGCAGAACCAGACGTAGAAAAATCCGTGCGTATAACTCACAAATGGTTTCTGGTGAGTCGGTGATCGGAGACGCCGTGCTTGGTGTCGGAATNAGCGAAGGCGTAGCGATCCTGTTCGCGGCCGATTAATAGACAGAAGTGAGCGTTGGTTTCCATAGACAGGCGTATGCGTGCGGCCGTCGCGTAGACCGGAACGATAAGTAATCTTGCGATTTTACGAGCGGTCTGTTCGCTGCTAGTACATAGCTAGGAATGATAAGTAATCAATGTTGGTTGCCACGGGTAGGGGCATAACACTACGTTGAGATTCGTTTATTTATATATAAATGAAGGTTTCAGTTTGCACGCGGCACGCGTGTGCATCAAAGAGTTTCTCGTCGTTATGTTAGGATTTAGGATTCTTTGACGTCTTCCAGTTAACAGCATGGCGTATCGTCGTAATCGTCGGCTTATGGGGGAGATTCATCGATACGTATGTATAATACGTATTAGGTATGTAATATGTAGGAATGTGTCCCTACATTATCAAGAAATAATTTTATTAGGATGAAAGGTGAAGAAAAAAAATATTGAGGGTGCGGTGAGCGACCTGTTCTCAGCTAATGTATAGACAGAAGTGATAAGTAATCTTGCGATTTGACGAGCGTTCTGTTAATAATTAATCTACTATCCATGCACAACTAAATTTAATATTACGGCAGTAGGAAATAAAATTATCAATATTTCTATGAAAAATGTAGACGCAACTTAACAATTCATTGATACCAGGGCATTTAACGCACAGTCCACGGCGTTAAAAGGCTTAAGACGGCAAGGGGGCTTACGTCTCGCCTCATGTAATTTAAAATGTAAATATTGTAAATAAAATGCCCCATTGAATTGAAATTGACAAAATAACGCACGACAGTATTCAACACAAATATTATTGTAGGCATGGAACATACTATGGACGAAAAGTACAAAAGGACGACAAATGGAAGAATACATACCGGAAGATGATCAAAAATGAGTGATGGGAGAGGCAATAATGGAATGTGGCAATTTCGGATGTTACTTGCAAAGAATAAGGAAGGTAAGCAAGAGACTATGCACACAAGACCAGGACCATATCTTCTGGGAATGAGATACACACGGATCAGAGAGAGGACAATTTATCAAGACTATTAAACAGCTAGGACTGGTGACATTAAAGGATAAAATTACTGGAGTGTAAATTGATATTTCAAGCTTTTGCACAGTATGTGACCCAAATTGTAGCAATGGAGGAAGCAAGACATGATATGAACAGCATTGAAAGAAGCGGCACTCGAGCAAACCTAGAGGGAAGGGAGAATGTAGCGAAGATTAATGAGGAGAGACAGAGACCCGAGTTTGATTACCGGAAACGGTATCGAAACGTCGTGTGAAATTGTATTTTCGTTTTCAAAATTCATTAATTACATTCACATTTTGTGAAGGAATTTTGTCTGCTTATTTTAACCGAATTTAAGTTTATATAATACACGCAGACATCATCGTTAGCGATGTTCCCCTCTTTCGTCATGGAGAAAACTTCGGATGATTTTAATAATTTAATAGTTATGATTTATTCAGGAAATAAAAATTTGATAACAGTCCTTCTTTAAGAAATAAAAAAGCGACCACCACGATTTGTATCGGCTTTTTTACAATAAATTTATTTTAACAAATATTTATAGAATTTTGAACATGTTATGTGTTATTGTATATGACCTATACGCAAAAACTACCAAATCCCATTATGAATTCGGAGGTCAAGAACGAGGAGGAGGAGGATAATAATGTCATTTTTATTGTTCATGATTTCGATTATGACAGTTGAAAATGCATGATTCCGCACTGGTCAACGGATAATAATTTTTGTCCATGTTTCAAAATGAATGAATGACTTGTTTTTTTTGTTTTTTTAAATTATCTTATTTTCAAGGATTTTTTAAAAAATTGGATCCAAAACGTTTTCTTTAATTGTTGACCCTCTCTAAGCACTGGTTGTTAGATCCATCCCCGGTGTTTCAAGAAACTTTGACAAGAACATTTCTCGAAATAGCAATCCAAGTTATCTTGGTAGTTGTGGGATGTTAAATATTGCCAAATAATGATAAATTATGAGGCGTTATGATGTTGCTCGTGGTTTTGTTTGCGCTGAAAAGTTTTTTGGACTGTAGCATCGTGGAAAAAGATTTTTAGCGAAAATATAACCATGAGCAACATAATAACACAGTATAATATATAAGTCAGTAAAAATAGGTTTCTTGATAGAATAAATTCGGACAAAGCTAGAAATCGTCTTAATACCTTCATTTGGTCCGAAATACATGGGATCTGAGTTCGCAAAACCTCAGGAGCTGTGCAATGCTTTTGGTAGCAAAAAAAAAAAATCACGAAATTTTTGCACTTTTCTGAGTTTTTTGCTTATATCTTGTAAACGAAGCATCGTGCAGAAAATTTTACTCGTTCTAAACTTAAAGAGCATAAATGTCTACATTTAATGGACATTTCAAACATTAAATTTGGTTGAGTAATTTACCCGGAATATCCGATCAAAAAACTAATTTGTAATAGTCATTTTCAAACCTCTTCTACTTCGCAATGACCACTCCAATAGAAAAATTTTGAGCAAAAATGTTGTAGAGCATCAAATGCTGAAATTAAAAAAACGCCAAATTTCCCAAATTTTCTCAATTTTAGTCTCGTAGAGAAATATATTCAAGAAAGGAGTTTAAAAAGTTGTGACAAAGCGAAAATGTCATGAAACTCTCGAGGGGTATTTTACTTGGCTCATTTTTTCGAATTACTTTAAATTTTATTCCGCGTAGCATTCAAATATAACACTGACTTGTACTTTGCTCACTTACTAGGTAATAATTAGTAGTTAAGAATGTACAGTCAATTTTGTGGAAATGAAAATTGTATTTGTCACATACAAAAATTAATATTTTTGGATATAGAGATAACGTTTTATTTTTTGCTGGGATAATAACACAGTCTGACTCCTCTCGTTCACATGTTCTCTAGTGGATAATGAGTCTAAGTCGAGTGTATTTTCGATAATTCGTGGAACTTCTTTCCGCCCCTCTTACGTCACGTAACTTCTACACAGCCCCCTAAAATACAATTATTATCTCTTTACATATGTCACATACGATTTGTATCTGACTTAACACATATTTCCTATGTGTGAGGTGGGAACACTTTCTATGTTTGCAAATGCGTTGCAGTGAGTCGTTGATTCTAATCTGTATCCAGTTTGTAAGGGAAACAGATTTCTCTGTTCTTTGACATATTTTTGTGGAGGTGACAATCGGGAAACAGACCCCAGACATGGAACGTCTAGTTTTCCTCTTTTGATTAGACTCGCTTTCCATTTTTTATTAACCGGACAGCTGTGATATACGACTTCTTGTTTTCGATAAAAATCGAAGGAAAACTCGTTCTGCAAATTCGTTTCGTATGTTTCTATAATTTCATTAAATTCAAGAAAGACGTCGGATTCCCGCAGTTGCAGAAATTATTCATTTTGTGTAAATGTACCGTTACTGAGATTACAACCACTTCATACTTTAGTTGAAAATCCTGACCTGGATTTTCTCCGGTATTCCTTCGGGTAGAGGCGGATATATTTATACAGGCCATCTAGGATTTATAAACAATGTTTTCCGAATAATCTATAGTTTGATAATAATCCGAACGTGCTATATATATTTAATAATTAATCATTGTTTTATATTTTATTAAGTACTAATCTGTTAATACTCTATTAACAATAAAACACATACCGCACTATTTTTATTGTTAGGAGTGTGCTGAAATGTTAAATCAGCCTGTGCCTTCGGGTTCTTGATCAAAATTGATGTGATGGTCCCTTTCCGGAGAGTAAATTAGTTTATTGACCTCCACGTGGTTATACGCAGTTTATACTGCTTCGTGGACAGTATACAAAATTAGTAAAAATTTATGTATACAAAATTAGTAAAAAAAGACCTTTTTTATTTAAAATTGGTTTTACTTAAATTATTCAAAATCCTGGTTCCGGGTTTTCATATTTGAACTGTTTTTTGCTGTAATATGTTTATTTTTGAGTTTTCTTATTATTATTTGTGTTAAAGAATATTTCGAGATTTAAAATGAAAAAAGTAAGTATGTAATTGAGAAATGACTCTAGAATTTTGAGTGCTGAGCTCTTATTGTTTTCGTAAACATGTCCCCTTCAGAGATTAGAAAAAAAATTATCGTTGACTTCAGCTGGGAGAACAAACGACGTCTCCCAGGACTGAAGTGCGAAATGCTTTTGTTTCAGACAAAAGAGCGCTTCTGTTGGCTTTGACCTGAAGCGAGAGAATGACAAACGACTGGCGTCACCGCGCCTCCCGAATTGCGCACTGCGTAGACGAGAAGAGAGCGGAGGAAAAGAAGACCTTTTCCATGTCCAAAGGGAAGTACTCAGGTATTGGGTGACGACAGTTCGACGCCTCTGCTGCTATCTAGCGAGTTCCCCTCTCAATTCTTTCTTTCATCCACGTTGCTCTTTGTGGTTGCACCACTCCAAGTTACTCAAATCACAGATATGTATATTTATTTTCCTTTTAACAATTCTAATAGTTTTAAAACAAAGAAATATGAATAATAACGAAGAAAATACATGATTTTATTTGTATCTAGCAGTTAATATTAAAGTACAAAAAATATTCAGGATCTCGCTTGAGTCGTTTGAAGTGCATAAGAGCATGTACAAACATGGCGGCCGAGCACTACGGTTTCGTGATTTGTGCACCTAACCTCACAAAAAGTGAAATATCTTTCTCAGATGTCCGGTGACCTATAGATAAAAGTGATGTGAAAAATACTATGAAAAATTTACCACAAATCAAAGAAAACTTCCATCACTTTCGTGATTTAAATGTTGCTTAAAAAAATGTTTCGTCCATAAGACGCAATGTATTACGCTATCTTTTATAATTGCAATCATTTCATTTAAATAACCGGTGAGATATGTTTTTCAAGTTGAAATCACAATAAGTACACATTAATATGTTTATTTACGCTGTTTTCAGATATTTTAGTGATTTCATTCTACCTACGCTAGTAATACCTTATTTCAGAGGACAGAAATTTTTATTAATTGTGAAAAATTAATAGTCATAACACATTTTATATATAGATTGCATAAAACTGTTTATGACGTTATATAATTCTTGACCATTGGTGTTACAGGAGTATTATCTTGAGAAATAGGTAAAAAACACTTCAAAACTGGCCAATGTTTCGGATAGGTTAAAATATAGAATATATCTACAATCTATTACAGGGACAATCAGAAAAAGATAATATCGTAATAGTTATCAGTCATCCACGTCTCCAACATGTATAATGTTGATGTTGTAGAAATATTGCAGCGATATAAGTGTTATTGTAGTGATAGGTATAAGTGATAAAATATATCCGAAACATTGGCGAGTCATGTCGTGGTCTCTTTTCTCGAGATAGAAACGTTTTGTTGTCGCTGTTATTGATTTTAAAAAGTCACAATAAACATTTCACAATATAAAAAATTAAAATAATGTCGTGACTATTAATTTTACATCAATATAAATTTGTCTGCTGGAATTAGGTCGTACCCAGAAAATCAATGTAATAATAACAGACGTCTAACAAACAATAACTAACATTAGTATTGGTCAGGATTACTTTGTCACATGCGGTTTTCCTTGCATATATTTTTGAAGTTTTGGAAACATTCCTTCTGAAATCTGTAACTACTTATATTGCGAAATAGTGACGTAATACGTTCACAATCCATGAATATTAATTGCGAATATATGTTGGCGGGATAATGAATTCGTTCCGTACGAGTAATTACTGTAAGTTACGTTATCAGGGTACAAAGTATAAATTACGCTTTATTTATCAATATCTCTGACAGGTTAAATAACGTGTTCTTCTCCAGGGACACAAATCAAGTAGAACATTAAAATAAGCTCGTGTTACGTGTTACAATATCTGCGCCTGCTCTCTAACAACAGAATAATACAGTCGTATTATACGTATTTTCCGTTGCGTATATTTTACAAACATTTACGTTAAGGTATTACCTTCTGGGTCAATTCCGGTCAGAGTATTCAAACTTTCAGAATTCAGAAGAGGATAGTTCGGATAATTTGCAAATCTCTCCCTCGAAACTCTTGTAAACCTTTATTCAAGGAATTAAATATCTTAACACTCCCTGCATTTATATTTATAAAACGGTCGTTTTTGTTAAGACCGAATTACTGAAGTGCACCCTTGCTTCTTACGAAATAGCCTCGTTTACGTACACGAGACTCGAAATAATAATACTATTCATCGCCCTAGAGTGTCAACCACTCTTTACCAAAAGGGACCATACCATTCGGGAATCGTTCTATATAACTCCCTGCCCAAGAATATAAAAGATATTATGAAATAGAATCTCTTCAAATCCACGGTTAAAAACTACCTCATACATCAGTGATTTTACAATGTAAATGAATTTATTGATTTGAATAAAAGTGAAATCCATCTTGTAGTTTATCACGCCATTGCTGTAGTACTTTTAAAACAACTTATAACAATTTCAAAACCTATTTTCTTGTATGATTGTGTTGTCTTATGGCTCATATTAATTTAGTTTTATGTGAACTCAACATTGGCACAGTTGTGTACAATAATTCTGTAGCCCCATCCTGGCCCGGGTTTTTCCTCCGGTTTTCCTTCGGGTAGAGGCGGATTTATTACACAGGTTCTCTAGGCTTTGTCTAGGGGCATGTTTTTTAAACAATAAATCGTGAATTTAGTGTTTTCAAATCTTATGATTTTTAAACACTATACTCAGAATAATCTATAGTTCGATAATAATTTGTACACGTAAATTTTTTGCATTAAATTACAAACATATTGACATTCTATTAGTATTGTAACTCGCAGCTAACTTTTTATTTAATACTTAGTAGTTAAGAATGCGTCTTGATCGGAATTGATGGGATGGTCTCTTGCTTGCTTCCGGAGAGTAAATTAGTTTATTGTCCTCCACGTGGTCATACGAAGTTTATACTGCTTTTCTTACAATAAATTTATTATTATAACGAATAATACAGTCGTATAAACATCTGCCTTCTTCTTATGTTAATATATTAATAAAATATTTCATTTTGTCTATTCCTTTTTGTTACAGGTGGTTTTTCACAATCCACATTCACAACATCAATATTGCGATACTGTAAACGTTCTTCGTAATATTTGTGACAAGCCGACCCTTGCCCTGCCTCGTACGGGACTTTCTGATATTGTGATGCGGTTTAACCTACGTAATAATTTAGTGTAGACAAAATAGCACGTGATAATATCCTTATTAATTCCCGACATTTAACGAAATCGTAAAAAAAAAATCTCATATATATTATTTAACACATTATGGTCACTGAAAGATTTCTTACCAAAAAGTTCCGGACTATGTATTATTGCTGACTGAAATGGGTTGACACACGACACCTGAAACAACAGACATAACCAAGGGATGAAACTTGTTTCCTTCAGAACTTATAACATGACATCTTGTGACACATTTTACAAGCATACGCATTACTTCCTATGTCATCCGGTATTAAATCGATCATTTACTCCCAAGGGGACTTACATCGAGTAAGTACGGTTTGACGAACACGGGTCCCGAGCTGAGTCTGGCATTGCTTCCACTTACTTGTGCGAGGCTCCTTCCTTTCTCTTTTCTGACCTTCCTCGGTCACCTCTTGTTCTTTTCTATCCTGACGCTATTAAGGCTAGGGTATCTTTTATTTTACTCGTTTTTTTATTTAATGTTTTGAGATATGTTTTGGTATGTTGTAATTCAGGAGGGTTTTTAGTGGGTATGGTTGAGTCATTCGGGGAGTTCCACACATGTCTCTTCTTAGTGCGTAACTGCATTTTCTCTACCTGTACAATATTTTAGGGCTCTAATGACCTCGATGTCGACGAGTCGTAAAGCCCTACAAAAAAAGAAAAAACCGTCAGCAAAGAAAGAATGTTGGAGAACCTGGGAAGATTTGTAAAGTTGCATTACACGAGAGTCGAATTTTCGCTACCAAGGCATGACACGACTGCGCCATTTCATCATAATTCACGTCAATCTAAATCATTCGTTTAAATTTTATGATTTAAAAACTTTTTCTGCCTTTGATAAAAACACAAAACAAATATCCCTTTAAATTTGATTACATAATCAAAAAATATCAATTATATGATTAACTTTTTCCTTTCTACTTTACTCTCTTATATTGAAGTATTTTAACATTTCTATTTTTTAAAATAACGTTCTATCGATAATTTAGGTTAATTTTTGTAGATAGACATAGGCTGTCCCGAATTTTTTTGTAGAACTCTTTAAGTTAATCAATTTCGCCATTGAGTTGTCTCCTATTTCTAACCGTTTGGGGAGCATAAGGGAATATCTCTCTTTTTTCCCTGATTTTTATCGACACTTATTGTCAAAAGCAATTTCTATCTTTCTTATGTCATATTTAAAAAAATAAAATGTTTCCTATAATTATCCTGGACATCTAAACTATCTCCTCGCAAAATTTCATCACGATTGGTCCAGTGGTTTAGTCGTGTTAAACTGGCAAACAGACAGACACACATTTTGGCATGACGCATTTACTTATTAGTAGGGATCATTTTATTAAAATAATTTTAGAAAATCCATATTCCAACAATTTCAACAACAACAAAATTATCTGTGTAATATACTAGTAGCGTTGAATTATGAATTACTGAGAAAGTAAAGTTTTGTCCAGATCGACTCTCGCAAGTACTACTGCGGTGATGGAGAGTGACACATAATTGATTGCACATACGCCTGGAATTCCGTCCTTGACAAGGTCCTTGCGGTAATCATTAGATGGCGTCAATTATCTTGCATAATATTTCAATCCGTTTCTACAATCCGCAATAACATATCTAACACCATGCGCGTGTGTGATGCATGAGAAAATAAAAATCGAAGCATTAATGTAATATATTTCTTTTTTTTTCGAAGTGCTGGCACAAAGTGCATAACATAATGATTTTCTCTCTGGAAGAAAGCCAGGAACCACTCCATCAATTCTGCGAAAAAAACTGGACATAAACAAGGTTCGAGTGAATATAATGATTGCAAGTACATGGGAATTGAATTAATTCCACATTACGTTATTAGTAGGAGGTTGAATTTCAGTTGTAGACTGGACCCAGAGGCGAGCGGGGTGGCGAAGTTGGTAGCGCATCAGTGCACTAAGCTGAAGATTCCGAGTTCCAATACCGGTACCGTCTCCCATTATCATTCAACATAACATAATTAATATGTTACCTGGCGGTGGGGTTCAACGCAATTTGCAAGAGATTTCTTGCAAAAGAAATGTATATTAAGTTTATAATACCATGTCTAACTGATCAGGTTATGATTGATGTTAATGAGCATTCAGAGCGTGTTCACTGTAAGTTCTCATACGTTGTCAGTAATTGAATTTCATTCCAACAAGACAGGTTTTCTAGACCATGTCGACTGGTAATTATATATATATATATATATATATATATATATATATATATATATATATATATATATATATATAAAAAGA
>NNCF01127192.1:12576-23421 GCA_002313205.1 Laupala kohalensis
GTTTTCTAGAGACGTACAAAGGATAGCAATGGGGATGGTACTAGTGCACCAATTTCCTACTGATCTCATTCCGCGGGCCACCCGGCACGAAATGGGGCTTGGCAAAATGTTGCCAGCCCAAGAAAATTAAAAGGTCGTATTTATTTAGTTTTAACGTGGTATTTTTATCCTCAACTACAAATTTATATTATTTCAAACTTGGAAAAATGAATAGTATATGTCTATTTAAAAAAAAAGTATTTTAAATATTTAGAACCATAACAAAAGTTTTTCATGTTGTAAGTATGACGAGGTAACACAAATTATATTTCCTCTCACAAGACATTACATGCCACGACAAATATTAATACATCGATTTATGACACAAGGTTGGGTCACCCAACGTTTGATGAAAAATTTGATGCAAAATATATTACAACTCGCGAACCTCAAAGAAAGAAAAAAAGGTTTACATAGTCATACCGGGCCGCTAATTGGACAGCGATGTACTAGTGTAATCTAGTTCATCATTTGAGGTACTACTCTGTAATATGATCTGGGTGGAAATGGTGTACAGTTGTGGAAGGCGAACGGGTGGTGTTAGTGGTTAGCACCCCTGAGATCAAAACAGGAGTCTCGGGTTCGGTTCCTGGCTCGTCGCCATTTTCACCTGACCGAAGGCTATCACATATCTTCTACACGTGTAGGGTACACGGAAGAAATTTATACGTATGCACTATAATAGTTCAAATTCTAACCATTACGCCACTGACAACCCTCTCATAACACGGGTCGGGTTCAAAACGCGATTTGCGGAGGTCGTGTACGTACGTTAAATAGAAATACGACTGTGTATATCGTAATCAAGGGGCATAGAATGAATGAGATACCGCGTCTTCTAACGTCTTCAGCTTTGACCAAGAGAAGGTAGGTCAGAATTTTTGAGTCACATATAGCAGTGATGTCCAATTTTTTATATCCCGCGAGTTATAGTATATTTTGCATCAAATTTTTCATCAAACGTTGGGTGGGTGGGGTGGGGGGGGAGGAGGTTATACTTATATGCTATCAGTATTAATATTTGACTTGGCATGTACGGTGGGATAAGATTGAAAATTGTGTTCGGAATTAAACAGTCATACTCTATAATATGAAAACATCGCTTCCACGATTCCGCTGAGCGATAGAACGTGGGTTCAAACCCTGATCGGCCGAATTAGGTGAGGTTTTCAGCTGGGGTTTCCTCTTACCTACTCCAGACAAATTTTCGGTCCGTTACCATAAGTTCCCTGGCAACCCAACATCTCTCCTACCCAATTCCCTTACTTAAGTCCAACGGTTAAGTGGACCTCATGACATGAACATCGCCAAAAGACATAAAATAAATAAATAAAATTTTATTATGATACTAAATATTAAAATATTTTTTAAAAATTAGAAATACACTACTTAATTTTTGCAGCTTGAAATAATATAATTTTTTTGATCAGAATATGAATATCGCAATACAGATAAATATGATCCATTAGATTTATTTGTCGGACAACATTTTGTTAAACCCCATCCTATGCCGACACGATCGAAAATGACCCGTGTTCTAAGAGAAGTTGGACCACAGATTACAGAAGGTACAGATAGTTCACTCCCATAAGCCCCAATGGTTACCCCTGCGCGCCACGGGGAAGGACCAGAACTAAGAGCCAGCAATTCTAAATGCGTGATTCGAACTAAAACACACAAATCAACACCAAGCAGAGCTCGAGTATCTTCAATTAGTCGCAGTCGCCACATGAAGACCAACGTCAACACTCACTATGCGAGCTACCAGTTGAACGGGTTGTGGGGGCTGGTTATTTCGGTTCCTTGCTAGTGGAGCGCTGCTACGAGTGATCCATATGTACCTAATATAATCTGTTGAGTGGGACAGCGGAGCTCCAGATCATAGTGGAATAAGACAAGGTGTGCCCGTCCAGAGCATGCGCAGTGCAAGCCAATCATATTCAAGACATTTTTCGCAGCGGGCGTATAGGGCACTTTCAATGGTCTTCTATACGAATCACTGCCTTCTGTATGGGACTGACAAACTAAATGATGTAAGGGGAAATAAGCGGGAAGCGATTGTATATGACTAAATAACTGGACGTAATTAGTCCGATTGAGTAGGTCTTGGTTTCAAGTGAAGCACTCAATTTCCCTTCAAGTTCGTAGTGAAGTGGTGGGAGATGACATCATTGAGATTGCTCTATTAGAATATCGCTTCAAGTGTGAAAATCAGTCAAATATATTACATAAATATGAACAACTTCTTTAAATTCTCTCTAAAAAATTTGCGTTTTATTGACTGGCCAACTCGATGCGTAATGGCTCACCTTGTCTTATTCCACTATGCTGACCTATAGTATCATCGTTACTCCATTCCAGAGCATGTTTCGTTCTTGAATTAATTCATATGTTTCATTAACAAATGACTCTCAAGCACCCATTTATATCTAAACAGGAGCCTCTTATGGACGTGAGAAACATGGATCTGTGCGATTCGTCCGAATCCTCTGCGGACGATGAAGACCGAAGATTGATGCCAATCCGTAGGAACCAAGGATCTCATGGTAGACGCATCGCCATAGTGGACATCTGCGATAAACCAGACGTCCCATCGTCTCGAAAACGAGTCCCAACTCATGTTTACGTCAATGGAAACTTAATACATCCTATTCCAAAAATCTCTGCCCCAAGAGATACTGCAGGTATCCTCGCACATTGTGCCGGAGTCGAGAGATTTATTTCTGAAGTCAAGGAAAAGCCGGCAAAAATCGACGCATCCAAACAACTCATTATTGGGCTTCGATTCATCAGGGATATGTTTGATTTGAACAGTACCCCAAACACAAATGGACAAGACATTCAAGAAGAGATGACTATTGGTACCCAAGACGAGGAAGGAATCTCAAATGACGTAATCTGTGAGCAAGAAGATGACCCAAATGTTGAGTCAAATTTGATGACGAAAAATTTGTGTCATGCTAGTGTTCAGACTTCCATCGTAGGAGATGTTGTACCTCGCGAGTCGAGTAAGATACTTGAATTCTTGCAATCGTTTCTTGGAAGAAGTTGTTTCTAAAGACAAGAGAATTAGTGTAATACAATTTAAAATTTGTTGTTTATTTTTAGAATGCTAATTTTTACGGATTTATTGTTATTCCGTGAAAGATGTAACTATTGTTCTTTATTTTCGAATTCATTGTGAAAAAAGTAAATAGGAATGATTTGACGAAATAAAGGAAAATATTTATGTCGCAAGAAAATAATAAAAAATATAACGGTCCTTTCGGTTCTGAACGTGAACCACAATTCAAGTGGAAACTTATCTTAATTGTGGTTTAGTTGTTAGGTTCTGATCTGGTTGATCAGGTGAGTAATAAAAAGGTATAATACAATGTTGTGGATCGTGACAGTAGGAAAGATAATAAGTTTCATGTTATAAATATTTATGTTATTTCTTTCAAAAATTGTATTACATCAGGTATGTACTACACATCGCCATTTTTCATCTGTTGACACATTAAGTTTTGTATTATGTATTGAATTGTGATGTAATATTTTTTGTAGCTCTGATGAAGTCCCAACACATGGAACGAAACGTAAGCTGTATGTAAAATATGTATAAACAGTCTCGAATTTTATTATTTTCTCTCATGGTCACTATTCATTAAATTGTATTATGTTAAGAAGGAAATAGAAGACACTAGATCCGTAGGGGACTTGCATCTAGTATGTACCGTGTTTGGCAAACACGGGGTCCCGAGCTGAGTCTGCCATTACTTCCACTTACATGTGCGAGGCTCCTTCCTTTCTCTTTCCTGACCTTCCTTGGTCACTTCTTTGTTCTTTTCGATCCCGACCCTATTAGGGCTTGGGTATCTTTCATTTTCCTCTTCTTTTTCATCCCTCTCATGTTTTGTCCTACCCCTCATTTTTTGTCCCCCCCCCCCTCATTTGTTTGTCAAGGTTTTGATGTATGTTTTGAGATATGTCTTGATATATTGTAATTCAGGAGGGATTTTAGTGGATATGGTTGAGTCATTCGGCGAGTCCCACACGCGGGGAGAGTCATGTTGGCTCTCCTTAGTGCGCAACTGCTTTTTCCCTACCTGTACAAGTTTTTAGGGCTCCAATGACCTTTTATGTCGACATGAGCCGTAAAGTCCCAACAAAAATAGAAGACACTTGCACCTACAATTATTAATAATAGTGATTCATATACAAAATAGATTCTCTGAGACCTGGAGCTGAATCCTATCTGAGTCACCTGATATTTCCAGTTTTCAGAGCATAAACAAAAAATTATCATGCGGTGAAAATAAGATCAGATAACGGATAAGGTATTTAGAAACTAAAATGGAATGTGTTAGCTTTCATAAGGGTGGCAATGAGGCCTACGTACTCCACACCTGGTTACCGAACAGAACGTGAGAGGGAGTGTGAGAGAATCCTTCATGACTAAATAGTTCCTTCCTTTCTAGTTTTGTCCGAGACAACACTTAGCACCAAGTATTTTTACTCTACGGTTTCAACAAATCTAAAAGAACAATTTTAGTGACGAGGTGAAATCTATCTCAGTCAAGTATGTTTATTTTGAGTTACTGTTCCTCAACATGCAAAAGGAAGTTTGAGTTCATTGTCTTGCGTAATATGGTCGAGTGGAAACGTGCTCACATAAGATATTTCGGAATTCACGCGATTCTCAAGAAAATTTACCGGTGTTTCTACAAATATTAACAAAAAATTGTACTAATTGAAAAATAAAATATACTAATTCTGTCAGGGTATTACACTAATATTTCGAGTAATACACGCGTTAGTTTGAGCGATTTCGCAACTTCAATAATGAATGAACGAATCCTGGATTATTTGAATATAAAGATAAAATAGGTTATGTATAAAAAATATCTTAAATTGCCTTTACACAAATAGAGGACAACTTGCTACATTACTCTCCGGAAGCACGCAAGGAACCATTACATGAAACCCACCCGTTCATAGGAAAATAGAGAAAAAAACCAAGATCCTAATTTGTTTAGTTTGGTACACAGTCTAGTTAAGGTTGGGTACAGAAAAAAAAATTACATTCATTGAAAAAGTTTTGTTTTTCTTTCACAAAACATAACTTTAAAAATGTATTTGGTACCATTCGGATGAGAGTCCTGTTCTGAAGCCAGCATGACTCGGTTCATTTTACAGACCATTTTCGTCCAATTGCGGTACAAGAAATGGATGTGAAATGGATGACGCCAAGCTTGACGTAATCGGATTGTATAGAAATTGGACGTTCCGAAATTAGCGTTTTACCCGGTATTGGACGACAAATGGATGAGTTTTCTTTCAACGCCGCGCAATGAACAACTAACCTCAACATGGCTTTTAGTTTTCTCAACATGTTAACAGATTTCAGTGATAAACAAATTGTGGATTTAATACAGTACTTTGATTTAGGAACTTCAACTAACCTGAAAACACCGCAATAGAACTAAAACAGATCTATGCACACTACCTCGCAACCAACTCGAGAGAATACAGACGCTACAACTAGTAAGCAGAAATGCCGCTAGGAGTGCTACTCAGTGTGTACGGGTCGTACTGAAAAATAGTATGCCTGAAAATCTCAATACAATCTGCCTCCACTCTCGTGTGTATCGCTGGAATCAGCACGTTAAATGGACCGTGTAAAACGGGTTTTCGACTGCTAAAGTTGTCTTCCCTTAGATTCGAAAAAAAAAATTTTTGTTCTTTAAAATGTTCGTGTCAAGAAGAATGGTAAGGTAAAGTTTCTTTGTTATTGAAAACTGAGAATAATTGGTAATTTATTTCTCAATCCATCAAAGTCTTTGGGACATACAAAGAGAAACTTCTTCAGTCCGGCATTCTACAACTGAAAATGTTCTATAATCCCGTATCTTCGGCAATGAACGTTATATTAAAAAAAAATTATCAATTAACTTTCGCGCTACGTCCTTGACATGTGCCTAAATTTGTCACCGTTACCTCCATTGCTTTTTCAAAATACATCTATTTCATTAAGATTCTATGTTTTTGATGAAGAAAGGTAAATATAAATTTAATATTAAGTATGATTATTAATCTCGTTAATTTATTGCGCGACGCGTTTAAAAAAAACTATAGTTCAGAAAAATTCCTAATCCAGGAATTTCTATGCAAGGTCCCGTGCGAGTCGGATTAAAGAGGTTTTACTAAAATTTAAATATCAATTTTTGCAATATAGTTTTAACCCTTATTGGGTTCGTGGCGTATTGAACTCTTGTATTTAACTATTTATAAAAAAAATATGTTATTAAAATCGTAATAACAAAGTATATACCGCGCCGCGAATAACAGTGAACATTAAGAAACTAAACGCTTCGGTATCTCAACGTCCCTGAAATATTTATGACTTACGTATCTTGTTTTACCGTAATCCTGACGTTCACTTGTCTCAAGGTGTTAGAAATTAATTGATTTCAACTGTCCGGGCAGTGTGTACGTGTTACTTTTTTCGTGGTACATTAAGAATAACTCCATGACATGTAACTTTACTCAGAGAAAAGATAACCCCACAATACAGAATATGGACACAAACGCCCTGTGTTTACTAGTTTATGGTAAAGTGCTGGCAGTAAATTATTTTATTGTCCTGAACGTGACAATAGGCTCTTCGTAAGTGCTCCTTTGACAATAAATTATTAATTATTGACATGATGTTGGTAAAGGTCTTGTTCTTCGTGTGCCCAAAGCAATCGTCCATAATCGTCCGCTACTTCGCGATCGTCCGTAAGGTTGGTTAATGATAAGTTAACTCTCCGGAAGCAACCAAGGGACCATCCCGTCAATTCCGATCAAAGGTCCTAAGGTGGAGGTGAATTTAATATTTCAGCTCACTACTAAAATGAGAATAAATTTAGTTTGATATGTGTTATAAATTTAACGGACCCCAACAAATTTGTATTTAATAAAACAAAAATTATAATTCACAAGTATGTATTATTATAAACTATAGATTATTCTGAAAATATTGTTTACAAATTGTAACTATTAAAATAACTCTAAACTTGAGATTTATTATTTCAATAGACGTTGCCCCTAAGCAAGTGACTGGAGAACATGTATTTAAAATCTACCTCTTTGCGGAGGAAAACCGGAGAAAACCCAGGAAAACCCAGGAAACCCCAGGAAACCCCAGGAAAACCCAGGAAAACCCAGGAGCAGGTTGGGGCTACAGAATTAATGTACACAACCGTGTTAAGGTTGAGCCAATGCATTGAACCTTTTATTTGAAAAATTCTGAATGTAATATATTTTCCAAAATTATTCCTATTCTCGCATAGATCAATGTTATTCATTCAATCATTATTTTTTTTTAAGCTTGAAGGGCAGACTAGTTTTTTTTTTAATTTTAATCTGTCAAGACATATTATTGCATAAATTTCTGTAAATTTCAAACATTTAAAATATTTACTTATCTTCATTTTGACAGGAGGCAAAGTTTAACAAATGTTAATCATACGCACAACAATAGCTCGGTCTCGAGTGTGGAATCCCATTTTCACGGGACAGTGTTTTTCTTTTAGTTTTTATATCGCTCCTGGGCGAAGTAAATTTACATCTTGCTGGGAAGATGTAAATAGTGCGATGGGCAAAAACCCCAGTAACTTTCTTGATTGAACATATGCACACGGGACGCACAGTGTCCGCACACCACAAAAATCTCCTTCCTCTCCATCCAGAACCAGAGAAACGGGAGCTCTCGGCATAAGCGACGATAACCGATCACGCAGATAGGTTGCAACCAGAAGCTAACCTGCGGTCACAAGTGACCTCCTGATCCACAAACCGCACGCACTCGTCCAGGGAGGAATCTCTGAGGCCCGGGGTTGTGGTAGGTACGCTAGGGGATGCTGTCCGGAATGGGAAGAGCTGGAGTGGGGATACTTGCCGCCAGCAGACACGGCTGGACACTACCCGCCAGGAAGCCGCCGACGCCTGGACACTACCCGCACGACAGGAAGCGACGACAGGGGTTTCTGTCTCAGGCGGATGTGGCGCGGGCAGCAACCACGCCTGGTCACGTCCTCGATGCAGGCCCGCACAACACTGGTGTGCAAGGGGTTGAGGCGAGCAAGTAGACAGCGGGGCAACCGTCTCATGTCGAGCTACCTGAGATCACGCAAGGGGAATACCGCAAGCTGCGTGCATGACAACGCGCTACGGAGCGGAAGCGGCGCCGCAGATGCTTGAACCAGAAGCAAAAAGTGCAGTGAACAATTTTTGTGACCAAGCAGAACGGTTTTCAGAACAAGTAAACACATTATGCGTAATGAACATAAGCAAAAAGGAATGAACTTCTCTAGTGATATAATATAGAGAACGAGTAAACCAGGAGATTAAGGACTTACAGTATCAAATTGGTTTACTAGAAACAAGTGAAAGGAGTAAGAGAGGACTAGTAAATGTTTTAGGGAAAGGATTGATTTATGAAAATGGGAGACGGGACCTTGGGCTTAGCGCGCTCATGCGCTTTCTAACTGCGCCATCCCGTTCGCCTCCCTGAGGCTGTTATGAGACATATGAGGCTCATAATTAATATGTTACCTGGCGGTGAGGTTCACCGCAATCTGGGAGATTTATTTGGGAAAGGATTGCATTACTTGGCGGATATCGCAACTGAAGAACAAATCCAAATTTTAACAAAACGAATTAATCACCTTCGAGATGATACGCAAGAAGTGCTAAATGCCTGTATCTCATTTTTTTCAACATTTCGGTTACATTAGGGAGACATGATCAGACGCTGTCCAACACCATAGAGGCTTTAGATGCCCTCCATATTACCGAGAACCATAGGTTCTCGCTGAGCTGGTATCACTTTACAATCAGGCAGGAGTGGTTTGTGGAGTAGTGCAGGAGAGGAACGCTGCACTCATGCGACACGTCCAGGTACTGGGAGGAATTCGAACTAAGGTGGCTATTGCAGAGCTGTGTAAATTCACACCTACTCATCTTCATCCCAGTATACTATTTTCCGTCCTAATCAACGCCACTGGTTCGCTAGCTGAGGGCATGGAGTTTATAGGATTCCATTATCCAGCTGTTACGAACGGTGTACTCGAAAGCGCGTGCTGGGTCTCACGAACAAAAAGACTTGACTAGTAAGCACGCCGCTCCACCAAGGTCGGGATATCTGCTTGTGCAGCGCTCTGGCTTGGCCGAAGGTGTTGAGCGAGCTAAACAAGACCGTGATCCTTACACCCGATTCCAACGTCTTAGCAGTCTCTGTAGATTTTTCTAAATTTCTCCTCTTCAATCGGGACTTACTGGACGGGTCCCGAGAGGCGTCTGTCACTGTTTCCACCCGCATACCCTATCTTTTTATCTTCTGCCCGCTCATGCAGTGTTGCCGTGTTCCTCAATAAAATCAAAGACGTGAAGCAGTATTGCAATATCGGCGTCGCCATGTTGCTTCTCTACCCTATAAAGAACTCTAGACTGGATAAGACATAATGACTGGACGTAATTATGTCATGAACACACCTAGCAACCAGAAGTGAGGTCGCAAGCCAGAGGAAGTAGGTTAGTGGGTATACGTACGACGATGAACAGTATACAATCGGGGGCATAGTGGACTGGAGAGGACAGAAGTTACAGAAGGACCAAACTAAGAGTTTCTTCGATTTGATTATTTTTTTCATGTATGTGATATAAAATTTTGTGAAATTTGTACATATTTTTATCCTACAGGTCCAAAATCATGCTTTCTTTTATCCTATGTTTCAGATTTTTACCTTTTTTTTCTTTTGTTGATGGAAAAGAGAACATTAAAATTGTTTACCTAACAAAAATGTTTTAAGATTATACTCTAAAAAATATTTGTTAGAAGGGGCCTGTGATATAATAAACAGTGAAATAATATAACTGTAACTTAATGGATAGCATTTAAAATTTACAATATAGAAAAATGTAGTTACAATTTTTCTGTAATTACAATATCAAAAAATTACCGAATGCCGGGCCGTATTCCGGTTTCTTTTTTTGGTTCAAAAGTATTAAAAACATAGATATTGTTTGTTATTATATGTTTCTTGATTCAACACAACACAAATTTTCATGTAAAAGTATGTTTCTGAAGTTTGCGAGTAGTTGATACAGTTATATTTCAAACAAAATTTACCCACTTTTTTGTAAAAGCAACATATGCAACAAGAAAGTTAAAACTTTGAAGTTTCCTTCAGACCTCCCTGTCTTATTTTTGATTGGAAGTGGTTCTCATTGCAGTTTTAAAGAGAAAATGAGAGAAAGTAATATCATTTTTCAAGTTTCTCTGGGTTTTAGAAGGTTGGGATGGATGCTTTCTTCTGTATATAACCGAAGGCAAGTTTTGCACGATTAGCAGGACGTGAGGTTCTCGCTAAGGCTACGCGACTCGTAATTTTGAATTCAATATTTTCAAAGCCAATTAAATGAATTTGTCTTGTAAACTATTACTAATTTAAAACCATGGAAACATCGTAAAATGTTTTAATCTTGAAGATATTAATAATTTGAATGAAATTTGCAAAACGCTACTGCCAAAAAATACATACAGTACACGTTTATTGACTTGATCCCTTACTTTCATATCTAATTGTAACGCCTCAAAAACCGTTCATGTTTAAGAAATAAAATAGTTTATTTCAACTTTTTGTCATACGTCATATTTCTTTGCGTACCCTTGAACAATGAAAAGTGATATCGCGCAACATATTATTGATGACTAAGAAAACACTGCAACTTAACTCAAACAATTTTTATGGTTACTTGGTCTATTTGAAAGAAAAAAAC
>NNCF01127192.1:23637-40990 GCA_002313205.1 Laupala kohalensis
CAGTATATATATATATAATAACATCTCATTTATCTACTTACATATTTATCAAATCCACACGCTCATAAAAAAACAGTTAATAAGAAGTATTACAAAAATAAGTGTACATTGCGCGTGAATTGTTCATTGTTTGGGGATAACAAACCATTTTCCTGTCTCAGAAGAGCATCAATTTCATTTGAAGTTGGGAGGACGAGCTTGGTTTAGGACCATAATATCGTCCTGGACAATCACATAACTTTCTAGTTCTAAAGCAGCGGGAAATAAGCCCAAGAAATGTTGTCTATTTCAGGGAATGGATTTTATATGCATGCAAGAACTTCCTTATCAAATATTTGTCCTGTTACTGAAAATAACATGAAAAGAAGACACATATACTCCATGGCATGTTTTTTTGCCGAAAATCATGCAATATGGCAGTCTCACACGAATTGCCAACTTCTTTGAACTCAAGTTATACCCAAATAAATATTTGTAGTAGTCACAGAAGCGAAAATTTGCTGTAAAGAAATACAGTTGGATAACACAACAAACTAAGACACAAGGTAATATTCGTTCCATGCGCTCGATGCAGAAGGAACAGAATAGCGCTACAAGAGCAAGTGCATTCAATCGATGTCCGATAATTTAAATTTTTAGAAAATCGAATATCCTGCCAACATAATGCGAATTACAAATATATTTACTCCTATGGACGACGGCGATGTGTAAAGTGTTGGCTACACTGTGCACAAGCGTTTTAGCAACCTCAAGCTAATTAGTCTGACAATAAATAAATAAATTATTTATTGTCGAGAGAGCTTTTACAAAACTGTTTAAGGCCATGTTGAAGATAACAAAGTAATTTACTGCGGCTAATATACAATAAACTAATAAACACAGTGCGTTTCCTTTCACGAAGTTAAATTTCTCGAAGAAAAGAAATATGACTTCCAGTATCCTTTTGGTTCAATCCTTCTAATCACAAGATTGTGTGAGAGAGAGTTGAGAAACAGTTTACGAACTCGCAACTCAGTCGGAACATGAGTCAAGTTCCCAGCGAGTTCGTTCGTTAATTAATGTTCCATGACGAACCGACTTGTTTCATGAGTTCACAGTTTCTGACATTTAATGGAGAAGTGTCTGCCGCCTGAGTGATTAACAATGTTTGGGAGACTGTAACCATATTTTACAGCGTTTGTATAGGATTAGTTTTTAATTTAGAGATTTATGGCCTCTGAGTTCGTCGACAATGAGAATTTATGCTTTCTTTTGTTATCGGAATGTCTGAAGAACGGTCATTTATATTAATCACCTGTTTTTTTTAGGTTATTTTTGCTTGTTTGGAAATTTCGGTTGAAACTAGTGGTGTAACTAGCATCCTATACTCCCGGGCATTGCCCGGGGGGCCCTAATCTCATGGGGTCTCCCTAACACTCTTTATGGTTTTTAATCGTTGGTGAATAAAAAGTTTATTATGTATACAAACAAATTTTGAGAATTAAAAAAATATTATTTAACGTAATGTAGTCATAATTAATCAACGAACTTGTTCATAAGCTCAATTATTACTAGTTAATCATTTTACGCTATCCGCCAGTTTTCCGGATGTGTGTACAGTTATGCTATTTTAATTACCCCAGATACAGTAGCGAATACACGTCGGTAATTTTCTAAACTGAAGATTGTCAAAAAGTAATTGAATCAACGCAAATTAAGTGGTGTAAAAGTTTTATTCATCCAATATGAGGTTTTAAATTATTTAAGACTCAGATGCATCAATTTTGCAGATTAGTTTAAACATCTGCTAAAACGAAAGTTCGTCGTGTAAAATTTAAAGATGTCATTGGATTTTTTAACCATTACCGTATTAGAAATATATGGTATGTAAATATTATTAAAGTAAATAACTTAATTTGTTACTAAGATATATATTTTTCACTTAAAAATTCATAAAATATATTTCACAGCTTAACTACTACTTATGCCAGAAAGGGGCCCCAATCTACATTTTGCCCGGGGGTCCCGTCTTGGATAGGTATGCCACTGGTTCAAACAATGAGAATCAAGAATGAGAAAGAAATCGAATTTCTTCAGTACATTGGTCATAAATTTATTTTGCAAACAGTTACAAGTAAATGCTATCTTGACAAAGAGGAAGACTGCTCATGGAAATTAATGAAATTTTCAATCATTCTATTAAAGTAACACCCCTTCAAGAGATAATAGCATTCGGGACGATTCAGATATATTAGCGTGAGTATTTCATCCAGGGGACTTACATCTCGTAAGTACGTGTTTGGCAAACACGGGGCCCCGAGCTGAGTCTGGCATTACTTCCACTTACTTGTGCCATGCTCCTTCCTTTCTCTTTCCTGACCTTCCTTGTTCTTTTCGATCCCGACACTATTAGGGCTAGGGTATCTTTCATTTTCCTCATTTTTTGTAATGTTTTGATATATGTTTTAAGATATATCTTGATATGTTGTAATTCAGGAGGGTTTTATAGTGGGTATGGTTGAGTCATTTGGTGAGTCCCACACGCGGGGAGAGTCATTTTGGCTCTCCTTAGTGCGTAACTGCATTTTCCCTACCTGTACAAATTTTTAGGGCTCCCTACCTGTACAAGTTTGATGTCGACGAGCCGTAAAACTCCACACAAAAAAAAAAAAAAACATCCAGATGTTTCAAGAAAATGCTGTTGAACGAAAAAAGCTTATATTTCCATGATCACATGCGACACCCCAGGTTTTCCCAGGGAAAATTGTGTAAACCCGCGAATGCCATGACTGATTCCTCACGGATATTTTGTAACTTTGAAGTAAAAGTTGTTCAGCCATGTTGGGGTATATTTTCACGATCTCACAGCCCACAATTTCGGGACCAACACTCCAGATCAGTCAAATCACGCAAATGTATAATTGTTTTCTTTATTCTTTTTCTAATAAACACGTCAATATGAATAATGAAGAAAAAACATTTAATTTGTGTCCATCAGTAAATAATATATTACAAACTATATTCAGGAACTCGCTTGACTCGTTTAAAATGCATAAGAGCATGTAATTTCGTGATTTATATCTCACCTCAAAGAAATATACGAGTAAATAGCTTTCTCAGATGTCCGGTGACCTATATATTGAATTGATATAAAAATACTTTGGAAAATTTACTGTAAATCGAAGTAATATTCCATCACTTCCGTGATTTAGAAGTTGGTATTAAAAAATGTCCGTAAGACACAATGTATTACACCAGGCACGTTTTATAAGTTGAAGTCACAACAATGAGATGATGGTACTCTGTTTATTTATGCCGATTTCAGATATTTTAGTGATTTGATTCTACTTACGCTAGTGCTACCTTCAGCAGCGAAATCTGAAACTATTATTACTGTGTGTGAGTGTTATATATATCAAAATTATACACTGGTCATTTATGAAGCATTTCACAAAATACAAATAAAATTGGTGACTTAATTAGTTAGGTATCGTCCGTTCGGTCGTCGTACGCAGTTTATAACTGATTCTAGGATAAATTATTAATTGAAATAGTAAGAGTCAAGTCAAGTAGACATATGCAAATAAATAAATTAATTATGTTATGTTGAATGAAAGTGGGGGAGATTCGAACTCCGAACCTTGAGCTTATCGCGCTCATGCGCTTACCAACTGAGCCATCCCGTTCGCCTCCCGGGTCCGTTTCCTATGTGTTTGTTAACATGAATCGTCTTTCTGTGTGTTTGTAAACATGCAGCATTCTGCTAAGGCATATTCCTTCCATCTCCAATNTTTTCATTTATCATAACATAATTATTCTGTTACCTGGCGGTGAGGTTCACCGTACTTTAAGAGATTTCTATATGCAAAGGAGTATACGAAACAGCTTACCTTACTGCCACATAATTATTATCCTGTGAAGACAGGGTGTTAACTACGTCGCCTGCGTTTCACGAAAGAAAAGAAAATCTGCCCACCTTCATCGTTTCTGCGATCTTTGCTCTTTAATTGCTGTAAAGGTATAATTAGTTCCGCTCAAGACGAACACCTCTTTACTAATCCTGTCGCTAGTGCATTGCCGTTCTTAGGTAATGGTTGCAATGGACAGATTTAATTTCTTTATAAACAGCTTCTGTACGCTGTAGGGATCTAATATATAAATGTGATAACTTTTGGCCAGGTGGAAAATGGTGACGAGCCGAGAATTGAACCCGGGATTTTCTCGGAGGGATGTTAAACACGGCACCACACGTTCGCCTTCCATAACCGAACATCGTTTACACCCAGACCTAAACCCTGCCTAAATATATAAATGTTTGTCCAATATGCTAATCTATAGTATTTCATGAATATCAGTTTTGGTAGTACAAAATTTTTATTTCCTAGGAAGTTATCAAACTTGGTGACAATATAGTCATACAGTGGAATCATTTATTGCTGAAAAAGGGAAACAACGATTCCAATGATCAAATTTCGATTCTTTATTTGCAGTTGTGGATGAAATGATATTATAGCTAACATCTGAATGATGTTCTCTTTTAAATGTTGTCTAAAATTTGACCGGGAACGCCTGAGTTGGACCCCAGAGTCAATGAAATCAGGAATGAGGTCCCAAAAATTCTCCGAATCCCTCCTCTCTAGACATGAGTTAGGCCCCGGAGAGTGGCATGTATTAGAGCCGTCTTACATACAGGGATCCCCACCAGATCGTTGTCATAACATTAGTTAGCTGGCATTTTTAAATTATAGTAAAACATATTATAAGAAGCATTTTTTTACTGCCTGTTATTTGTGTATAACCCGAAAGTGATGGCGCGGGGGTGAAAGAGGAGGAAAATAAACGCTATTCTGGAAACCTTTGTAATTCAGAGCACCCCTTCCGGACACCAAAATACATCGAAGGACCAGTGAAGCTGTTTCCGTGGAAAATGCAACATCCCACCCCATTAGCATAGCCATAGTTTTCAGGCTAGGTAGCACAGCTGCGGGACTAGAGCGGGAACTATGTCGCGTGCCTTATACATTCTTAATGTTGTTGAATATAATCTTATACCAGTCAGGTACCACAGGGTCTTGGTATACTTGGCACAGGCGCTTACCCCCTCCCCTGATGATGTCATCTGTACCTGAAGGGAATCGGTTCATGATCAGGATAAGCGTCTCTTCCAAACCCTTTCCCGTGGCAACTACCAGGGACCCCATTTGGATGTATCTATTCGGCTCACAATATCTACTCTTTGATTCTTCAAACCGTCGGGATGGTGTCAATAATCGATTGAGAAACCTCGAAGGTCAAACAGCAAAGACAAAAGTAAAGGCTGTAAAATCAGTGCTGCTGGGAGCATGTACTAAGATTCAATTATATTTAACAGTGGGAATACTTTATTTCCTATTGATCAGGCAAAAAACCAGAAAACCTATAAATTACTTGTAGAAGTCAAATATATTGACATGTTTACTTTATTTTAGCCATCTAATAGTATATTGTAATTCAAAAAGAATTAAATAATTTAATTTCTTGATTTATGGAAAGAAATACAAAATTCTGATAATACATCACGTATTTCACTCATAACCAAGTTTTATTTCCTGTTTTACAAGTGCTCAATTTAACCACCCGAAGCAGCAGGGGAGACATCTAGGTTTGTGGATTTAGTCATCTACGTTATGAGCATAATGGTTGGTTATGCTTTGCTCGAACAGAGTCAAGCGAGTTTACAGTTCATGGTATTTTCTCATAACATTTTTGTTGGGAGTTAAATTGTTTTTACTAGTAACTATTATAGAAAATAGTTTATATAAATAGAAACATAGAAGGTAATTAGACTATTCAATGATTTGACTCACAATACCTAGCGGAACATCATTAATCGATACCTCTGAACAAAGTTTGCCTAAGAATCAAACGGAATCATTAATTTAGTTTCTTGGTGCGCCAAGAGTAAACATTAGAGTGTATTTAGATTTTCTCATGCAAATTCTATCCCATAATAATTAAACTTTCAAAGAAACTCTGCCCCACCTCAAGTAGACGTCCTAAATAATTTAACATAATATAGTGTAGTTATTGTCGAATTGATTAACCTCCAGTTGTCCTATTACTTCAGTCATTTTAGTCTTCGGTGAGTTTATTTATTTATTTAATATCATTTGTAACTTACGTAGTAAACAAATTATTATTATACTAATATCCTAGATTCAGTGTTTGTTGTCAGTTTCCATGTATTTATAGGTTTAGTGTGTTAGATGACATGTCCCAGTTTCCTCCTCTACCTAATCCTCCTACCCGTTTCATTCCTTCCCGTCCATTACCTAAACCCGTTCACAAACCGCTTACTGGTAAGCACAACCGCCCAAATCCACGTAAAGTAGTGCTACCCAGAGATGAAACCAACACTTCCACGCAGAAATCAAACGTGATCATATTAGCTGATCCGCACAGTCGCCACATGTCCTCCGTTTTGCGTGGATTGCTTCGCAAACAGTTCTCAGTTTCCGGTGTCTTCAGGCCAAACACGAAAACTGGACATCTACTCTAAAAAGCTCACAGTAATCATCATGGGTGGGTAGAACAATATAAACTTGGATGGTAAGTTCAACGCTTCTGAGTATGAACAAAAACTACAAACGGCCTCTCAGCACACAGACATAGTACTCTCTAGTCTTCCTCCACGCTTTAACTTTCCACAAATAAACCACGAAATTAACCTGCCAAACATCTCCATAAAATATCACCTGGAAGAATCACATTTTTTTATTTGAAACCACACCTGACTGCCAAGGACTTTACCCAGCACGGTTTACACCCGAGACTGTCTGGAGAACATCACTTCGGTTCTCTCCTAGCTTCACATCTGACCTCACTTCATCCTCCTACCCCTTTACCCACTCCTGCTCCTACCTCATAACCTCCTCCTCCAGTTCCCTCTGCTCCTAACTCAACACCTCCTCCTCCTCCTATCGCCACACCCGCTTCTTCCCCTATCCCCGTCCTTTCACCTATTGCTTCTTCAAATCCCACGTCCTCATCAATTCCTACATCCACATCTCCTTTCGCCCCCATGCACAGTTACAACTTGCGTTCAAGTGTACGATGTGGTACTCGAAGATGACAAACACGTTCGTGTGAAGAGTGCGGACTTGATCCGGGACTAGAAGCTGTACCAAATTCAAATTCCCCTCCACAATCTAACTTCGATTTCACTTCTCGAGAACCACAAACTCTTTGCAAAAATAAAATAATTATATTTCATCATAATGTCCAATCCCTTTCGAGCAAATTGACAGACATTGAAATTCTAGTGCACGAAAATCCATTCGATTTACTATGCCTCACAGAACATTGGCTTTCAACTAACAACATCAATGATACTGCTATTTATAATTATTATTTAGCAAGTTCTTACTGTTGGCAGAATTTTAAAGGAAAAAATCTCCACGGAAATTATTTTAAAATATACCCCACGTAAATATACTAAATTATCGTTATTTGTGGTGATTTCAACATCGATTTCCTGGGTACATCAGACTCCGCACATTCACCAATTAATCGATTAAAGAATCTTATCGACACCTTCAATCTTATTACTACGATAAACGACCCCACTCGCCTCTCCGGTTCATTTGAAACATTGCTAGATCAGATTATTGTCAACAATGGAATCTCATATTTCTCTGAAGTGTGTAACGCCGGATACAGCAATCACCTTGCTCAAATGTATTGACTATGAAAGATAAATTAAAACCACTTAAAATCCTTTACAAGTTTTCTGGAGAGTTTAATGACACAAATCTATCCATATTTATAAATTATTTGCGTGGGGAAATTTAAGAAGATGATTGCAGATGCCAAACACCGAGGAGAAATTCAATGTATTTATCTCAATATTCCTAAAACATTACAACTCTTGCTTTCCCATAAAACGCAAGTTAATTAGCGCAATGAAATACAATAGATGGATCACCCAACGGATAAGAATTTCTTCAAAAAACAAACGCCGTTTATTTTATCTTTTAAAACTCTGTAACCAACCATTCGAATTTTATGATTATTTTCGTAAATATTTTTTTTTTTTTTTTTTTTTTTTTTTTNNNNAAGAAGAAGAAGAAGAGGAAAGAGGAAAATGAACGATACCCTAGCCCTCGCAACCTAGTAGCGTCGGGATCGAAAAGAACAAGAGGTGACCAAGGAAGGTCAGAAAAGAGAAAGGAAGGAGCATGGCACAAGCAAGAGGAAGCAATGCCAGACTCAGCTCGGGGCCCCGTGTTTGCCAAACACGTACTTACTAGATGTTAGTCCCCTGGGGCGAGGCAGGAAAATAAAAGATACCCTAGCCCTAATGGCGTCGGGAATTTTCGTAAATATAAGACTATTCTTCGAAAAGTAGTCTATGCAGCTGAAGATATGCAAAACGACAGGAAGGTACTAAAATAGAACAACCTGACGGAAGCCATGTGGAATATTGTTAAAAATTACACGTCAACTTCTGAAAATCGCGAAGAAAATATTTCTCTACTAAACGATGGCAAAATCGTACCAAATCCTCAGGACATCGCAAATTTGTTTAATTCTTACTTCTCAGTAGGAAAAATAACGAACTCAACATCGTCAAATCAATGTTCTCCAATTATATACACCCACGTACCCAATTCTATGTTCATTTCTGAAACTAACGCCAGTGAAGTCATGAGAATCATCATCTCATTAAAAAAACAATTTTCAACAGACATAGATGATGTACCCGAATTTATTGTTATATTTTCGTTCCACGCTATATTAAATCCACTCAAAAAAATGTTTAATAGTTATTTATCGGAAGGGGTTTTTCCTAACATATTTAAGAGAGCTAAAGTGAAACCTTTATACAAGAAAGGAAACAATTTTAATGTTGGAAATTACCGGCCAATATCTCTACTACCCATTTTCTCAAAAATCCTCGAAAAATTCTTTTATAAGCGTCTTCTAGATGTTTTATCAGAAAATAACTTTCTCTATGTTAAGTGTCTAATGCTTTGTCTAGCAATTTTTTGTTTAAAAAATGTTAAGTATCTAATGTCAAATCACAAAAAAGGTAATAGGATTTTGAGAACAAATTGAATTTTAAATTTAACGAATGAAATATAATTTTCTACACTTTGCACAGTTCAATTTATCTTTTTACTTTCTTTGTGTTCTATGAAAATTCTTTTAAAATAATTTGGTTGCTTTACGTTAACAACCTGTAAATGACATGGTTCATCTTCTTGTCAAACAAACACAGACTCTTTTCCTGCGGGTTTGTCTTAGAAGTCTCTTCTGGGAATTTAGTGTTGTGAAGTATCTTCGAAGCTATGCGTTTTGCATCTAGTTTTTTATATTCAAAATATTTATTAACAATAGTACTATCCCATAAAAAGTAAATAAATATAATTGTCAAAAGAACTGTTGCAAACTGATTATGACCACGTAGGGGATAATAAAACGATTCATAATCAAGTGCAAGGGACCATCCCATCAATTCCGTTCAAGGGACAAGGGTCAATTCCGATCAGGGTGGATGATGAAAGAAGTTATTTCATAAATACGTACCGCTATCCATTTTTCATTCTAAAATAAATCGTAGATAATAATAATAATAATAATAATAATAATAAATTTATTGTCACAAAAGCAGTACAAAAATTGTGTATGACCACGTGGAGGAGAATAAACTAATTTACTCTCCGGAAGCAAGCAAGGGACCATCCCATCAATTCCGATCAAGGGCCCTAAAGCAGAGGCGGATTCAAAAATTTAATCAAAAATTCCTAGATAAGATGAAAAGTTAGCTGCGAGTTATAATACTAATAGAATGTCAATATGTTTGTAATTTAACGCAAAAAATTTACATGTACAAGTTATTATGGAACTATAGATTATTCTGAGTATAGTGTATAATAATCATAAGAATTGAAATAACAGTAAATTCACGATTTATTGTTACAATAAACACGCCCCTAGACAAAGCCTAGAGAACCTGTATAAAAAATTCGCCTCTACCCGAAGGAAAACCGGAGCAAAACCCGGGCCAGGATGGGATGGTGCATTACTTGGTGTGATACTAGGTGCATTAAACATTTGACATTAATAATAACACAAATATTAATTATATTCACGCCTCTTATATTCAGAAGGAAAACCGTAGAAAAACCCGGAAACGATAAAAATTGATAGATTTAAAAACTACCGACAGTTTTCGATAGTCATATCCTCGCGGTTTAGCGAGGTCTAAGTACATGCAAATGGAGTGGGATCGTGCCCACAGCTGTGTAGATAGTTGTCCATCAAGGCGAGTGGCATTGTCGTCATGTAGGCAGTCGTTTGTCTCATGGCGCGCCCCCGCCGCCGGGTAGGGGCTCAACGCCAAGTGCACACCTCCAGGACGCCATGTCGTCATCTGAATGCCCAACCCACGTAGCGCAGTGGGAGCGTATCGATATTTAATTGGACAAAATGCGATTTCTGCATTTTATAATTAATCTCTCGTCAAAAGAATCAGTTGCAAACTGCGAATGTCCACGTGGAGTGCGAGAAACTAATTTACTCTCCGGAAGCGAGCAAGGGATCATGCCATCAATTCCGATCAAAGACCCCAAGGCAGAGAAGGATTTAACATTACAGTACACTCCTGAGATAAAAAATAAAATAGTTCATTATAATATTAGCAAAATACCAACAAATTTATAACAAAATACGTGGTTCTTTCTGTATTAATAATAAATTCCCATCTATTTCGTCCGTGTATTTACACATGGAAAGGACATAAGAATCATTTTTCTTCTCCGCGTGAATTCACACGGAAGACACATATGCATAATCAAACTTAACATGTGGGTACTTGAACGCCTTCAGCATATGCATGGGGATGCCTCTCAGGTCTTCCGGGGTCAGACCTGGTTGGAAATGGTTAGTACTCCTGCGACCATGAAGGAGACCCGAGTTCCATCCACGGTTCGTCGCCATTTTCACCTGTCCGAAATTAAGGGACAATCCCATCAACTCCGATCAATACTCGAAAGGCGGTGGCCAATAAAACATTTATATAAGAAGTTATTTAATAATAATAATAATAAATTTATTGTCAAAAAAACAGTACAAACTGCGAATGACCACGTGGAGGACAATAAACTAATTTACTCTCCGGAAGCAAGCAAGGGACCATCCCAACAATTCCGATCAAGGGCCGTACGGCAGAGGCGGATTTTGAAAAATTTCAGCAATAATTCCTAGATAAGACGAAAAGTTAGCTACGAGTTATAATACTAATAGATTGTCAATAAATTTGTAATTTAACGCAAAAAATTTACATGTACAAGTTATTATGGAACTATAGATTATTCTGAGTATAGTGTATAATAATCATAAGAATTGAAATAACATTAAATTCACGATTTATATTACACTAAACACGCCCCTAGACAAAGCCTAGAGAACCTGTATAAGAAATCCGTTTCTACCCGAAAGAAAATAAATTGTATTTAATAAATACAATTTATTATTCCCAAAGTAAATCATACATATTAAAACCACTTAAAGTTTGAGATTAATTCTAACAAAAGTATTAATGATACTTCCACCTCTTTGTCCGATCTTAGTACGCCTATGTATGAATCCACCTCTACTCGAAAGAATATTGGAGAAAACCCCGATCTAGGATGGGAACTGATTCCTTCAGGATGGGATTCTTCGATACATTTGATCACATTGAATATTCGTTAGACATTACACAAAACGTAAATATTAAACGTGTTCTAATACGTGTAATGTTGAAATCGATATAATCCGACTGGAAGTTCTCTGAGTGGCGATCCAGTTCTCGCTAAAGGAAGCGATTGAGTTGATCTGATAAATCTCTAACGTTCTCGTTTAAATTACTGTTCCGTCATTGCGTACTTGGATGCAAAGATAAATGCTGCATTTCTCAGAAAAAAACGTGAATAAATGAAACGTAAGTACAATCGCATTATAATATCAAAAATTTCGAAAGTTGTTAGATATTCATAAGTATTTGGAAATAAATTTCAATTAAATGTAAAGAAAATTATAGTGTTAAATAATGTACGATCCTGGAATTATAAAAGGGCCGAAGGAAATGTTCTAAGTCCCGCGCTCTTAGCAGTTTAGATTTGTTAGGTTTGCAACGCCACTCCCCTGCGACGGGGAATCGTAGGCAAACTTAAAACTGCTTCCATATGTGGCAGACCAATAGAGGACTGGTGAATATACCCCTATTAAATTGTAACGAGGAAAAATGTTTTATTTCACCGCTATTAAAGAAATATTTTGTAAATTTTTATAGTACACGTCTTGGACTTCCATAACAAAAAAATATTCTTTATGTTCTCAACTTTAATTGAAGTTAAGTTATTAATGAGCTTTATTATTCTCTATATTTAAATGACATCTCAAGTTTTGTTGTCCCACAACGCCGTCCTAGGGAATATAAAACAAATTAAACTTCTCCGTTAAAAGATTTGCTTCTTACTGTAAAATCGATATTGTTTAATCTCAGTTTTGAATACCATCGCAAGATATCGTATGAATTTCGTAAAATTCGCATTCAGGAATTACTTATTAATATTCTTATAACCTCTGAATTTTATTCAGTGGCTCAAAGAAGTTAAAGTGATTGACATCAATTTTTGTGTTGTTTATTATAATTTCAGATGATATGCAGCTTTTATACTATTTTTAGAGGTCAATCGGAAATCAAGCATTATCGAAAGGAATTTGATATACGATGAATGAATAACACTAAATGTTAATTCTGATTATATCTTCAATAATTTTAAACCAATAAATAAATTACGTTAGTAAAAGATGTATTGATGCACGATACAATGCTTGGTTGTAATCGTGCAACATATACAACAATATGCTCAGAGTAATATTCCAAAAAAAATATTTCTAGTTCTCAGAAAAGATAACAAAAGTAACATATCACTTTTATTTAGACTTCAAAATACAATTGAGTTGCATTCATGCACATTATCCAAGATTATCGCAATACAATATTGCATTTTATTAATTATCTTACATTGTCCCAGATATCAATTTCATTATTTTCTCCACTTTCTTTCGTTACTATCGACATGCCATAAGATTCATTGATTTCAATAGCAGGGGGCAAACGCAATTCATAAGCATTTTTTATATAACTTTTTACAAATCAACATGATTGTTCACATTTGTGAAGATAAATATATTGATTAGGCATTAAACATAATTTTAAGAGTAAGGATAAAAAATCAGCGAAGCAATTGATGACGTAACAATACAAAACTAAGTGCAAAGTTATTGTGACTAGTAGGTTCCAGCATTCAAGATTCAGGGTCTTTTTGAAAGAAGTTATTTTAATAAACGAACAAGAATGAGAAAGAAATGGATATCAAAACAATTTGGAAGCAAATTTGAAACAAAAACTGATAATCAATATAACCTATATATACATAAAATGTGATTAAAATATAACATTCATACATATTTAACTTATGGAAAACCTGCTCTTAAATTCTTGAATTTACTGTAGATATTATGCTTAATGTCTAATTAATACGTTTATCTTCATAAATATAAATATCCATGTTGGTACGTAAAAAGTTATATACTCGTAAAGAATGCATCTAAAATACTGTGTTCGTCTTCTGCTATTGAAATCAATAAATAAAAAACAGAATATATATGCTGACATTTTATATGAAGAATGAGGTTTTACTATTAATATTTCTATTATTACTATTATATGTATATCAAATGAATTTGTTATTGTGACGAATAGAAGTGGTACTCATTTGAAATTAATGAGAATGAATTATAATTAATTTCCCTGAATTTATATAAGTGTACAGGATGGAAAACAAGAAAGAACGAAAGGAAAAAGGGAGAAAGAAAAAAGGGGAGAAAGAAAGAAGGAAGGAAGGAAAGAAAGAAGGAAAGAAAGAAGGAAGGAAAAAACGAAAGAAGAAAAAGAAGGAAGGAAAGAAAGGAAAAAGAAGGAAGGAAAGAAAGAAAGAAAGAAAGAAAGAAAGAAAGAAAGAAAGAAAGAAAGAACGAAAGTATGAAAGGATAAGGAAAGAAGGAAAACAGAAAAAAATTATGAAATTGATATCTCAGAGAATGAGAGATACTCAATTAATTGCATTATAAATTTTTATTCTATACTGTAATCTGGAATATTTTTATCGTATGGGCAAATTACTTAACTTCACCATAATTGATATGTGATGTTTTATTGTGTGATTAACTTAGTCAATCTCTGTGTACACAACTCGATTTCATTTCAAAATCTTAATTAAAGTGATTTGTGTTTTTGTTATATTTATTGAAATCTAAAAAACGTTTTTTGTAATATTACTCTCTGAGCATGTTGTTTGATGTTGGACGATCAAAGCGTTATATCGGGGATCAATATATTTATAGTAGATGGAATTTGTTTATTCTTTAAGTGGTTTAACATTATTAATATCACTAGAGTTAACCTTTAGTTATTCATTCATTATTGTTTTCTTAAATTCTTAAATTCCGGATGACATATTTGAATAGTATAAAAGAATTGCAAATGTGAAATTACGATAGACAATACACATCACTTCTCGCCAATGAACATTGAGTTCTTTACGCCACTGTATAAAGTTCAGAAATTATAGGAATATTTTTAAGTAATTCCTGATTCGAATTTTACAAAATCCATACGATAGCTTGCGATGATATCCAAATTGTATGATGTTAAAAAAAAAATTTCCACTAAGACGCAAACTTATTTACAGAAATTCTAATATCTTTTAATTTCTCTGAGACAACGAATCTTGAGGTGTCATTTAAATATGAAGAATGATAAAGTTTATTGAAGTTAAGAATATTTTTTGTTCTGTCTATTCGAAAATGTGTATAATAAAAATTTACAAAATATCTCTTTAATTGCGGTGCAATAAAACATTTTCTCTCGTTACGATTTAATAGGAGTATGTTCGCAAGTACTAGTCTTCTATTTTTAGTCTTCTATTGGTCCGCCAAATATGGAAGCAGTTTCAAGTTTACCTACGAGTGGTCGAACGAAAGTAAGGAGCTTTTCCCCCGTCGCAGTGACGTGGCGTTGCAAACCTAACGACTCCAAATCTCTAAGAGCGCGGGACTTGGAATATTTTCCTGAACCCTTTTATATTTGCAGGAGTATACTCGCAATTTATTATACAGAACTAGCTGAATGATCTCAGTATTTCTTAAGGGAATGAATTGTTTATATAGTGCAGGCCGAACCGTCGGCAATTGGTCTAATGGTCACATTTAATCATAAAGGTGCTTGGTTGTAGATGAAAACGGCATTGTAGATTGTAATTCTTCGCTTATTTTCTGTCATGAGCGAAATTAATTGAAAAGTACCAAAGAACTAAACATTTTTGGGACCTGTTTGTTGGTATATGAAGGTGATAATAATAATAATAATAATAATAATAACCAATTTAGTGTCTAAAAGGCAGTATAAACTGCGTATGACCAAGTGGAAGTCAATTAACTAATGTATTCTCCGGAAGCAAGCAAGGGACCATCCCATCAATTTCAATGAAGGGTCCTAAGGCAGAGGCGCATTTAACATTTCAGCTCACTCCTAAGATAAGAGTAAATGTAGTTCGGTTCGTCTTATGATATTAATAGGATACCAACAAATTTGTATTTAATATATCACAAAAGTTATTTATAAATAAGCATTATTAAGCTACTATAGAGTATTCGGAAAATATTGTTTATAAATCGTAACTATTAAAATAACACTAAATGCGACATTTTTTATTTATATAGACGTCGCCCCTAGACAAGAACCTAGAGAGACAGTATAAAAGTATCCACCTCTACCCGAAGGAAAACCGGAGAAAAACCCGGATGTGGTTACAGAATATATGTACACAACTATGCCAAGGTGGAGTACATACAAAACTAAACTTTTATAATTAATAAGATACAACACAATCATGCAGGAATAGTTTTGAAATTATCAGTTATTTTTAAAGTACTACAGCAATGGCGTGATAAAGTTCAAGACAAATATAATTTTTATTAAAATCAATAAATTTTTTTACAATTTAGAAGCACTGGTGCAGTAAATAACTTTTAACCGCTTTTTTGAAGACACTCGATTAAAGAATGTATATAAAGAATTATATACGTAAATATCTTACGAATTGTATATCACTGATCAGAAATTGAGATTAAACGGAGAAGGGGCGGTTTCAAGCTTTGATTTTGGGAGGGGTCCATAAAGATAAATACGAGGGTGTGCGAGTCCCTCCGCCGGAATTAATTTTTTAAATTTACTTCTTGAATTTGCAATATAAGACATTTTTTTCATTATTAAGACATTAACGAAAATTGCAGCTTTGATAAATATCCCTTAAAAATTATTTTTTGAAATAAATCGTGTCTTTCGGCAAATGTTCTGAAGTCGTTGCTTTCAAAGGACATACTGAATTATTTTTCGAAGGAAAAAGTTCTTTGTATAATTATCATTATTAAATAATAGTAATAATAATAAATTGTATTGTCAAAAGAACAGTACAAACTGCGTATGACCACGTGGAAGACAATAAACTAATTTACTCTCCGGAAGCAAGCAAGGGACCATCCCATCAATTCCGATCAAGGGCTCTAAGGTAGAGGCGGATTCAAAAATTTCAGCAAAAATTTCTAGATAAGATAAAAAGTTAGCTGAGTGTTATAATACTAATAGAATGTCAATATGTTTGTAACTTAACGCAAAAAATGTACATGTACAAATTATTATCGAACTATAAATTATTCTCCCCCCAGGGGACTTACATCTAGTAAGTACGTCTTTGGCGAACACGGGGCCCCGAGCTGAGTCTGGCATTACTTCCACTTACTTGTGCGAGGCTCCTTCCTTTCTCTTTCCTGACCTCCCTCGGTCACCTCTTGTTCTTTTCAATCCCGACACAATTAAGGCTAGGCTATCTTTCATTTTCCTCATTCCTGTGATTTTTTTGTCCTACCCCTTATTTTTTGTCCCCCCTTATTCTTTGACCGTCCTCTGTTATGTTCCCCCCTCATTTTAGCCCCCCCCCTCTCCATTTGATGTATGTTGTGAGATATGTTTTGGTGTGTTGTAGATCAGGAGGGTTTTTAGTGGGTAGGGTTGAATAATTCGACGAGTCCCACACGCGGTGAGTCATGTTGGCTCTCCCTAGAGCGTAACTGCATTTTCCCTACCTGCACAAGTTTTTCGGGCTCCAATGACCTTTGATGTCGACATGAGCCGAAAAGCCCCACAAAAAGAAAAAAGATTTTTCTGAGTATAGTGTTTAAAAATCATAAGAATTGAAATAACACTAAATTCACGATTTATTAT
>NNCF01127192.1:49712-82591 GCA_002313205.1 Laupala kohalensis
GAAGGCTAGTTTCATGAGAGGGGAATGAAATTCAGGGATTTGTTCATTTAATAGGGAAATGTTGTTGTTTTTTAGAATACTATGGATGTGTAAAAAGGATTTTTATATTTTAGAAGTAGAAAATAGATTTTGGCCCCGGATCAAATTAGAAATTTAGTTAGTTAGTTTTATGTGTACTCAACATTGTGTGTTTTATGTGTCCTCATATTAATTTAGTTTTATGTGTACTCAACATTGGCACGGTTGTGTACATAAATTCTGTAGCCCCATCCTGACCCGGGTTTTTCTCCGTTTTTCCTTCTGGTAGAGGCGGATTTATCATACAGGTTCTCTAGGCTTTGTCTAGGGGCGGGTCTATTGTAACAATAAATCGTGAATTTAGTGTTATTTCAATTCTTTTGATTTTTAAACACTATACTCAGAATAATCTATAGTTCGATAATAACTTACATGTAATTTTTTGCTTAAAATTACAAACATATTGACATTCTATTAGTATTATAAGTCGCAGCTAACTTTTTATCTTATCTAGGAATTTTTGCTGAATTTTTTGAATCCGCCTCTGCCTTAGGGCCCTTGATCGGAATTGATGGGATGGTCCCTTGCTTGCTCCCGGAGAGTAAATTAGTTTTTTTCCCTCCACGTGGTCATACGCAGTTTGTACTGTTTTTTGACAATAAATTTATTATTATTATTTATTTACATATATTTCTTTCATGTACCTACGCGTGTAGGAGATATGTGATACCTTTCAGCCTGGTGAAAATGGTGGCGACCCAGGTTTGATCGCAGTGATGTTAATCATTACACAACTGTACACCATTACCACCATGGAACCGGGTTCCACTCCCAACATTTATCACGTGAATATATTTAGTACCTTCTTCTCGCCGTTGCGATATAGAAGGAAGTCTTTTCTCTTTTCTGATCAGATTCAAAAACTTTCGCTTCGTAACTCCCTTCAACACTTCCAAAGACTTGGTGAAAAACCTTAACCAAAATGACTTTCATCACAAGTAATTAACAAACATTAATGACTGATAAAGATATAAAAGGCAAAATAACATTCCTGATCGATATTTCGCAGCAATTATTCTGAGTTCAGCGTATTAATTAACACCATACACGACTATTTTTATTACTTATTATATCCTCTTCTTATGAGGCGCTACAACTCTTTATGAGTCTCGGTCAGCTTCATCACTTTCCTCCATCTGGTTCTATCCTTTGCAACTTCCTTCCAGATCCTTATACCCATTATTCGGAGGTCGTACTGAACAGCGTCGGAGTCTCGGTCTACCTTTATGACGGGTTCTTAGAGGTGTCCATTTGGAAATCGTTTTGGTAACTCTTGAGTCCTCCATTCTCTCCAGATGACCCAACCAGGCGAGCCTCCTGGATTTTACATCCCTTATTATATTTTTATTTTCAATTAAATAATCTAATTCTTTATTGGTTTTTGTTCTGTATACACCTTCCGTGATTCTTGTTGGGCCAAAAATTATTCTAAGGATCTTTCGCTCGAACACACCAAGTTTCCGTTCCATCTGTTTCTTGATCACCCATGTTTCACATCCATATGTTACAATTGGTCTAATTACGGTATGATATAGCCGGAGTTTGGACTTACTAGGCAAAAGTGAACTTTTAAAAAGGTTGCGATTCCCATAATATGCCCTATTACCAGCTGCGATTCTCTCATTTCTTTCTTCTTCTTCCTCGCCACTAAAATTTATCACATTTCCTAGGTATTTAAAAGAGGTTACTTGTTGGATCGTCGTATCTCCCAATGCTATTTCTTTACCGCTATCAATGCGTCTATGTCTGGAAAATTTCATGTATTTTGTCTTCTTATCGCTCACTATTAAACCCGCTTCCTCAGAAACTATTTTTATTTGTACGAAAGCTTCTTTCAAGGTCGTTAATGTCCCTGATAATATTAAAACATCATCCGCATACGCACAATATCTGTTTCAGATTATTTATTATATACGACTATTTTATTTACGATACGGCATTATCTTCTGGGGCAATTCCGATCAGAGCATCCAAAATTTCAAAATTCTAAAGAGGATTGTTGGGATAATCTGTAAATCTAACCCCCGAAACTATTGCAAACCTTTATTTAAAGAATTAAATATTTAAAAACTTCCCTGCATTTATATGTATGAAACGGTCGTGTTTCTTAAGACCGAATTACTGAAGTACCACCCTTGATTCAAATGAAACTATCTTGTCCACGAACACAATACTCATCGTCCTAGAGTGTCAACTACTCTTTGTCAAAAAGGGCCATATCATTCAGGAATCATTCTCTATAATTCCCTCCCCAGAGACAAAAAATATATTAAATTCAATATCTTGAAAGCAGCGGTTTAAAGATTGCTACTGCACTAGTGCGTCTACAATGTAAAAGAATTTACCAATTTTAATAAAAGTTTAATTCGTCATGTATTTCACGAAGGCCTGGGTTTTTCTCAGATTTTCCTTCCAGGTTTTTTTATTCAGGTTCCGTAGGCTCTTGCGTAGGGGCAGTGTCCATTGAAGTAATAAAATATTGAATTTATAGCTATTGTAATACAATATTTTCCGAATATTTGTAGTTTATTATAATACGTATCCGTGAAATAAAATTTTGTGTTAAGTACAAATTTGTTGATATTGTATTCCCGTATCGAACTACTTATATAATTATCTTAGGAGTGTGCTGAAACGTTAAATCTGCCTCTGCTTTAGAACCCTTCATCGGAATTGATGGGATGGTCCCTTGCTTGCTTTCGGAAAGTAAATTAGTTTATTTTGCTCCACGTGGTCATATGCTGTAACTGTTTTTTACAATAAATTTATTTATATTTATATTCCGGGATGATTTGTACCGAATATTGAAACAATTACTCGATTCAATTTAAGAAAGGTTTATATTCTGATTTCACGATTTTCAAAATATTTCAGTCTTTTTTACTTCCACAGTTCTTTAGTCAAATATTCTCGATAGTTCCGTTTGTCGTGTAGAAGTAAATATTAAATAGATCTTGTGAACTTTAGAAAGATCGTACATTACGTCATTTAACCAAATTGGAATTAGAGTTGTTGAAATCATGACTTCAATATTAATTTCGTATAAGCAACTTCCTACCCTTTAGAAGGAAATATATTTATATTGGAAACTGAGTAAATTATGTATGAAATACGTATCGATTTATTGTGCTACAGTCGAGCTAACTCGAATAAAATCGAATTATATTCCTATTACTAGTCTTCCGCTCTATCGAAGGAAAAATCCCCTAAGCACCCAGGCATCGATTATAATGAGATCACGAATGGTTGTTGCAGCTACTTTTTCCCGATTTTCCCGGTCGCCCAAGAAACTAGATCAGGTATCAGCACCCTTTCCGCAAGGTGATATATTTTTTCGCGTGTTCTCCCTATCTCTTCTTTAAACTTGCGTAGGTAGAATTAAACCACTAAAACACCTTAAATAGACATAAAAGACAGAGAAACATGTAATTATTGTGATTTCAACTTGAAAAACATACCTCACCGGCAATTTTAATGAAATAATTGCTATTAATAATAATAATAATAATAATAATAATAAATTTATTGTCAAAAAAAGCAGTTGCAAACTACTTACGACAAACTAATTTACTCTCCGGAAGCAAGCAAGGGACCATCCCATCAATTCCGATCACGGGCCCTACGGCAGAGGCGGATTTTGAAAAATTTCAGCAAAAATTCCTAGATAAGATGAAAAGTTAGCTACGATTTATAATACATATATAATTTCAATATGTTTGTAATTTAACGCAAATATGTTTGTAAATTTATATGTACAAGTTATTATCGAACTATCGAGTATTCTGAGTATAGTATTTAAAAATCATAAGAATTGAAATAACATTAAATTCACGATTTATTATTACAATAAACTTGCCCCTAGACAAAGTCTAGAGAACCTGTATGATAAATCCGCCTCTCTTATAATTGATGTTCAAATACATTGCGTCATTTGGGAAAACACTTACTAACAAAATAAGACCAACTTTTAAATGACGAAAATGATGAAAGTTTATTTTCGTTTGACGTAAATCTTCCGTAGTAGTTTCTGCATCACTTTAATCTATATGTCACCGGACATCTGGAAAAGATATTTTGTGAGGTTAGGTGCACAAATCACGAAACCGTCGCGCGTAGCCGCCATGTTTCTCTCGAGAATTTCAAACGAGTCAAGCGAGTTCCTGAATCTTGTTTGTACTAAATTTTCAACTGATAGATATAAATTAAATCATGTTTTTTGATCATTATTATTCATATTGCTGTGTTTTAAAGTAGTTAGTATAATAATTTTATTTAAAAAATGATATATCTCAGTGAACTGACTTACTTGGAGTGCAGGTCCCACCTTAAGCTTGTGTACAGAATATTCCAGAACTCAACGCAACAAATTGGAGGGATGATAGAGCGCGTTGATAGTAATACAAATACACATTAACATAAATAAATGAGGAAAACATCACTTTCTGAATTATTTACTGCAAAAAGGACTGCGTAGCGGCCGACTTCTGTACTACATAGTAGGAAATTAAGTTCTGCAGAGGTCAGTGTAACATACACAAATGATAAAATAAATTACAGTAAAGTGAATTACAAATTATAAAACAATTACCTTGGGAAAATATTAGACGAATCTATTTGAAAATTGGATGGCATATTTTAAATAAAGAATAATGTGATAAATTGATTGTTAACACTAAAATAACGATCTATAGATTTATTACATAATCTAAATAACCTAAAAATATAAAAAACATGTGTCTAATATTTTCACAACTGTGCAATGCTGACCTGCAGAGTATTATTATTATTTTATAATAATAATTATTATAATATTAATTGAAAACCTTCTTGTATTTCTTCCCATAAGTCAGCCTCAAACAATTTATTACAAAGCCCCCATTTGCACACATACTAAGTTTCCGTAACCTAATTTGCTCTTATTCGGTATGCGAAATGGAAAGCATTGTTCTCTTTTTTTTCTTCCGAAAGTTCTCGACTAACGGTCTTGCGAAGTACGGAGTTCTGAATATTCACAATACCATCTTCACATGTCCATTGAAGAAGCTCCAATATTATTGAAGGTTCGTAGGAACCGAATGCGCAGCTTCAATATTTTTCAGATCGACATTCCTCCGATATGAACCCTTAGACCATCAAAATATTGACGAATTGACAATACTTATTGACCGTGTGAGAGCCGCTGGGTACGTTTAACAGCCCTCCTTCAACGCTTGGGGTAAACTTCAGATTTCCTTATCTGATATTAGGAGTACACGAGATCTAACATTCTTATGTACCTTGACATGTGTCTGTTCGCGTGTCTTTCGTTCTCGGCCGAAATGTGAGTGGATGGGAATTTTACGTAAACCGTGAGTGGGTCAAGTTCGCAGATGTTTATCTTGCGTTCAAGTAGCTCAGGTATTTGCCCTCTGGTAGCTCAGTGGCAAGCGTAGTTGCTAGCCACAGAATCAATTTCCGACATAACCAAAAAAAATTGTAGAAAAGTTTTCAATTCCATGTCCCAGTTCATATATAACTGTGACTTCCGAAAAGCGAACCGTCCTTCCGCTCTCCACCTCCTCCCAGTATCAATAACTCTATTACTAACCACTCTGCTATCATATTACGATAACGACTTAGGTCTGTACGACTCTGACATTGCCCTGAAGAAGGACACAGCATGATGGCCGAAACGTTGGTAGTTGTATCTACTAAGACGCGGTTTGTCCCGGACAGACAAGTTCGTACAACTACTTGTCAGTAACAAATATTTCATGACTGTCCCGTCTTTCTCGCTTCATTTACCGCTACGTAATGATAAATTCTGTATTTTTAAAACATTCTGTATTTTCTTTTACAGGTTCTCTAGGCTTTACCTACGAGCGTGTTTATTGTAACAATAAATCGTGAAATTAGTGTTATTTCAATTCTTATGATTTTTAAACACTATACTCAGTGGATGGGAATTTTACGATAATAATTTGTGCATGTACATTTTTTTGCGTTAAATTACAAACATATTGACATTCTATTAGTATTATAACTCGCAGCTAACTTTTTATCTTATCTAGGAAATTTTGTTGAATTTTTTGAATCCGCCTCTGCCTTAGGGCCCTTGATCGGAATTGATGGGATGGTCCCTTGCTTGTTTCCGGAGAGTAAATTAGTTTATTGTCCTCCATGTGCTCATACGCAGTCTGTACAGCTTTTTCGACAATAAATTTAAATTTATTAGTATAGTTCTAGGGAGATATAGCGCATATAGTTATTTCTTTTTCATATTATTAGAAATATTTCAAGCAACAATGACTTACCAAAATGCATAATTACAAATATAATGACAATAACTATTAATTATTTATTGAAATAAATACGGAAGTTTTTATAACAGATCCCTCTCTTTCATCCAGTGTCGGATGTCATTCTAAAGAGTTCGGTAAATTCATACTTTGACACCATTGTGAAATTGTCTCGTTCCCTAAAAGTTTTCCTTCATCTTCCGAGCAAGAACTTGATCATATCATATTAATAAAATAACATTTGTAACACAGTTAACCTACGTTTTTATAGCTAGGTAAGAAATACTTGGTTCGTAACAAGTTAATTTCACAAGTTTGTCACCTACAATTGTTGGCAACCTTAAGGTCGCTACAGACATTCGTCATTCGGTGAACCCCGTTTTCTCGCCATTGCTCGGCTTCCTTTGATGTGCTCCATATTCCATATTGTTGTATTTGTAAATGGGAAATGTAGCGTGCTATTGAATATTATCTACACGGGACGTTAGGAGGTAGTATTTGTATACCACTAACGTGATTGGGTATCTAAATCCCCATCACTAATTTCGATCACAAATGCATGGGATTCGTCCCACTGTGTGACGTTTGGTCCACATTTTGTTTTCATTGTTGTATTTGTAAATGGGAAATGTAGCGTGCTATTGAAGCTTGTCTACATGGAGCGATAGGAGTTAGTAGTTGGGTGGTTGGGGCTAGTGTCAATAGGTGGGTAGGAGATGGATGGTAGAGCAATTGTTAGTAGGTGGGCCGCTTAGCTGGATTTACCAACTCCTATACCACATGATTGGGTATCCAAATCCCCATCACTAATTTCGATCACAAATGCATGGGATTCGTCCCACTGTGTGACGTTCGGTCCACATTTTGTTTTCATTGTTGTATTTGTAAATGGGAAATGTAGCGTGCTATTGAAGCTTATCTACATGGAGCGATAGGAGTTAGTAGTTGGGTGGCAGGTCATTGTTAGTAGGTGAGCCGGTTAGCTGGGTTTACCAACATCTTGGCCCACGTGGAGGGGTTAGTAGAAGTAGTTAGTAATAGTTAGAGTTATTGATACTAGGAGGAAGAGGATGCAGGAAGGAAGGTTTGCTTTTCAGCAGTCACAGCTATATGAACGGGGACATTCATGTGAAAAAGCTACAAATTTTCTAACCCCATAGAGAATCGAACCTGGGATGACTTGGTGATGAGCGAGAACACTACCACCTGCGCCACCGCTGGGGCATTGATGTGCTCAAATGACCGACACGCTGCGGATAGGGCGAGCACCGGTATTCGTGATGCGGCAAAGAACAAGCAACCCATACACACTATTCATCGAGCGGTCACTCAGGATTCGCCGAATGACGAATATCTCGAGCCGCCTGAACAATGTTTGTGGATTACAAGTGAATCACTTGTAAAATTGTAAGAATTTACATTGGGTATGATCGTTTTTCTCCCTTTCCCAGACCTCGTTTTGCAGAAGCTAAAGATATGAGGTGGCACAAATGCCAAGGAAATGAGAAAAAAAAGTAGACCTCTCCCATCGAATTCGCCATGCATTTTACGGTATCTTGGTTAGTTTTTTTCTCCAGTCTTTATCTTCTATTTTAACTGTCTCTCCACCTAACAGCAAATCATTGCTTCGACTCATTGCGATTCTTATCGCCCACTTTTGTATGCTCAAGACGTCAGGCCTCACTTCCAACAGTACATTCAAGGTATCATTCAATTCTGTACAGTAGGTCCCTATCAATCGCAAAAGACATAATGGATACTCTCAAAAAAATGTAAGAATTCATTTGTAAGTACATGTTTACCACTATACCTTTGTAAAACGCTAGTGACAAAAAATGGTAATAATAAATTTATTGTCAAAAACAGTACAAACCACGTGGAGGACAATAAACTAATTTACTCTCCGGAAGCAAGCAAGGGACCATCCCTTCAATTCCGATCAAGGGCCCTACGGCAGAGGCGGATTTAAAAATTTCAGGAAAAGTTCCTAGATAAGATAAAAAGTTAGCTGCGATTTATAATAGTAATAGAATGTCAATATGTTTGTAATTTAGCGCAAAAAATTTACATGTACAAGTTATTTTAGAACTATAGATTATTCTGAGTATAGCGTTTAAAAATGATAAGAATTGAAATAACACTAAATTCACGATTTATTCTTACAATAAACACGCCCCTAGACAAAGCCTAGAGAACCTGTATAAGAAATCCGCCTCTACCCGAAGGAAAACCGGAACAAAACCCGGGCCAGGATGAGGTCCCGGGTTACTATTACGATTGTGTAATAGTAGTTGTTTAATAAATTCTATTAACAGTTTATTATTACAATAATATTTCTAATTAATGGTGGCTATTAATATTCCTCAAACTTCGAGGTTACTAACAATAATTGTTTGAATAACACGGCATCCCAAAAACTGCCCAATATATAAAAATCCTCTTCTGAGCGACGGGAAATCGAAGAAAACCCCCTGTGGAGCGAACCAGGGCCAAGACGCTATTCTTATAACATTCCGGTGTAAGACGTTATTCGCAGCTTATTTAAGCGCTTCGAACTACGGGGCCGGCACGGGAGGAGGCTTCGCAAAATGTTGTCCGACGAAGAAAATTGACAGATGAAATTTATTTTTAACTTGATTCTCATTAACAAATTTACAGTTTTTCAAGCTGAAAAATAAATTCTATGTTTCGTAATTTTAAAATATTTAATATTTATAGTATTAAAATAAAATGTTTTTATTTTGGAATACATACCGGAGTAAGCCCGAACACAATTTTCTGTTTTGTTTTCTCCGGACATGCCACATTAAATATTAATTCCAACGACGCAGATTTATAACAAAATGTTATGCATCCCTAGGGTTGATAAAAATGTTATGTACTATTTACTCGCGGGTCGCAAATAAATGTTTGGCGTTGGACGGCGTCGTCTTAAGGAATTCCCACCCAGGTGGACTTCGTTTTAACTGACACTTGGAGTACTGCTGAACAACACGCGCAATAATCTGACGCTCGTCATGAACTTTCACCATCGTGATATTATTATAAAGACTTTAATTTCAAGGAAAGGACATAGCTACTAATCTGTGAAACCAATGTTAGCGTCGACACGTATTTTGCTAGCGATAAAGGAAGTAAAATTTTATGTAAATCTTTTTATGTAAAAACCTCATCGAGTTATCGCACAATATCTCACAACAATTATTTAGTGGAGAGGTCCTTTAATAGACCAAGATCTCGTCCCCCCTGTTCTCGTATCCAAATACACCCATGTTCATAGAGAGGCACTTATTACCACCTCCAGACTGTACATTTGTGAGGTAGCCATCACGTTTACCAGCTTCGTTATTACGGAGTCGAAAGAAGTGGATGAGATAAGGGTAACGTGTGCTCGTGAAGGTCGTTCGTGCATATGGGCGGTGACAAGGTTGTTGCCTTGACAGATCAAAGGTACCATTTACAACATTAGAATACAATGATGAGTTCTAATATGAATAAATAAATAAATTTATTGTCAAAAAACAGTACAAACTGCGTATGACCACGTGGAGGGAAAAAAAACTAATTTACTCTCCGGAAGCAAGCAAGGGACCATCCCATCAATTCCGATCAAGGGCCCTAAGGCAGAGGCGGATTCAAAAAATTCAGCAAAAATTCCTAGATAAGATAAAAAGTTAGCTGCGAGTTATAATACTAATAGAATGTCAATATGTTTGTAATTTTAAGCAAAAAATTACATGTAAGTTATTATCGAACTATAGATTATTCTGAGTATAGTGCTTAAAAATCATAAGAATTGAAATAACACTAAATTCACGATTTATTGTTACAATAGACCCGCCCCTAGACAAAGCCTAGAGAACCTGTATGATAAATCCGCCTCTACCCGAAGGAAAACCGGAGAAAAACCCGGGCCAGGATATGTAAACCATATATAAACCCGGGCCAGGATATGTAAACCATAATATGTAAACCATCCTTTCATAAAATGGTTGTAGTTGATCCGCTAATAAATAAAAATTCATTTATTGCCAAGAAATTAGTCAGGAACTGGTGGACAATAAGTTAATTTTACTCTCCGATAGCAAATTAGGGACCATCCCATCAATTTCCGATGAATGTCACCGACGAAAGGCCAGGGAAAAACAGAAGTTTTGATGGGGCTCTAAATAAAGATGTAGTTCTCTACGGTGATAAGATCAAGTACCGTGGGAGTGGCAGGTTTAACATATTTGCGCCCCAGGACGAAATCGTGACACTAAACGCTAAAAAAGAATGAAGTGGTGAGATTCTCATTACGATACAAGGCAATTGATTGTGGCCATGAGGAAAAATAATGACTGTTTTGACACTTGTGTTGCACACAGTTTCGTTCCGCGTGTTCGGACCTCATCACAACTACAAAAATAGTACGTCTAAATTCAATATATAATACAAAACCTAGTTGGCCATCAACTGATAAAAAATGGCGAAGTGTAGTGCATACCTATTTTAATAAAATGTTTAAAAGATATAACACAAGGATTGAAGGACAGACATTGTCGTTAACGAATATTAACTGGTTTTAAGTGGTTTATATATTGAATTGTGATGTAACATTTTTTTGAGCTTTGATGAGGTCCCAACACACGGGACGAAACGTAAGTTGTATGTAATACATGTATTAAAACAGTCTGGAAATTTATTATTTTTTTCTCAATGTCACTATCCATTAATTATATTAATTAGGAAATACAAGACAACCTCCAACTACAGTTCACGCTATAACGTAACAGAAAAGTTAACAAATTTTATTTTCGATAGTAATTATAGTCAAGTTATTAAATTAATGCGTCGTTATCAATTTATTATTTGAACAATATTTATAATTAATTGTGTCAATTAATCTCACTAAAAAATGGATATGAATTATAAATGACACAGCCGACCTCAAATGCTACCACCTCTTGTGGACTAGGATTTTCGTAATCTTATTAAATATTTAACTCAGCTTATACTCTTCGTACAAAAGGTATTAATTGGCAACGTCCTCGGAAATAAAATAATAATAAATAAATGAAAGGGGGTCACTGATGTAAAATGATTTGGAATTACTGTATTAAAAATAGTGTTCCTTCAAAGATAAGTTCGTACACTTCACAGTATATCTACTGGAAAGGTTTTTTTTGACATATTCTTTCTGGCGAATCCATTTCCGGTATTTCAAACAAACAATATCGAGGCATGTAATTTTTTTTAATTTACCCAAAAAAATTTCTTGACAACGCCACTACTGAGAATATGGTAATCGGACCATGTGCCTTCTGTTGATATTTTAATTGCTTTGACGGTTAAAAGATAGCGTGGATGCATACATCATTGCGAGGCCTATTTGTATTGTGCAACAGTTGTAGATATCGAAATTACAATATATATTTTATTTTTTCAATAATTTGTCGTAATGCGAGGCAAAATATTGGTAATCAGACGTAGCACATACTTTGTTTTGGGTAATATCCATTGTATTTGAAGCGTTTTTTTTGGGGGGGGAGGAGGTAATCACATGCGATATATATGGAACGTTTTCCACATTTTTTAATATTTGACATTCACAATGTTTCTAGCTAAACATATTTAATTTGAATTTAAAAAAAATAAAAGCACCACTACTTGTAACATTAAACAAGTAATCTATGATAATTTTCCCATAATTTTTCATAATCAATTATGACATATAACCCGTCTCCTGTAAAAATATGTTGTTGGAACTTAAAACCTTTTTAACTTGCACGCCTCAATTCTTCGCTCTACGTATGTAAACAGGCGCCAATACATGATTTCTAAAAAGTATCTCGATGGGTTCCATTCGCATCACATTTACATAAAGTATTAATAAAAGGAAAACGACAAACCTGAGTTAATATTTGAATTCTGCACAAGCTTTTACGAGAAGTGACAGCAATTTTCAAGCTTACTCTATCGATGCTGACAATAGTATCGTCATCTCTTTACAAAACAATAATAGATAAATAAATTTACTGTCAAAAAAAACGGCACAAACTGCGTATTGCCACCAGGAAGAAATAATTTGTATTTAACACAATTTTTTTTCACAAGTATGTATTATTATCGAACTACAGATTATTCAGAAATATTGTTTTTGAATTGTAAGTATTAAAATAACTCTAACTTCGAGATTAATGATGTCAATAGACAGCGTCTCCGAGACTAGAGATCCTCTATAAAAAATACGTCTCTACCCGAAGGAACACCGAAGAAAAACCCGGGACAGGATGGGATTATAATATTAAATTTATTGTGGAAAAAAGACAAGAAACAATGTATGACCACATGGGACACAATAAACTAAATAAAAGGACATTGCTATTATTATTTATATATTTACTATTAAAAAAGTGTTTAGGAGGGGTGGGCACCCCTGCATAGCGAAAATGCGATATTACGAGGGAATTCTCTATTTCTCCAGGTCACACTCACTACAAGAATTCTTATCCGAAGGAGAACATGCGAAGAATGAAATAATTAAAATATATTTAAATCGTCTGTACCAATCTCATGAATAAATATAAAACAACCCTCTTTTTCAACAGATACATTTTAATCACAACACTTTAAAATCACTCCATTTAATTATATATTTTCAAGTAATTGAATAAACTTGAAGAGTTAATGTGTAAATTAATGAGTGGTTTTTAAGTGTTGTGATTAAAGAGGGTCGGTTTATTAATGAAATAATTAAAAACAAGAAATTAATAAAACTGGGAAGACTGCATAGTTATTTTACTGTCTNGTTGACGATACTTCGCGGCAGTGAAAATGAATGAATTTCATCAAAGGATTTACATTTCAAGATGATTTCAACCATTATCCGACATTACGTTTGGATTTCATTTTACAAGTGATATTACGAAAATAATTTATTAATATCTAAGAATTACCATATAACACCAGAATCGTTCTCATTTTACCGTCGTAATTATTTTCAGAGGTTAAGTAGAACAAAATCATATCAATGTGTAATTAGTTCAATAAAGTAATAATTGTAACCAATACTAACAGTTCAAATAGGTGTTCCCGTATCTTCGTAACATTATTCTCAAATTTTATTCACTCTTCCGACCTGTTTGATCTATAATTTGACAGCTGAAATTTACGCAACCGATCTAAAAACATACTGTGAACGAGATTTTTTTTGCCACCTTCAACAATACACATGAAAATACCACAGTTTTGAATTGATAATCCCGGAGTGCTGGTACAGACTCGAGCAATATTTTTGACATATTTACACCAAATAAAATACAGCACTCGAATTACGGTCTTAGAGAAAAAAAATATGAGCTTAACAAATTGAGATAATGAAGGACACTCCAGGACAAGGAAAAAAAATAGTAATTCGGAACTGAAACACGACACAAATAGAATGAAACATTTTATTCGTAGGTCTGAAACCATGGTTTAATGTGATTACGATTATTTGATTCTTGTGGAGACCTATTCATATATAGTATTGCATTTTATAAGAAAATATATATTATTCGTCAGATTAAAATAGAAATCACAAAATCACTTTGATTCTCATAATAATTAACACATGGTACTTTTTGAAAACAAGTACAAGAAAAATTATGTTAAAGAACCAAGGTCAAAGAACAGAAGCAAATGTTTCAAAACCAAATGAATAGACAAATACGCTCTATTAAGAGCTCGCATCACAATTTATCGAGCAGTATCTTCATCTGATCCTTCTGGCTTCTCCACCTTCCCTTTCAGTGATCTCGGCATTTCCGGCGGTGGGGGTCTCGGCATCCTCATGAAAACTTTGAATCCGTCGTATATAAACCACTGCAAAGCCGTGAGAGTTCCGATCATAATAATCCTCGGCATCAACCCTTTCCAAAGGCCAAAGAATCCTATGCTTTTGGTCACTTGCAAAGCTGACGCGCCCTGTTGCTGGTTCAGTTTCGACACCACGGTGTCCGCTGGATGGGACACTATCGCGCAGAAAACCCCAGCGATGTAGCCGGCCGAAAAAGTGACCAAGAGTTGTTCGGCTTTGGTGCAATCTTTCCGGGGCTTGGGGACCACGTACTTGTACAAGGATTCTAGAACGCGCTCGAAGCACGCGAATTTCATCATGGTGTACGGGATCTGCCTACACCACAGTGGAACCAACCCCTTATAAAAGGCATTCATCCCTTCTTCCCCGTACATCTTGGGCACTGCTTCACGAAGCGTGTTAGCGAAGCCTGGTTGGGTCTGGATCTTCACTTTGGCAGCCTCCATGGGACACAGGGCGATGTCCGCGAAGAACTCGGCGGAAGCGGATGATGCGAGGTAAATGTATGTACGCCACTTGTACGTTCTCTCATCCCCTACCATTCTGGAGTACACCACTTTAAACATTTCGTATAAACCGAACTTGAACATGCCTTGGCACGAGTAACCAATCATCGTCGGGGCCCAGCCTTTAACCAAGCCTTTGGCACCTTCTTCCTGGACTGTTAGTTTACTTCCTTGAACAATTGATCGATACTTCTCAGGATTTACTTGGATTCTGCATTTGACGACGTCTAACGGCGTGAGTAAGGTGTGAGTCGAGCCACATGATATCACTCCCCCAAGACCACACAGGAGGAAGAACTTGAGAGAGCCGTATTCGCAGCTGGAATCGGACTTCCCACTCCATAACAGAGGAGAAGCAGTTTGGAGAGGCATCGTGTGTCTCGTTGCCAACACTTCTTCCTCCTCGTCCGCCACTAGATCTTCGTCGCTGAAACCTTCGTCTTCGCAATAGGCAGTAGTGACAGGCTTCAACAATCGTTCTCTTTCCGAAACCGTGAAAAAGGCATTAATCATTACGGAACGCAAACGGAACAAGAGTCGGTAACGTGCATTCCACGCGATAACAAACAACGTTTTGAGAACTCGCGATGTTCAATTGTTACCGACGCCTTCTATATACTGCTTCCCATTGTAGCACGGGAGATAAAAATGAAATAATAATAAAATATACTTGAAAATGCTATTATTATTTTTGTATCATACGACTCAACTATGTACAGATATAATTTTCAGTGCCGTTTAATATATTTTTTTAAAATTCTAGTTTCAAATAATGCCCAGTCTGCATATAGTCTTCTACTACGTAAGTGTTATTCCATGTATTTATTTTCCCATTTGATACATTTTTTAAATATCATGGTTTTTTCTTGATCTTCAAAATAATACTAAAGTTTGAAACGTTGCAAAATACATCATTACTATTTCAGCTACTTTTTCATGATATTTTAAAAAAATAATTCGCTATGAATTTATTAGTTTCAATTGTAAATATTTGTAATTTCTTTTCATCTTAACTATTAATACTTCTTTAGAGAATTACATCTTTGAACTATTATAATATACCAATTATTTTTACATAATAAATGTTGGATTCAGAAAATGTTCAAAACCCATGGTTTTGCTCACACTAACAATGTATTTTCGTGGTCTTTCATAGTGTGACTTTTTGGTATTTTTACGTGCTTCTAAAACTGGATTCAAGTTTATGTATTCATATACATTACCCTAAAAATATCAAGTTTCATAAATCTTATTTGTAATATTATGTAACAACGTCCGTTGTGGACCAGTAAAATTTTAAAGTACCTTCAAAAGTAAAAATATTGAACACTCGCCGAGAGATGTTGCTCAAAGTCTGTGTTGCGAATCAACATCATTCGTATATTTTAACGTAAATAAAAGCATATCTAAATAATTTTCGTGTAATTTTAATACTGTGTAAAATTACAAATTATTAAAACAAGCACTACCGTAACATTTTCAATTTTTGTTTTAAGATTCAAATATTATTTCCTTCTAGTTTGGGTATAATGAACTCTAGACCATTGTTATAAAATTAAGTATTAATATTTTTTTGTGTTTTATTATATATAAATTTTTTGGTATTAATTGGTACAAAATTGTTAACATTACAACACGGACCGAACTACTTTTATTCTCATCTTAGGATTGTGCTAAAATGTTAAATCCACCTCTCCCTTAGGGTCCTTGATCGGAATTGATGGGATGGTCCCTTGCTTGCTTCCTTCCGGAGAGTAAATTCGTTTATGGACCTTCATGTAGACATACGCAGATTGTAAGTTTTGTTGACAATAAATTTATTATTATTCTTTACCCCGTATTGCTATCATATCCAGTTATCCTGCTGTGATATTCATGTCGGTCGCTAACACATCCTGGCGCTTCAAAGTCTACCACGGAGTCTAAAATCGAGTGATTCACTCACACCTCTCTGAACTCGAAACGCCGACTTGGACGCCAGCATCCGCCTTATCGCGAATGCCATCAACCGAGTTCGCAGCGTGGATTACTCCTGGACGATGGGAGAGAATGCTACGGCGGAAAACTGGATTGTACAGTACTAGTTACAAAATGTTACTCGAACCACTTCAAAAAACATTGAAAAAAATCGGATCTAATTGTATATAAACAGTTCTAGTAATATTTTAATTGATAATTTTTAGTTCGTTAATACATACAAAAACATACATTTATTTATTTTTTGTCGTATGGTGAGGTTCATGCCAGGAGGTCTGATTTTCCACCTAACCACGACATGGGAGAGGGAATTGGGAAGGAGAGGATGTTCTGTTGCCAGGAAACATATGGTACCGAACCGACATTCAGTATACTGAAATTAGACGAAAAACAGACCCTTAGAGGAAATAATTCGTAAAGTTTTGAAGCTTCGTAATTAGGTGTAGAATGTAGTATTGTTTACGACTATTATCTCTCCCGCAAAATTTTCGGAGCCACGCACCCCTAAGAGCCACCCCAAATGTGCACGTTAGACGCAAAACAGACAGATTTTCGAGAAAGTTATCTACATAACAAAATGTTGCTCATTGAGTTTCCTACACAAAAAGTAATAACCTTTTTTGAATTCCAGTGGTTCGCGAGATCATTGGAGTAGTTTTCAAAATTGTAATTTTTTACTTCTTTTTGATAAAGAAATGATGATTTTGGCAAATAAGTACCTCGAAGGACCTATGTATCAACATTTAGTGACCCCCCAGGGGACTTACATCGAGTAAGTACGTGTTTGGCGAACACGGGGCCCCGAGCTGAGTCTGGCATTACTTCCACTTACTTGTGCCATGCTCCTTCCTTTCTCTTTNGGCATTACTTCCACTTACTTGTGTCATGCTCCTTCCTTTCTCTTTTCTGACCTTCCTTGGTCACCTCTTGTTCTTTTCGATCCCGACGCTATTAGGGCTAGGGTATTTTTCATTTTCCTCTTTCCTCTTCTTCTTTTTTTTAAAAAATGTTTTTAGTAAAGTGAGATATGTTGATATTTGTGTTTTGAGTTGTAATGCAGGAGGGTTTTTAGTGGGTATGGCTGAGTCTTTCGGCGAGTCCCACACGCGGGGTGAGTCATGTTGGCTCTCCTTAGTGCGTAACTGCATTTTCCCTACCTGTACAAGTTTTAATGGCTCTAATGACCTTTGATGTTGACGAGCCCTAAAGCCCCACAAAAAAAAAAAAAAAACATTTAGTGATATATACAACGAAACAGCGGCTTCAACAAGATTTTCGATCCAAAAGCTCGGATTTGCGAATAGAAAATGAACGGATATCCCGTACATATTTCGTCAAATATTCCATACGCGCGCTTTGTTAGCGTTGCTTGGAATTCTGTGAGCTTGTTGTCGTGATTCTGCCCTTCACAATGTTCTTTATTATTTTTTATCCAAAAAATGAATAAATTGTAATTTTGAAAACTACCCCCTGTTTGGAAAGCTTATATCTCGCAAACCACTGGATTTAACTAAAAAATGGTTATTACCTTTTGTGTAGGAAATTTAATGAGAAATATTTTGTTATTGAAATAGCTTTCTCGAAAACCTGACAGTTTTGCGTCAAAACGGTAAAAACCGCGAACGTGCACATTAGGGGTAACTTTTAGGGGTGCGTGGCTCCAAACAATTTGGGGGAGAGTTAATAGTCGTAAACAATACTACATTATACATCGAATTAGGAAGTTTCAAAACTTTACAAATTATTTCCCATAACTTTGCCTATTTCAGTGTACTATTTGGAGTAGGTGAAGGAAACCGCAGCTGAAAACCTCTAGTTCGGTGGAATAGGGTTTGAACCTACGCTCTACCACCGCTGTCGGTAGGATTCTAGACCTACTAAAAATATAAAACCCTGTATTTTTGTATTTAAACCTTAAGTTTGTTTAAACCACAATGTACACTATATATGTAAGTAATGACAGTGTTTCGATGCGTAATTAATGTAATGATGTCTGCACTAAAATAATACTATAAAGAAAAATTAAACGTAGCAATATATATATATTAGAGTGTGTCATTTTTGGGCAATTTTTTTTTCCACCTATAACCACATTGTAAGTACATTTGCGGGAAGGTATAAAAAGAAGACTGTTAAAATTTGAAATCTTAGTATAAATATTAAGAAATGCCTCATCGCGAATTTCTGTTTCCCATTTAAATAACATGTGGAATTTTTTTTAATCTGAATTTTATACCTCGGTAATGGCACATTGTACGCCCATAACACATTCTTATACAGACTTAAACGCTCTACAAAGAAGATATCTTATATTTTTTTTATAAACCTAACCAGTCAAATGATATTCGAGTTCAAAGTTCATAATGTATGAAATTTCATCCTATTTTTAATGTTACTGAGAAACTATTGACTCTATTGAAAAACATTAAATACTTTTTTGTAGATATATATATATATATATATATATATATATATATATATATATATATATACATACACACTTCCAAATAATAGATAACAATAATATTAGAAATAATGAGAATAAATCATTAAAATGTCTTAATTTACAATCATAGTGGTTAATAGTAAAAAAGATAAAGTGGCAACAATTTTTATTTCTTCAATGTTATCGGCTCCAGAACTGACAAATCGGATACAAGTTCTCGAAAATAGGTCAAATAAACAAAACCATTATTTTTTACAAGCCGACGTTTCAAAAATGGATATGTTAATCGTCTGTGTAAAAAAAATTTTTTTTAAACATCTACACTCATACCATCTTCCATCCATACTACCGCTCGTGCTTGACAACTAACTACACACAACATCTGAACATACCTTTGTTCAGCCATCGCGATCATAACAATTTTTTTCAAGTGGGTTTTAATTAATACCAATGGAATATTATTTGGAAAATCAAGTGGTGTATACCGTAATTTAAACTATTGTATCAACCAAGGAGATTTAAACTAACCAATCCGCTAGGTATATTACGCGAATGAGAAAGATAAACTGAAGCGTTCAATGATGCTGTCGCCTACAGTCGGAATCTCAACCAGTTATAAACATTTGATATCTCGTTATAGTAAACAAGAATAATGTAAAAACGAGGTCTGCCTGTTCATTCACTATGATTGCGACAGAACGCTGCCCACCATTACCATGAGGATTCACGTATTTTTTTTGTAGGGCTTTAGGGCTCGTCAACAGCGAGGTCATTAGAGCCCTTAAAACTTGTACAGGTAGGGAAAATGCAGTTATGCACTAGGGAGAGCCAACATGACTCTCCCCGCGTGTGGGACTCGCCGAAAGACTCGACTACACCCACTAAAAACCCTCCTGCATTACAACTCAAAACACAAATTCCAACATATCTAAAAACACTTTACTAAAAACATTAAAAAAAAGAAGAAGTGGAAAGAGGAAAATGAAAGATACCCTAGCCCTTAAAGCGCCGGGATCGAAAAGAACAAGAGGTGACCAAGGGAGGTCAGAAAAGAGAAAGGAAGGAGCATGGCACAAGTAGATTCACGTATTCCTGGGAGAAAATGAATATAGGGTATTCAGGATTCTTATAAACATAACACCGACATTCATGTACACAGTGGCGGGGTTAAGCAAATTGACAACTAATGTTAAAATAAGGGATCGTTAAAATAAGGGATTATTAATAATATAATAATGATAAATTTTATTTATTCTATTAATAATAATATTATTACTCTATTATTATTTATTATATTATACACTTGTATGCTCAAAGCTTTTATAATTTAGAATATTGGAAAACATGTATGGTCGCATTTTAAAAATCAATAATAATATATTTTATTAAAAGATAAATGTACGTGGTATCAATAAACTATAGTAATTGTTGATTTTCTATTATTCAAACGGTGCGGGTGTTTTACATACTAGCTAATGCAGAAAAATCTATTTGATAATCGAATTTTCAAGTCAAATTTAGTATGTTGGAGGGGGAAGTGGTATAATGTTTTCCGTCCCGTCCAGTCCCCCCCCCCNAGAATAATTACCAAGCCTCAGTCTTTTGACATAAAATATGAAAATAATTCACAATTTTTTCGAAAAATTGTGAAAAGAATTTTCAAACATTCCTAGAGGTTATATTTGCCCAAGAAACGCAGAAGCAATGTTTGTAATTTTAAACTTCTATTTCATTTTTATTTCAAAAACGAACAGTCGTGGACTATAGTTATTTGGCCAAAAAAAAAGTAATCGGTTTTTCCTCCCGTACTCAAAACGCAAAATTCTCTACTTAAAATAAAATTAAGGGTTTTAAGATGATATTTTAGCTGTGTGTCTGAGTAAGTTATTCTTTTTTTTTTTTTCAACTCTTACATTTCAAATCACTTCTTTTGTAATGAAACTTATTTAACAACATCCCATACATTTGCGAGATGGACTGCAGTTTCTCATGATATTTCATACATTTAATGTTCACACAGTAATGAAAAATTGTTCCCGACATTTTAGACCCTTCACTGGAACAACCGAAAATGCTTCCTACCAAGCTTTCACGCACTTGGGGTCCTCCCGACTCCCGGAACCACCAGGTCCATGGGACTGCGTACACCTCTACTGGGAGGGTGACAAAATAGCTAGGAACGATCCTGGTGATAGTTGGGCTTCTTTACACAAAAAGACACAAACCTTCCTGCTAACTACTACTAATTAGTGAAAATCACAATACGTAGCAATGTCAATACTTTTCCCAGATTGTATGGCAATAGCTAATGTAGCACCTTCATGTTTAAGTAAATAAAGCGATAGAACTGATATCTTCTAGTATAAAACTATTTGAAACTGTGTATTCAATTGTTGAGATAACAACTAAAAGCCTGAAATGAATCGATGGACCTCGGAAGAGAGAATCGACGAGATTCATATTCTATGGATTGGCCAGCGATGGAAATCCTGCCTTGCACTTTCCTCGTAACACATTCTAAGCGCTGCTGTGCGAGTCTACATCGCTGAACCAATCGCATGTCATTTCCTGCATGTTTTCACTAAGTACGTTTGAAGTAATGAAATAAATCAAAGGACAGACAGTTAGGTGATTACCACATCAAGGATAGTGTACATAATTTTAATTTCCAGTTTTAAACTATTAAAATGAAATGTTTATCTTTCCTTAAAAATGCCCCCCCTTATCGCCGCCACTGCATGTACACATGTTTACTAGAAACCACTCTTATCAAATGGTCAAAAACTTTTGGAAATAACTTCTTATAGCTCCCTTCCCAAAAATAAAAGATATAAATAAATTCAATCTCTTCAAATCCACGGTTAAAAGCTTACTAAAGCGCTATTGTCTCTAAAGTGTCAAAGAATTTACCGATTTTAATAAAGAAAAGTTCCATAATTTGTCTTCACGGTTTCCATAATTTGTCGTTGGTGTACCCCAATTCGTACAATACTTCTGTTTTGGTTACTCCTTTCCCCAATAACTCCTGAAATACTTGTACAACTTTATTTTATCATATTTAAAAAGAGAACAAAATTAATTAATCATGTCCACCCATCTTTTCCCTTAAAGATGCCGGCATCTCCGGTGGTGGCGGTCTCGGTAAACGGGTGTAAACCTTATAACTATCGTAGACAAGCCACTCCACGCCAGTAAACGTCCCGATCATAAAAATCCTCTGAATCAGTCCTTTCCACAGTCCTCTGAATCCTATACGCTTCACAATCACTCCCATAGCAGTCCCTTTCTGCTTGTTCATCTGGGAAACCAAAGTATCGGCTGGGTGGGAGATGACGCCACAGAACACACCTGCGATATACCCGGCCGAAAACGTAACGAACAGTTGTTGACTGTATGAACACTGGTCCCTCGGTTTCTGCACCACGCTCTTGTACAGATATTCCAGTATACGTTCGAACGAAGAAAATTTCACCATGGTGTAGGGTATTTGCCTCAACCACAATGGAACCAAACCTTTGAAAAACCCGTGGAGACCTTCTTCCGCAAATATCTTTGGTATGGCTTCCCGCATAGTGAACGCGTATCCCGGTCTAGTCTGCATCCGTACTTTGACAGCTTCCATCGGGCACAAGGCGATATCGGCAATGAACTCTGCAGAAGCTGCTGCAGCCAGATACATATAAGTCCTCCACAAGTATGCCTTTTCTTCCCCTAGAGCTGTGGCATATATGTATTTAAACGTTTCATAACTTCCGAACTTACACAGGCCTTGGGAAGAATACCCGATGAATGTTGGGGTCCATCCAAGATAGAGACCTCGTAGCCCTTCTTCGGCGTACAACAGAGGGAGTCCTTGTCTAAGAGAAAAGAATTTTTCTGGAGTCACCTGGATTCTGCACTTAACAACGTCTAAGGGGGTGAATAGGGTATGGGTGACACCGCAAGAAAACACACCACCAAATCCACAGAGAATAAAATATTTCACTGTTCCATACTCGCAGCTATAACCTTGTTCATGAGACGTAAAATTCTTCATGCCTTGAAGAATTTTCGGAGATCAACTAATAATCCAGTATTGAATTACACAGCTTTGTGTTTGTACACTAGATGACGTATGTTGAGGAATGGGAATACGTTCGTTATTTGCTTCATCCATGTATAAGAGAAAACATATGTGCATGTTGTGCTTTTTTTTTGTAGCGACAGAAGACAACAAATGACGGTATTCTTCTATTTAATTGTAATTCAAGAAATTTCTGTCAGATTTCGTTGATATAGTTTCCAAGGAGCAAACTCACAATAACCATGAAGTAATATAACAATGTAATATTGGCCACCGTAATAAGTTTATATTTTTTTATATGTAATGGATTTATCTTGTAAATAAGTTATTTATTAAACATTGAATTGTTTGTAGCAATGTATAAAAGCTATAATGCTTTGAAAAAATATTTTTATCGTGCTTGTAAAAAAATGAAGCACGTAAATTAACTCTATTTAAAATATACTTTTAATAGTGCACACCACCGCGAATACAAGATACAAATATTTATTTCCTCTTTACGTGCAGTTAATCAAGTCGGGGTAATACATCAGAATTTATGACATACTGCATTCATGAACAAATTGAAAACAACGGTTCTTTGAGAAGGACGAGACCTATTAGAAAACATTTGATCCCGTCACATTTACTCTAGAAAATCAGTTTACGTACGCAAAGTATTTCAGACGATACAATTATACTCCGGATTGATTCATATAATCTTTATTATGCTCTTATTATCATTATGCATATATGCTTTTCATTATCTGAGATCTTAGTTCTTTTCTGGGTCAAAAAATTATGGAAGAGGTAGTGAAGCAAACAATATATCTTCTCGCAGTCTTGGCGATATAATTGGTGCCTGCATGGAAAAGGATATAATTATAGCTTTCATTCGATTGATCATAGTCCACGGTCTTACAGTAGTATCTGCATTTTGAAAGCTTTTACCACGAGTTATTCAAACGAAAATCTACAACGATGGAATAGGTGTACAGTTAAAAGTTCTAGCGAAACATACAATACAATATGCTTATCGAGGCTTTAAACTACATTTTTAGATTATATCTTTTCAAACCCATAGTCAGTCTAATAACGTAATCTAATAAATCTGTCGCATATTTTATTGTTTTCTTTTATGATTAATTATCTATTCTGTTCTGGTTTTTTTTGTGAGCTGGAAACCAATTTACGCAATTGTAAGGGTACAATAAGCTAAAAGTGTATTTCAAAAATTATTATTAATGTTTTGTATGTATTTGATATTTATATTTCGTAAATAATATTTAATTGTGTTATAAATATCACTATGTCAAATAAATTAAAGAAACTGCGTCGCGTCTTAATGACCCAAAGGACAATAAGAGTATGTATATTTTAAGGAATATAGCAGGGGTAAAGGTTCGCTACGACCCTTTGTTTCTTTGATGATAAACAATTGATTCATTTCAATAAAAGAAGTTCATGAATTTGAAATTTTTAGAAATAAAATTACATTTGCAAGAAAACATGGTCTTATGTGATGTTACATAAATTATTTTCAGCTATTGACAATTGATTTAAGCATTCCACATTATGTATTATTTATATATACATTTAAAAATTCCTGAACATTCCTGAATTTCAGGTTAGCATTGGAATGTTGGTAGAAATGTTAATCCTGAAGGCAACCTAGTCATTTGCTGCTTCAGTGCGCTGAAGAGTGTAGTTGTAATACTAGGTCTGGTGAATTAGTGTGAACATCTAGTTTCGTTTTGTGTTGCCAGAAGAATGTCAAGTATACGGAACATTAGTAATAATCGCGTCATGAGAAGTTATGTTTACGAAAGGTTGGTGATTTTTATTTCCATGTACTAGATAACTTGAGAGGGTTTCGCAGCAGACAATGATATCTGCTTAATAATAATTTTGAACCCCATCAATTAGATGACCTTTCATATTTTCCCTTTTCAACTCTAGTTCCATTTTTGAGTATTTTGATATGTATAGCTTCAATGATATTAGATTTGATTTTAGTTCTTCTTGAGTCCGAAAATACATTGAATCACAATGGGATGCGTGTAAATATGGGATGGCGAGAACGCTTTCACTTTAAGTTCACCAAATTGTGGGAGAATTTTATTATTCGGTTTTATTGTATTTATACTAAATTGTAGACGGAAATTATAAAACGTTTTGCTGCAACACACTAAATCATGGAAACTATCAGGAATGAATTTGAACGAATGTTACAAGTCTGTAGAAAACACTGAAAGCGAAAAACAAAGGAGTAACTTTAGTGACTTAGTACTCCATAACTAAAATTGATATACAAAAATGAGGATAATAGGTTGTGTTATCGGTCAAATTACTAGTATAATAATTATCCGCTCCAAATCTGTTTTTAGAAACACGTAGAAAACCATGTTAAGGAACCTGTTGACTCTACATTTTGATTGAAAAATTCTGAAGCACGTAGTGAAATTTTTCAAAGTGAGCTGTGAACTGGTGTGATTATGCGGTAATCAATGACAGCATAAGGTTTTACGTATGCTCTGGAGTAGTTATTTATTGACCAATAAATTGTATCACAACGCGTTTTACGTGCTCTAAATCTATGGCGACAGGTAGTATTCAGTAGTTCTCAAAACGATGTAACGAGAATTTAAGATCAGACATGTTGAAATATTTTTAAAATTTAAATTTATCCCTAACATCACACTTATTAGTCTAAACTGTTTATAATCACTCTGTAAATGCTTCAAAAATTTCGAAATTTGATTTATCGTCTGAGAAGCAAACGCTTGTGGAGGGATGTGAACCCAAGGTCAGACATCACTGCTCTATTTTTAACTCACAACTTCCGAGTATCTACTCGTGGAGGAGTGTTTGCAACGTCGATAGCCAGGTGAAAATTGCGACGGACCGGGACTCGAACCCGGGACTTACTGCTCCGGCCGCAGGTGCGCTATCCACTGCATCACCCGCCTCGACTCCGTCCGACCAGGTGGAGGTTGCGTGCGGACTTGGGAGTCGAGGCGGGTCAACCAATCAATAACCTCTACAATTTTAAGTTTAATTAATTCAAAATAAGTAAATAATTAAAACTCACGACCTTATGATGGACTACTTATTTACTATCGTATATTAAGTACACAACGTTTCGACTTAAGGTTGAAGTCGTCGTCAGGTGTAACAAATTATAACCACAAACATAACAACAGAACACATGATACAAACGTATATATGAACACAAAAATATGTTTACAAGAAAGCAGAAGCTACGTAAACATGTTCTGATATTGTATTGTAAGTACTCCCGTGTGTATTTTTAATAAATATAATTTCTGATTGTTAAAAGAAACTTCTGTGTCCAATCGAGAACACTAGGCTCAAAATGTTTTATCCCAATCCATCAAGTAATCATTATTAATTCAACGCGAGGTTACCTCACTTCGTTCATCTGATTTCAAATTTCGGTTTTGCTCCTGGATTCAAGTTTTTAACCTTCTCTTTGTTTGACCAATATACCTAGCATTACTATCTTCGTCTAAAGGTCGTAAGTATGAAATTATTTTAATAGACGTTGTTAGCAAAAGAATTTAACAAGTTCACTCGGAATAAAAATTTACCATCAAAAAAAAGGAAGATCGAAGTAATTTCACTCAGATTTCATCTCCTACGTGTATTTATTACCATAAAAATTCTTAAAATACAAATCGACACTCTAAAAATTTTAATATGTAAATATTTATTCTTTAGTTGAACTATTTCAAGTTTCAGTGTCAAATAAAAACTGAAGTGTTTCTTCTTCATTGTCACAAAATTTAAAAAAAAATCCATTTTTCCAAAGAGAATAAAACTTTCTTGACGACAAAAATTGAATTTTATAAAGGAAACTCTTTTTGGTGCAGTAAATTTTGGTGTAACATTCCCCCGCGTCTGAACGATCGTTTCTGTGAAGGTCCCGTTACTATCTCTGGACAGAACCTAATTTTCGTTTCAATGCTTGTGGAGACCTTTCACAAATTGTAAGCGAACAAATATCTCAGAAGTGAACACGCCCATGACTGACCTTGTCGATGAAAATATACGTTTACTGCAGTCGATTCTCTCACGGCATACCTCTGTGTAACGAGGTACAAGTGACTCGCCCCAGCTGTGGCGCGGGTGGTAGTGTTTTCGCTCATCACCGAGTCATCCCGGGTTCGATTCCCGATGGGGCTAGATATTTTGTAGCTTTTCACATTAATGTCCCACTTCATGTAGCTGTGACCACTGAAAAGCAAACCTTCCTTCCACTATCCAGCTCCTCCTAGTATCAATAACTAACTACTAACCCCTCTACGTGGACCAAGGTGTTGTTAAACCCAGCTAACCGGCCCACCTACTAACAATGACCTACCACCCACCTCCTACCTCCATGTAAAGCTTCGATAGCACGATACATTTCCCATTTGCAAATACAATAATAAAAAAGTTACTCGCCAAGGAAATGGGTGGAACCAACTTGCTTTAAGGTGGAACCAGCCCTCCAACCTAGTCAAACCACTAATAATAATTGTTTTTTATATTTTTATTATTGTTGTTTTAAAACTCAACACAGTGATTTATTATGAAGACAAACTATGATTTAATTTGTATCTATTTTTAATAGTAAAGTACGAACAATATTCAAGAACTCGCTTGACTAGTTTCAAATACATAAAAGCATGTACAAACATGGCAGCCGAGAGCGCCAGTTCCGTGATGAACACATCTCACCTCGGAAAAAGTAAAATATCTTAATCAAATGTCCGGTGATCTAGAGATAAATGTGATGTAAAAATGCTACGAAACAATTAGTACAAATAAAAGTGAACTCCTGACATTTTCATGATTTAAAAGTCGATCGTTTTTTGAAAACAAGTGCTTCCTCCATAAGATGCAATGCACCGTGAATTATAATTGCAATTACTTCATTTAAATGGCCGGCGAGGTGTGTTTTTCACGTTCTAATCACAATAAGCATACGTTGCTCCGTTTATTTATGCTGATTTAAGTTATTTTAGAGGTTTATTACTACCTGCACTAGGACTACCGTAAGGGGGACGTACAAGGGGCTAGTGAACACCGCTTCATGACGACGCACAGTGGAATGTATTGAGATGAAACCTGGCCAAAAGAATTTTATTCCGTGGATTTGATGGATTCTGGTGAATTATCGTTTATGTGTATTTAAACAAATTTTTTGTTAAGTTATATGTATTTCTGAATCGAGAGGTTATGAATCAAATCAATGTAAATAATTAAAAAGAAGCTCTGTATACTTTTTCTTAACATGAATAATGAATGTAACATTTGTTTATATACTTAAAAATGATTTTTCGCCATAATCCATCAAATTTACTGGATAAAATATTTTTGGCCAGATCTTGTCTTATATGCTTCACTGTGCGGAGACACAAAGAGGTGTTGAAAAGTGGCATTCACTAGCCCCTTGTACGTGCCCCTTAAAGCAAGTTGCGGTACAATCAAGAAGACTATACATAGTCCAATAATCGAGTGTTTCAAAAACCTTGTACCCTTGATGACATACTCCTTGTTTTACCGGTCAAAATTGTTGGGGTTTTATTAGAATAGGGCAAAAGAGACATGGCCGGGTTCAGAGATTACTTTGTGACCAAGGAGCCTGTATACGGGAGGTCGCAATTAACCAGCGGATATGTAGGAAAATTATCGTCAAATCGAACCTATTCTTAGAGACCCAATAACACAAGACCCAATAACACAAGACCCAATAACACAAGACCCAATAACACAAGACCCAATAACACAAGACCCAATAACACAAGACCGTATAATAAAAGACCGTATAATAAAAGACCGTATAATAAAAGACCGTATAATAAAAGACCGTATAATAAAAGACCGTATAATANTACAAGACCGTATAATACAAGACCGTATAATACAAGACCGTATAATACAAGACCGTATAATACAAGACCGTATAATACAAGACCGTATAATACAAGACCGTATAATACAAGACCGTATAATACAAGACCGTGTAAAACAAGACCGTGTAAAACAAGACCGTGTAAAACAAAACCGTACAAGATCATATAATACAAGACCATATATTAAAAGACACTAAAAATAATTTCCCTTTAAATGGTGGAGAATTTGTATACTTGAGCCTCCGAAACGCGTAAAAACATTTATCATAGAATGAGTGAGTGCTAAGTAAATAGATTTGGTTTCTAGATGGAACAAATAGTATAAAAATGCCGTCTTGCGACGTCGTTAATTGCAATAAGGTACACAAAACAATTGGGAGCTATGGATAGTGGAGAATCACTATCAATAGGGGAGAGGCTAGGAAAATCGTTCTCCAGGTTCTTTATCATAGGGTCTCTATTGTATCTAAGAGTATGTTCAAAAGACGACCCTTTCCATGCATACAAGAACTTAAACTCCATTAATTTCATCCTCTGTTAGTCCAGGCAATAGGTGTGTCTTCCCGGAACGTTTTGGAGAAGTGGTGACATTTTTGTTCCTGCATTCTGTGAGGGCGCTAATTACGAATTTCAACTTTTCCCATCGACCAAGTTAGGAATATATGAAAAATGCTGAATTTTTTTTAAAAAAATCGTACCCTTTCGGTTTGTGATTTAGTATGTGAAAACTATGTAATTTGTGGCAACCAGATAAAGAGTTACATGCAATGGATTAATATTTATAAAATATATATCATTATTCTAATAATAACGTTACTTCATGTAATAATGTTATATTGTACCTTTATTGAACGTAACGTGGCCCTATATTGTACATGTTGAATGGCCAATAAGGGTGGTGAAATGTTAGTGGTCCACTATTGTTTTAACGCAAACATCTGAATTCCAGCAAAGAGTCACACTGTTTTACTATAAAGCTACATGAATAAAAATTTAATTCAACTTCGCGAAACAGAAAAAAAAAATTTATGTAAAAACACGTGCGTGTGTGTTCGCTGATGTCATTCCAAAGATACATTTGAATTTAGTTGAACTTCTTTAAATATTTTTTGTCAAAGTTTCTATCTTTCCTGCATATTTTAAGTGTTCGTTTCCTATTATTATTATTTTGATTAGATAAAATCTATGAGCTTGTTAGCATCACCCTCATATCGCGTGTTTTCTGTGACCGTGAGTTTCTTTTATTTTCATGTCTTGTCGGAACTGGTTTTCCTGCTGTTACTAGCACTCTCAATTACGTCATCTCCCCACCATTTCACTACAAACTCGAGGGGAAATTGAGCGCTTTAATTGAAACCAAGACCTACTCAATCGGACTAATTACGTCCAGTCATAATGTCGTTTAGTTCCTCAGCCGCAGAAGGCAGCGATTCGTATAGAAGGCGATTGAAAATGCCCTGTTACTTCTGTTAACAGTTCAAGTTTTTCTCCAACCTCGGAAGTAACCGTCACTTAATTACTTGAATGTTATCTTGAAGTGTAGACAACCCGACTTCTATGTTTCTTAGTAAGAAATGCTGTTTCAACATCTCAAGAAATACACGTCACAAAAATTTAAAATGTGCCCGCGAACATGAAGTTATTCTTACTCTTATTTTAAGAGTGTGCTGAATGTTAAATCCTCCTCTGACTTAAGACCCTTGATAGGAATTGATGCAATAATCCTTTGCTTGCTTTCGGAGAATAAATTAGCTTGTCTTCCACGTGGTCATACGCAGTTTGTAATTGAATTTTTGACAAGAAAATTATTATTATTACTAAAGTTATTATGAGAAAGAATAGTTGATCAGTAGTTGTGCGTTACTCATTGTGTAAATCATTTCGCATGGAAGGGTCTCCAAATTGCCTGAAAATAATTTAAGGTCAGTCTTATTTAGAAAGCGTCCGGATGCTTATGCGTGCAACCTGCACGTACAAAAATAGTTTAGTCTTTCGTCACTAAATAATAATAATAAAAATATTATATATATATNATATATATATATATATATATATATATATATATATATAATTTAAATGTTCGTCTCAAAACTTGTACTAGAAGTTTCAGAAGATTTTATCTTCAATCTGGCTATAATTTTAGGAGTATTTACCATGTTCTGGCAAATAAACTGGAAACAAAGCGAATGGCAGTTATGTTAGAGAAGTGTTTCTTCCGCATAAGGTATTACATCCGCGGGGATTGAAGTCAAGTTGCCAACTATTCACGAAACTTGAAAATATTCACCAAAGGAGTTCTAATTAAATGTTAATTAGTTCTGTTGATTTTTACTGCCTGGGACGATTATTTTGTGAATTTAAAACTTTTTATTAAAATTTAGATTTTGGTTTGACTCTTCGTTTGATAAGGATCACTTCACCCTCTGTCATGTAATGAGGTTGTCATTACCGTTAGTATTGTATTTCCCGCAGTTTTTAAATACCACGTATGGTATGGGTATCTTAACGTCATTTGCGTTCCACTTTTTATTTGCCGTTTTTTGTTGCTTTCCAATATAACAGAATGAATAAATACAGAATGAATATTTTTTTTGCGTTAAATTACAAACATATTGCCATTCTATTAGTATTATAACTCGTAGCTAACTTTTCATATTATCTAGGAATTTTTGAATCCGCCTCTGCCTTAGAGCCCTTGATCGGAATTGATGGGATGGTCCCTTGCTTGCTTCCAGAGAGTAAATTAGCTTATTGTCCTCCACGTGGTCATATGCAGTTTGTACTGTTTTTTATGACAATAAATTTATTATTATTATTATTATAAAGCAAGTATGGTGAAGCTATGCGCGCACTGGGACGTCGACGGACGGAAGTCTCGAGATTTTGAAAGTACGGAAGGCTGCGCGCCCTGGTTCGGAAATTCCGGAACTTCCTGGTGGGTTCACTCTCCAAGGCGTAGAAAATTAGTATCCGCGTGTTTCCTGCTCCCCATTTTATTCTGATCCCTCAGTACAATCGAAGAGGCGAATACCTGGTCCTTGCGACTGTCCGCAGTCACGTTAACGAGTCTCCCAGAAAGTTTTGCAGCTCTCCCGACACTCCAAAAGATGTTCCTCCGGGAACTTTTCGCAAACGGCGGCAAGTGCGTGACGGCTCAGTGGGTTCATACCGATGCAAAGCGATGGAAAGAACTTTTGGGAAATCCGGGACTGCGGTGCCGACCGTCCCAGGGCGCGGAGCTTAATCGGTCGAAAAAACATCGAGATCTCTTCGAATCTTTACGAATTTGGCTCAAGAAGAGTGTATTTTCGAATTGTGATGTTGATGTCCAACGTCGTATGCGTGTGTGTTAAGAATTTGATTCCCAAGATAACTCGCAAACAAATTAACTCGTCGAGAGCAAACTTGAGATTGGATTTTGAATACACTGGGAATTGGAAACCTATTTCTGGGCAACTCATTCTGACTTCATTTACACACCGTGTTCTACTTCCGGTTTCTGAAAATTCACAATGTTGAAAATATAAATACAAGCATTTTAATTGTTCTTTTAATTGAGCGTACAGATTGATAAACCGCACTTCCGTATGTCACACCGGTTTTGAGATTCAGCTAAATCGAATTGCGCAAAAAAACGAGTTATTACTTTCCAATAATACAGAATGAATGAGGGAAGCACTGTAACCAGTCGAAAAACAATTTTAGGTCCCTTCGGATCTTTACAAATTGGCTCCAGCAGAGGATTTTTTTCTTCATTTTTCAGCTTTGTTAAGTCGGTACTTTTGCCAGGA
>NNCF01127192.1:82732-101176 GCA_002313205.1 Laupala kohalensis
TATATATATAATGTGTGTGTGTGGAACAGGTGATTGATTGTTGGCGTAATTAAAAATTAAATTAAGTTGTGTTCTCTCGCCAACCATATGTTTATAGATAGTCTGCTTCAGTATCCTAAAGTGAAAATTAATATACACAAATAGAGATAAATTGAACAGAAATAAACAGAAAATAAACACAACATAAAAGGGACACAAGGCGAGTAAATAAATTTACCGTACTAACTCTGGACAAGGAAAAGTGCCAAATTCGAAATGTCGCGAAATTCAAGAAATAAAACAAAACTTAGTTATTTGGTGGTTTGACTGCATTGCATGTCTTGTTTTTTTTAATGATGCTGTCTCGCAGTATTAACCTATTAGTAATACATTTTGCCAATTCCCTCAGAGCTATTCGCAGCCTGACGATGACTCCAAAGGGGTCGAAAAAGCTTTAGCTTGATTAAAATAAATAATTTACGACTCACAACCTTATTATGGATGAATACAACTTATTTTTGTGCTTTTCATAACATGATGTTTCGACTTTAAGTTTAAGTCATCATCAGATTTAACAAATAAAACCTAAGACGACGTAAACCTGAAGACGTAACTTAAATTATTTATTTATTTTTATTGTATTACGGACGTTAATAGTTGCAGACTTAAACTGATTGATAAATTAATATAGCAAGACATCTTTTTATTTAATATAAAAATACATTACGGAAAAAAGAATTAAGAATCATTTTTTAATATATTATGAAAGTTCAAAAATAAACCAATCCTAAAACCTTTTTCACTATTCAAATACTTTTGTTGTATTCCCGGCGGGGGAGGGAGCAGAAATGAATGACTGAATTTCCTTAGCACTTCGAGGATTGTCGTCGATCTCGGAGCGCAAGTAATAGAGTTATTCAAGAGTTGTATAATATTTTACTGTACCAGTTCCAGAATCTTATTCATGGTTATTCTAATGTCTCTCGGTTGTACATATCTAGCCAGTGATAATGTTTTCCTGATAGGAGCAATAAAGTTATTTTATGATGTGTATAATTTTTGCAACTTAAATTATTTATATAGTTTGAGGATGTAACTAATTACAGTTTGACATGAAACAGAAAAAAAGGAAATTGCATAAAATAGAATGTATATCACTAACGGATATACATTTTTTCCTAAGCTGGTGGAAAAAACAGAAGTACTCAATATCAAATTGTTTGATTCTTTAATATTGAAAATTTTAAATCTTTCTTTTTTATTATAAAAATAAAATATCAGAAGTATTTATTGTCTAATATACTTCATACCTTTATTACATTTAATATTTTATGGATAATTATAATAGCTTTACCATCACATTAAATAATTTCGATTTTTATTATAAAAGTTAGATAGTTATAAATATATGATTATCATTATGAATGCAAATTTTAATGTAATATTTCTGCGGCTCAAACCTTTCATGAAATTTCTCTCTTAAAATAAACACCGAAACTCGGTCATTTTAATGGTCATGGTCACTAGTGAATGTAACAAGGTCGCGGTACTTGTTACACAAGACGCAGGAAGTCGGGTTAATGCTTCAATCGATCAAGGTTACCCAAACAATCGGTGTCTGGGTGATACAAAGAGACGTAAATGATTTCCAGATTCCAATTATTATTTCAACTTTTTGTTGCAGATAACAGAAACGAAAAATAAATTCTCAAATAATTTAACCCTTTGCATATTTTGAGATGTTTTTTGAAATATTATTGAAAAATCTACATTGTAATTATTGTTAAGAACATAAGCATATATGTAATGTTTATTGAAAAATCGATAACCCTAAAAAAAATCAATATAACGAATTTTTAAATAGACTTGTTCATTCCATTAGATTCACGAACGCATAGGCGAACTACTATCTTAAACACGTTTCAAATGCATGTCTCAATACCAGAATTGCAAAGCGTAAGTTTCACTTGCAAAAATTTACAGGTTATCTCAATAAGGTATGAAGAATTATAAAATGTAAATGATCAGCAAGTCACAATTCAAAGTTGTGATTTTTAATTACATTAAATATTTATGATAATTGTGATAAATTTATGTTCAATGATACGGTATTTCATCATAAATATTTAATGAGAAATGTTATCGGGGAATCTTCCATTCTTGAAGTAAACAAATTACCACCACTAATTGTAACTCTCTTTTATAATAATTTTTAAGTAGTTGTATTTCGGTTCAACTTACTCTGTACGATGTTTCCCTTTGGGGCTAACGTTGACCCAAATAGTAGACAAATAGAATGTTACGTAATGTAACAGCATTTTACTCATTTACCAAAATATAGTTCACGATAATTTTAAGTATGAAATTCATTATCACTCTTAATTTAATTGACTTCGACTAATCATATATTAAACAAAATGAAGAAAACTGTATTATTTACTTGGATAGTTGAAGGAATTTCCGCATATTTGCACTAACCTGTTAATTACCCCTTTAAATCCTTTGTGTATTGCTTCGGTGCCTACAACAGAAACAAATATTTTCTATATTTCTTTAATCAAAAATATTTGGTTACAAAACATGTACTGAATTTGAATATGGGATGAAAATGGGTTCATATTGAAATAAACAATATTTTATAGCAATGCATTATAAATTCTCTGATTTGAAACTGTGTCAAGTTTTATTTAATGTCATTATATACATGTTACCACGAGCTTGAAAGTACCGTGGGAATTGTATAATTTTGTTGTTTAATAATAAAATTATAGTTACTCCTTATTTTGTAATGACCTGTACACCTAATTTGTAATTTCTGTCTCAGTTAAGAACAGTTTCAACACGTTTTTCTTTGTAGACCGTCCAGTCGTTTTCCAACTGTCGTAATGTCAAGAAATAGCATGTGTTCAGGCACTTTATTAAATATTACAGCAATTTCTACTTTCTTTGTGGATGTATCTCTCTCTTTTTCACACATAGACAATTCCTTTTTTCTATTTCTTCTTATGGACTTAACCTCTTTCTCTGGCGCAGACATTTTTTTTCTGTTTTTCGTACGGACTGGGCACGTTTGTTATCCGGAAAATAAACATTAATTTACTGTCACTATAATCCAAATAAACTGAAAGAAATAAATACACCCAAGAGACAGGAAATAGAGTTTAGCTTTAAAATTAAATAGAGAATACTTTAAAAATTTAATCCGTTTTTCCTTCAGGTAGAGGCGGATTTCTTATATAGGTTCTCTAGGCTTTGTCTAGGGGCGTGTTTATTGTAACAATAAATCGTGAATTTAGTGCTTTTTCAACTCTTATGATTTTTAAACACTATACTCAGAATAATCTATAGTTCGATAATAACTTGTACATGTAAATATTTTTGCGTTAAATTACAAACACATTGACATTCTATTAGTATTATAACTCGCAGCTAACTTTTTATCTTATCTAGGAACTTTTGCTGAAATTTTTGAATCCGCTTCTGTCTTGGGGCCCTTGATCGGAATTGATGGGATGGTCCCTTGCTTGCTTCCGGAGAGTAAATTAGTTTATAGTCCTCCATTTGGTCATACGTAGTTTGTACGGTTCTTTGACAATAAATTTATTATTATTATTATTATTATTATATACGATATTTAAAAAATAGAGAATGCGTAAAAACTATCGAAACCAATAGATATTTGAAGTAATTTTGTGAAGAGGTCAATTCGTAAAAGATCGGAAGAGATCTTCCAACTTTGTTTGCGCTATTACTTTCCATATAAATCCACAGAAGGTCGGAAAGTGATTAATAGTAATCTAAAGAGGAAACAAGGTGGCTCCAATGTCACGTAACCGCAAGTGTATCGAAGAATGTGACCCAAACCACAAATGTGTTATTGCATTGTTTTTGTGCGGTTTGCTCATGTAATGATATTCTCCTCACATCTCTTGGAACAAGAGGTCACCTTATTAATTTTTTAAAAAACGAACAGTTTTCAGAAATTCCCTTGCGATTTAATAAACTGGTTAGACCATCAAATGTGGAAAACTCTACAATCCTCGAAACACTTCCACAGAGTGCAGCTTTCTTTAAGTTACGACCAATAATGGGGCAATTCGTACGCCGTAATACTTTTCATTCCAAATATTTTGAATGGCATCAATTTAAAGATCCCTTTACTTACCGTAAAATGGGTGGATGCCTAGATCCGGAACCACAACGAACAGATTCCTAAACCTTATGTTTCGTGTAACAAGCATCAAACCATATTTGCTAATTTAGGCATGGGGGAAACACATAATGATTTTCCAATGGTGTGCAGAAGTACGCCCTTCGCTTGTATTGATCTGGCAGTCCCTCGCTTGCTTCCGGAGAGTAAATAAATTTGTCATACACAGTTTGTAATAACTTTTCTTGACCGTAAATTATTATTATTCTTTTATTAGCCTCGGTCTCCTGTATAGTCAGGTTATAGAGACATTGGACACCAAGAAGATGAAGATGGCGGATTCGAGTGTAGTTTCAGGGCAGCCACAACAGAAATTTTAGAATAAAAAACATCCGACGCTCTTCAAAACTTGGACGAGGTAGGATCGCAAAAAAAAACACCGTAATCATCCGTGCAAATTTCAGTATCATCTGCAAACATTAATTAGGGCTTGACGAGATGTACAAAAATTCTGAACGTCTATTGTGTTCATAATTTAATTGAAATTGTTGGTTGATCCTCTTAAAGCACTTTAAAACTTGCACAAAATCTATATCAAATGTACGAGTTAGGTTTAACCTCAAATTTCAATATTAAAGAAACTTCTAAATACTTTTCTGGAAACAATAATTTTGAGATAACTTTCGGTCTGGTGAAAATGGCGACGAGCCGGGAATCGAATCCTGGATTAGGTCTGGGTGGAAATGGTGTACATTTGTGGAAGGCGAACGAGTGGTGTAGTGGTTAACACCCTTGCGATCAATACAGGAGTTCCCGAGTTCGATTCCAGGCTCGTCGCCATTCTCACCTGACCGAGAGTTATCACGTATCTCGTCCACGGAATAAATGTGTGAATAATTTTGAGGTATTAAAAATAATATTGGAATATTAAACATTATTTTTATATTTTAAGATACACTAGTTGCGCCGTATATTAAAGCCTATAAATCTAAAGACGTCACAAATTCCAACTCTCCTTCTCAAATACTTTTGAAGATAGATGCTTTTAAACGTTAAAAACTTCCGCTAATATCACCTTGAGTACTTTCTTCACCAACACAAAAAAACGTTTTTTTTTTCTTTGCGCTTCTGTTTGTTTTCCTGTCTCATCTCTTCATCTAGAGACTGGACTTGCAATACGTCAGAGAGACGCCTGTAAGGGATAACCCTAGCGACAACTGAAAAGATACGGAGACAGCTGTCGGGTTTGACGGTGTCTGTGTTGGACAGGCTCAACCGATGAGCTAACGAGTAAAAAAGGACAATGTTCCCAGTAATACGCCACAGTGAGATGATAGACCCTCTGCTGGCTCAGGTGGTAGCGGATTTGTTCTTCACCAAGTGATTCCCGCCAGAAAAAAATTGTAGCTTTTCACACTAAGGTCCCAGTTTATATGACTGTCACTACTGAAAAGCGAACCCTCCTTCCTCTATCCACCTCCACCTAGTATCAATAACTCGAACTATTACTAACTACTTCTACCAACCTCTCAATGCGTGCCAAGTTATTGGTAGCTAACCGGTCCATCACTAACAATAACCATACCACCCAACTCCCAACTCCTATCGATCCATGTAGATAAGCTTTAATACCACGCTACATTTCCAATTTGCATCTACAATAGAGGGAGATGAAGTTCGCAGAAAGATAGTAGTGTCAGTCTTATCGTCCACGACATTTGAAAACGCGTCAACTCTACCAGGGAAGTTATGTAATCGTGCAAAAAAAATTCGGCATTTCTCCAGCTCTTTACGAAAGAGCTCCAAGGGTATCCATTTTTATATTATCGAGATGGTCCTATGTCGTGTGTATGTGTGTGTAGAATTTTGTTTCCTCGACGAATCAGGAACAAATTCAAGAAATAAATCCAAACTTGAGAATTGAGTTCCAAACAACCTCAAATATTCAAGATAAATTCTAATAAGACAATATATGATAATATTCAAGACTTCAAATCAAATTATCACATTGATAATCTGTATTCCAAACTAACCAAATTGTGCTATACATTCCGAATTTTAGTCAAAATTCAACACTTTTCTCGTTTTGTTGACTTTGCAAATGATTATTCTTATTTACGATACGGCATTATCTTCTGAGGTAAATCCGCTCAGAGCATTCAACCTTGTAGAACCCAAAAGAGAATAGTTTGATTATATGTAAATATAATAAAACTGAGATTATATGTAAATCTCACCGCAGTAATTCATGTTTACCTTTATTTAGAGAATGAAATATTCTCCCTCTGCCTTACATATGAAGCAGTCCTGTTTGTTACGACAGAGTTATTAAAATGCCAACCCTGCTTTAGATGAAACAGTATAGTTCACAAACACATCACTCTTAATAAGGTTAATATGCATCGTCCTGGTGTGTCAACCACTCTTTGCCAAAAAGGCCCAGATAATTCAAGAATAATTTTGTATTTTTGTAATTTTCTTATGCGCTATTGTTTCTATTTACAATTCATTTTGGAATAATAAATGGATAACGGTACGTATTTATTAAATAATTTCTTTTATAAATATTTAATCCGCCTCTGCCCTTGGGTTCTTGATCGGAATTGATGGTCCCTTGCAACTTTTTTGACAATAGTGTATCATTGCCGAATTTGGATACGTTTGGAATAGAAACATAATCTGGGAGGCGCCTTGTTTTAATTTAGGCAACGAGGGAATTATAAAGAAATTCACAGTGCAAAAAAAGAGCTCAGGCAGGCTGTATTTTCTGTGTATAAGGTAAATACCCGGCTTTATAAGGACTTGAATATAAGATTTTAGACAGATTGAACTGATAATAATATTTCTTTAACTGCAAAAGGGCAGATATTGCTCTTAGCAGAATATAAGGAAATACAATATACAAAAATATATATTACAGAAAATGAAATTAAAAATTTCCAAACAAATTATTATACTACAAACATGCGGACATGAAACAACAACAAAATTAACCTTTTTTTAATAATTATTTATTGCACTTTTTAGGGCTGATCGATTCACCCCTTTAGTGCACCTCACTTCACCTCCCTTCCCTCCCTTTCTGACCCACGCATTTCCCTCTTATCACTTCACTTCCCTTCACCTCCCTTCCCTCCCTTTCTGACCCACGCATTTCCCTCTTTTGACTTCACTTCCCTTCACCTCCCTTCCCTCCCTTTCTGACCCACGCGTTTCCCTCTTATCACCTCACTTCACTGCCGCTATCTTCAACACTGCACTGACGCAACACTTCTTCCAGACCTTACCTAACCCTTTGAATAGATGTAGGGTTCGAAATCCTTTCCACAACCGATGCAGGCATTAATTTTCCGTTTCTAATCGCTCTATTGAGAAAAGAGAAATTTTCTAACGCCCGTTTATTGTTTCCTAGTTCTAAATTTTAAAACATGGTCGATGTTTTAACTAGTATTGATAATAATGTGATTGTTTCTCTTTCACATATTCGGACATCTTAATTGTATACTTCTCCGTGTTGAGAAGCGTAATTGGAACACTCCATATCTTTTCCATTACTAGAACATGCAAGATCGTGATATATTTACCTATCTCTTTATAAACTCGTGTTGTGGACTCCGTTAATCGTAGTCTGCGTATTCTACGAGGTAATGGAGAGTGAACGGCGTAGTCCCGCAACCAAAGCAAATGGAGGTGACAAGAGTTATTCTTCTTATGACTCACAAGCTTTTAAGGCTGGTTAAGGTAGTTCTGGCGTGTGTAGATATAAATCAGTAAAATATCTCAAATAGGCGTAAATAAACATAAAAATATGTACTTATTGTGATTTCAACTTGTAGAACATACCTTACCGCATGTTTTACTAAAATAATTGCAGTTAAAATTGATGGTGCAATATATTGTGTCTTATAGACGAAACACTTTTTTTTAATACAATTTTTAAATCACGAAACTGATACACGTTTATTTTGATTTGTGGTACATTTTCCGCTTTATTTTTTACATAACTTATCTGTATGTCATCGGAATTTGCAAAACAGTATTTCACTTTTTCGGAAGCGAGATTCATAAATCACGAAGCAGCGTAGCTCGGATGTTCTCTTGCGCATTTCTCACGAGTCAAGAGAGTTCCTGAATATTTCTTTACTATACTATTAACTGGTAAATAGAAACGAAATCCTGTTTTTTCATCATCATAATTCATAATGTTGTCTTATTAAATAATTATAATAAAAATAAAGAAAACAATTACACTTCTCAGCGGCTCTAACTTGGAGCGCTGGTCTCACCTTGCCGCCCGAATGAACATCTTTCTACCCTCCCGTGGCATGGCCAATGCCTATCTACCGCTAATTTTATAAATATTTAATCTGCCAGTGCCCTTGATCGGAAATGCTGGGATGGTCCCTTGCTCGTTTCCGGAGAGTACCTTAGTTTATTATCCCGCGCTTGACCACACGCAGTTGCAACTCCTTTTTCTTCAAAGAAAGTTTCATAATGACTCACCATTACGCACCGACTAACAAGACAACGAATTTTCATACTTTAATTTTTAACAAAATAATTTTATCTACAAGAGAAGCCCTTCACATTCTATCTGCTTACTCACCCATGTGGGGCGCCAACAGCTACTAGAACCACTTACATTTTCATCCCATTGTAGGTGCAGAAATTATGAAGACTCGAGTTCACACTATCGGATCTTTTCAACTGATTGACCGAATGTAATAAAACAAACATCTATTTAAAGGAAATATTTCAAATTTAATGCGAGAATGTCGCAAATTAATAACTTATAGCTGTTTTCAATAATTTTCATTTAACTATTATTTTGACACAAAAGTATATATTAACCTTCTTCAATGTTTCCTCTGTCCGTGTGTATTGTTCGTTAGTTTCCGGGTACTGATGGTTTTATGTTTACCTCGGTCCAGAATTCAAATTTCTCAATTATGAAGAAGTTTGAGCACTTTCGGTATGGTGAAAACGGCGAGAAGCTGGGTATCGAACCCGGAACCTGCTTGGATCACAGGAGTGTTAACCACTACACTTCCCGATAACCCTTCTATAACTGTAGACCGTCTCCACTCAGACCTAACGCCGGAAGAAATGCTACACAGTTGTGGAAGGCTATCGGGTAGTGTAGTGGTTAACGCCCCTGCGATCAAAGCGGGGGTCCCGGGTTCGATACCCGGCTCGTCGTCATTTTCACCTGACCGGGAGTTATCACTTATCATGTGTTTGTGTGGGTACACGGAAGAAATATATGCATGAAGAAGTATGATTAATTTTACGTCACGGGCAAAAATTTCTAAAAAATTTAGACCATATAGATAACACATTAAAATTTTCCGAATTAAGTACTACTTAATCCCAATATGTGAGCTGATGTACATTCTCATTTTACGATCGTAGATATATTGGAGTTCAGAAGAGAAGGCGGGGATATACCAGTGATCTAAACTGAATAAAGTGGATACACCACTCCCATGTTGGAGTTCCTTATGGAGCGTGACGTCTATTATTCAGTTGGTTAGGGTATCTTGAGCGTAACTCTGTTTCTCTGTGGCTCGTTGAATTAAAATGAGAAATTCTGATCTAGAAGGTCATGGCTTAAGTTGAGAATAGTTTCAATTAATTCGAAAGGAATCAATAGTAGGTTAGGGAAGGATAACAAGAGACTAGTATACGTTTTCTGACATGGCACCCAACGTCACGGTCTTGCCAAACTTAGTGCCCCTTCCAGTTGTCTTATGGCTCATATTAATTTAGTTTTATGTGTACTCAACTTTGGCACGGTTGTGTACATAAATTCTGTAGCCGCATCCTGGCCCGGGTTTTTCTCCGGTTTTCTTTCTGGTAGAGGCGGATTTCTTATATAGGTTCTCTAGGATTTGTCTAGGGGCGTGTTTATTGTAACAATAAATCGTGAATTTAGTGTTATTTCAATTCTTATGATTTTTATACACTATACTCAGAATAATCTATAGTTCGATAATAATTTGTACATGTAATTTTTTTGCTTAAAATTACAAACATATTGACATTCTATTTGTATTATAACTCGCAGCCAACTTTTTATCTTATCTAGGAAGTTTTGCTGAAATTTTTGAATCCGCCTCTGCCTTAGAGCCCTTGATCGGAGTTGATGGGATGGTCCCTTGCTTGCTTCTGGAGAGGAAATTAGTTTATTGTCCTCCACATGGTCTTACGCAGTTCGTAACTGCTTTTTTGACAATAAATTTATTATTGTTTACAATAGACCTCACTAAGATATACACCCTTGTGAAAATAACTGCGTGGTATAACACATCTCTGTCTGAAGAATATGGCTGTGTCTGCTAGAGGGTAGGGATGGTTGGGATAGTCACTCTTTCCACGAAGACTGCTTCATCGTCATTATTAACGTACTTCTCTGGCTGGTGGGGATTAAGACACCCTGCGCTCTAAATGTTTGACAAATGTTTTCACAGTAGCATTCATTTTCCGCGCCATCAGTTTCGGCTCAGTAGTGTCAGAGAGGGAGTTATGTAGCGCCGGTTATATAATCCTGAAGGTCACCAGATGATTGCGCTATGTGATGGAAAACGTTACGAGTGCGAGTGATGTCATGGTGGAGCATGCGCAACAACCCTAGCGTTGTCAGGTGGCAGGAGCGCCAGTGTAGAGATGTGCCCCAGGGCAGGGACGTGGGATTCAGCAGAATGCTTGGGAACATTACGCCGGATTGAGCTCTCGCGTGTTATCGAAGCATCAAAGACAAATTTTATGCATTTTCTATGTTTTGTGAATCTAAACTCTTTAAAATGGGTGTGAGGTTAGGTAAAGGTTTGCAACTGTATCTGACAATTATCTTGAAATAAGCATTCATTCGTTTTTTGGTTCATTTATTCACGGTCCCTTGCTTGTTTTTAGAGAGTTAATTAGTTTATTGTCCAGGCGATCATACGCAATTTGTAACAGAGCTTTAGACAGTAAATTTATTAATATTGCAATAAGAATAACACCGCTAGCGGTGGTTTAGTGGTAGCATCTCCTGCTGAGCGGTAGAGTGTAGATTCAAACCCTGCTCTGCCGAAGTAGGTGGGGTTTTCAGCTGGGGTTTCCCTCACCTGCTCCAGACAAATGTCGGTTCGGTGCCATAAGTTCCCCGGCAACCCAACATCTCACCTTCCCAATTCCCTTACCCAAGTCCAACGGTTAGCTGGAAGAGCAGACCTCATGACCTGAACCTCGCCAAAGGAAATTAAATAAAGGAATAATAAAAAATAAGGCCCTAAGAATTAAAAACGATTAAAAAATGTTATAAAATTTATTACGGAACATGAACAAATTCTCAAAGCATTTAAAAAGGAGACGTTTCCCTTCAATTAATGGGGAATGAACCTAATAGCTTTATTTAGTGTAGGATGCACTTGAATTTTTGATATTTAAAGAAACAGTTTAATTCTATTGGGTGTAATAGAATTATTGTATAATAATGAAAATAAATATAAAATTTACTTAATTCATCCTATCTAGATGATCCTTTATTCAGGCATTTCATTTTTAGTTTTTTCGTCATTTCAACCTAAGAATAAACCTAAGAACGAATAGAAAATGTTATAGAATTTATTACGGAATATAAAAAAAAAATCTCAAACCATTACGTGGCTTAATTTACAACTAGCTTTTTCAAAACATCGACCATTATAAATAATGTAATAAATATGCATTAATAGTTTATTTGTTAATAATATTTATTAAATATATAATACATTTTCACTAAAAAATTCTTTACAGGACATTTTTCATTTTATCTTTGAACCATTCTCTCTCGTTGGTAGGATCGAATTTATTATTATTATTATTATTTTCTCCGCTCTCCTGAACACAAAGCAAGCGCAACGAGCGCTCTTGCCCTTGCGCCGCAGTTTAATATTACTACCAAGAAGTCAATACATCGAGAACTATCGAGATAGAATCGACAATCGGTAAGTCACCATCAAGAGCACGAGACACGACCAAAACTTAAGAAATCTCGGTTTACAATATCATTCTTATTTATTGACCCGAAATTATTTAATTTATAAAATTCAATATTTGTTGGTATTTGGTAATACTATAACACGTGTGGAACTATCATTTTATGGTTAGGAGTATATAGAAATGTTAAATCCGCCTTAGCCTTAGCGCCCTTGATCGGAATTGATGGGATGGTCCCTTGCTTGCTTCCGGAGAGTAAACTAATTTATTGTCCTCCACGTGGTCATACGCATTTGGTATCTGCTTTTATTTGACAATATAGTTTATTTATTTATAACTAGCATTCGGCTTAATAATTTTCTCGTTTTTAGAAATACTAAAATTTGGTTAAGAATAAATAGAAAAATTATTAAAATTATTATAAAAATTAATTGACCACAACACATCAGAAGATTTCGTGTTTTTTCCGTTTATATTTGTGGGGTCTTAGTTCGTAAATTGTTCTTGGTAGGAACTTAAACTATCAAACTGTAACATCACAATGAAATTTAGTCATATTTACATCTTTAGTTGTCTTTAGATAAAAAAAATTAAATTCAAGAAACCGAACGCATAGTAGAATAGCCATATAGATTATTTTTGCTCTAGTTAAACAATGTTAATAATTTAATTATAAATAAATTATGAGACAATAATAACGAAAGTAATGCGAGTACAGAATATTTTAATAGTTTTGTTGGTTTATTTTGATACAACTTTGAACACCGCGGACATATGTTGTATGCAACGGCTGATCACGAATTTAATTTTGGGAGGGACTTATAAATCCAGGGGGTCTGGGAGTGTGAAAAATTTGGAAATTTTTGTTGAAAATGATTCTTTGAGGGATATTTATGATTATGTGAGAATATAATTTTATTACCCAATGTGTATCATAAGACTGGGTATCAAACATAATTTTTTACGAAATACACGTAAAATTTCCCCCATTTTTAGTAGGGCGTTTGGGCCTACAAAGCTCCCCCCCCCCCCAGAAATACGCTACTGGTCGCATACATATTTATTGTGCTTCGACGTAAATCACAGAAATTATGCGTTTGGTGCATTCGACAATGACTAAATCATTCCAATCTGTTCGAGGTGGTCGACCAATACGCAGATGGAGTGGTAGTGTCATTGATAAAAGAACCAGCATGTCGTGAGCCAGTCTATTATGTCGTAACCCTGGAAATACGAAGCACCATCTCCGTAGCAGCTGTGAGCTTCTGTGATGAATATCCCCCGTAACCGGATCAATGCAACAAGCCATGCAACAGATTCTCTTCCGACATGAAAGGATATTCGTAAGGAGGCCTTGAGTCTCTCTCGACGAAGAGCAGGCATGGCCAAAGTGGCGACCACGAGTCGCACTTGTCTTAAAGATGTGAACAAAATTACTTTCTTGTGTTTTATTAAGTACAAATTTATTGGTATTATGTTAATATTATAACACGTACCGAACTATTTTTATTTTTAGAAATGTGTTGAAATGTTAAATCTACCTCTGCCTCAGGGCCCTCGATCGGAATTGTTGGGATGATCCCTTGCTTGCTTCCGGAGAGTAAATTAGTTTATTGTCCTTTACTTGGTCATACGCAGTTCGTAACTGCTTTTTTGACAAGAAAGTTTATTATTATTATTATTATTATTAATTCCACCAAAAAACTGCATGAGAACAACTAAGGAAATATTTGGTCCTTGCAGTTATTAATACATCATCTGCGTATGCTATGATTTGCTTTAAACGTGTAGAAATGTTCCTTCTTGTGTCCATTTGTTTTAATACTGTGTCTATTACTATGTTAAAGACAGTTGCAGATAGAGGATCCCCTTGCTTCACACCAGATAACACGTCAAACTGGTCGCTGAGGTTATTATTAACTTTTACACTTGGTTTGTGATTTGTTAATGTTAGTATAATTAGTCGTACAAGCTTAGGCGTAACTTTATTTAGATATAAGCAATCAGGTATTTTATCTCTTTTAATTGAGTTAAAATCACAATCAGCATATATTATTCCATCCATTTGTAACATTATAGACTATTAAACGATTTAATTCTCGGTCGCTAACACTAACGTACTGATTAAGGTAGGATGAAATCACTAAAATATCTGAAAGTAGATAAACATGGAATAACATGTACTTGTGGTTACAACTTGAAAAACATACTTCACCGGTCATTTAAATGAAATAATTGCAATCTCCACGAGGCATGTTATTGATCGGAGCTTACTTTGATTCGTAGAAAATTTTCTGTAGTATTTTTTACATCACTTTTATCTACGTCACCGGACATTTAAAACAATATTTTGCTTTTTGTGAGGTTAGGTGCACATATCACGGAACCGTTGCGCCGGCCGCCATGTTTGTTCATGCTCTTAAGCATTTCTAACAAGTCAAGCGAGTTCCTGAATATGGTTTGTACTATGCTATAAATGGGAATTGTGATTTTGGGTTACTCTACAAAGGATAAAAAAGAAAATTTTAAGAACATGTTCTCCTAGAGTTATTTTGTCAAGATTGGTGGTAGTGAATCCAACGTATAAGATGAAAATATCACTAGTCGAGTTGTATACGACATAGGGGGAATCAATTGTGTAGGTTGGCAGTTCTCCCAAATTTGGTGTATTCTCGGTCCGAGATTTTCCTTTACTCATCAGTGGTGGATCTCTGCGGTTGGGCTGAAGGGGTTATAAACCCCCCTCCATTGGACCTGAACTCATAACATAAAATAGAAGTTGATAACTGGCATACTTTGTAAAAGTGTTACAGGTTAATAATTGTTATTAGTTATAATTATTATTGTTGTTAATAATACCAGATTAATATAATTTATAATACCAGATTATTAAAAAACTAATAATACAATATTAATAAAACTATTATACCATGTTAATAACTTAAATAAATACTTGTTATTGTTATTAATTATACTAGCTTGTTAATTATTAATTAATTATTTGATGCATTTTATTTAAGGTAATATTTATAAAATTTGTGCTGTAAAACCATAATTTTTGTACAAAAATGGTCCCCGGTTAGCTTCCTCCGCCCTTGATTACGGTCTATATCCTCCACTGCTGTTAATTGATAGATAGAAATTAAAGAATGTTTTTCCATCATTATTATTTATATTGTTGTGTTTTATAAGAATTGGAATAAAAGTAAAGGAAACAATTATACATCTCGGTGATCTGACGAACGTGGAGCGCTAGTCCCACCTTGAGGAGAGAGACAGTGAGATCCAAGTGTGAAGACCAGGGGCGCGTTTCACAAAAGTACAAGTTTGTAAGTGACAAGTAATTTTCACAAGTTTGCAAAAATATCCATTTATTAGCGTTTAACAGAGGTACACTTGTATACTTGTAATTACAAGTGAATTCTTACAATTTTTGCAAGTGATTTACTTGTAACCCACCAACATTGTTACGTTACTCACAATTGTAGCTGACAAACTTGTAAAATAAACTTGTTACCAACCAAGAATTTCTTACCTAGCTACAAACGTAGGTTAACTGTGCTACAATGTTTACTTAATTAATATGAGGTGGTCAAATTCTTCCTCGGAAGATGAAGATGAGCTATTCACTCGTGTACAACGACATAGGAAAACGTTCAGGGAAAGAGTGAACTTTACGTTTGTGTCGGAGTACGAATTTAACGAGCGCTTTAGAATGAGTCTGTAAATCTGGAAGAGGGAGGTATTACAAGAAATTATTACAAGAAAAGAACCGTATTTATTTAATATATATTTTAATGCAGTTATTCATTATTTTATATCAGTTATTATAATGCAGTTTGGAAAATCATTGTTGATAATGTTGAAATATTTTTAATAATACGTAAAAAACTATCACTTCCTGTGCTATGTCTCCAAAAAAGTGTACTAATGAATGTCTTAGAAATACCAAATTTGACATTACGTAACGCAGAATCAAAGGCGAAAGAGTAGACTGTCCGCCAATACTTGTTACCGAAAACTATGAAGGCATTACACTTGTTACCGAAATATTGGCGAAACAGTTGTAACTAACTACTTGTAGTTAGAAGTGTTGTTCGTAACAACTTGTTACGAAAAACACTTGTACTTTAGTAAAACGGGTCCCTGATAGTTCGACGTGACGTAATTAAAGCTACGAGAAAAGATTTCTCACCCGACCATCGACAAGGTCTTCACGGACTGTTGAGTCAGGGAGTCAAGCTACGTTCCTTCAACGAGGTCCTCTTCCCGGTTATTTATGACGTTATCCAATTGTTGCTGAGAGTGTGAACCTCGAGTGCAAAAAAAATATTTTTCAGAGAAGATACACAAGTGCGGGGATATGGTTGTTCCATTCGTCTGTCGTGGCGCGCTCTCCACGCGCCGAGAGCAACCGGACTTGTTCTGACAATTTGAGGTTAGGTTAGTCTGTGGACAACGAATCTATATTGGATGCTATGAGTTTATCGCAAATATTGTTTTCGTTTGAAAGCTCCTTAGATGAAGAGCAAGAGTTGCACGTCGAATTAGTCCTTTCCAAGAAGATGATAGATTACGTTTTGTTAATCCGTTTGTATTATAATGAACAGGTTATATTGCATTATATACTCATAAATACGAAAATACTATTTGTTGATATATTAGTAATTGTTTATATTCAATTATTGTAGTTTCGTTAACTTTTGCGATTAACAATGGCCATGTCCGAATCGTACAGAAAGATGTTACATTGACTTGCTATACTCTCTCGGTGGATTGGAGAACTCCCTTGGAGCAATGACATTTGTCCGGTGCTGGTGGGCACTCAGAGCAGTAAATGGAAGACGCTATTAGAAATACAATTGGACTTAATTGCAGTCTTTCCAATCGGATAGTAAAATGGCGGATAACTGAACACGCATCTGGTACATTCTTCCTAGACTCACTCTAGAGTGATGCCGAGTACCTGTTAGAGGACTACCACCAATGTTCCTTATAAGTACTCTAGTGTACCCCACGTAAGGCAGTAACAATGAACTTACGATGATAGAAATAAAGTTATCGTATACGTCTGAGAAATTCATTTTACGGTTACAAAATTTTCAGTCAAATCTTAAAGCTGAAATTTATACAACCGTTTGGTATCATACATAAGTCTAATTTACAGATTTTTCAGCGTAGCCCCGACCTGTAGATATTACAGCTGAAAAAATGAAAAGAAAAGTCAAAAATTTATTTTTTAGGAGGGTGTAATTTTTAAAGCGTAAGGTTATCACCATTGTTATTGTATTTAAAGTAGTTGTACTTTTATGTATGAAAGCATCGAAAAAATCAAGTCTGTTTCGCCTTTAGAAATACGAAAACTCCATATTGTTCATTTACCTTCGACATCTTTGGCTGAAAATAATTCATAAGTAAAACGTGAGTAAATAGAGAAATAATTTGTATACGTGAATATACTGGACACAATTCAGTTTATTCAATAGTCTAGATCGATCCAGTGTTGTTTAATTTAGAACACTGTACATGTCTAAATAGCCCGCGGTCTTTAACAGAAATGACTGCCGTTTAAAGAAGAGGAACAATAATTATTGTTAAACCCTCTAAATGTAAGGTAATTCGCCTAAAAAATATAAATTTTCTCCGAGGTGGTCAAGCAACAAGTTATTTTTTTCTGGTCCTTTTTTCATTGTAGTATTTGTAAATGGGAAATATAGTGCGCTAATGAAGCTTATCTACACGGGGCTATATGAGGAGGTGGGTAGTAGGGTTATTGTTAGTAACTGAACCGGTTAGCTGGTTTTACTAACATGACCCACGTGATGTTAGTATTAGTAGTTGGGGACAGTAAGAGTTTGTGAGTAGTAGGAGGTGGATAAAAGAAGGGGGTTTCACTTTTCAGTAGTCACAGCTATATGAACTGAGCTACAAATTTTCTTGTCGCTTGGGGTATTGAACCGGAAGTGACTTGATGGGGAGCTAGTACGCTAACCCCTGAGTGACAGGAAGGACTGGTCCATTGAGAATGGATTGGTCGCCACGGAAGTGTTTTCACTATAAAAAAATCAACGTTTTCTTCCCCTTGAGTGAATCCCACCCACTGCTGTCGTTAAATCCACCACCACCATCGCCAGCTTCCTCATCGCGGAAACCCGTCTCTCCTCGATTTTCGCTTGTTTCCTCCGGGCGTTGCGCTGTTGTTTTGTTCAGAGACTGACAAAGTGATTTAGGAGGCCGCGAGGCGAAGCTGTCGTCTTCTTCCCCCATCAGTCTTTGCGTGATCAAACTGTAGCCCTCGAGAGAAAATATAATTTTCGTATTTTCCAACATGAAAGAAGAGTTGTAGTGAACTT
>NNCF01127192.1:101190-138775 GCA_002313205.1 Laupala kohalensis
TGAGAATGGACTTTGCACAATATTTATTTTGATATTTTTTTTATTAATATACCACAGTTCAACCCATATTTTTTTTACCTTCTTCAGGTGTAAATAATAGAAAAAAATTATAAAATAGACGCAAATAATTCTATTTTTGTTTCAACCTTGAGAGAAATTAAAAATTTTGTTCGATGTCGTGATTTCACAAATATGCATCTGTTTTTGTAATTCGGTAACGCAAGAAAGGTTTCAGTTAGGTTTTGATTAATAAAGTATAACAAAACTTTATCATTCAAACAATATAATTCAAAAGTATTAATAATTCATAAATAAAGTTGATCAGTCGAAAGGAGACAGGAACGTTTTCTACAGAACAGTTGTCGTACCGAAAATTCACTTTCCCTCCCGAAATTTTTTATTACTTATTTGTAAAATGCTTGACGTACGCACTGATGGGATTTAGTGAAGAGCTTTCAAACCTTAAGGGTTATCTGCGTAATGAACCGCACAGTGAGAACACAGAGGATTTAGGAACAAAAAAGAAATGAGTATATCATGATATGAACCCAAATTTCCGAAAAGGCAACATAAAATTTTGTTCACTGGTAGGGCTTACGTTGCGTATTTAATAAGGTTCCTATTAATTATACGCATATATATATATATATAACGAATAAATTTGTATAGCGTTCCTGCGAGCTATCGTACACGCTACCTTCATGTAAAATATTTCTGCGCATGCTCAGAAGTTAGTGGTGCACTAACTCTCCTAGCGTAGTACGTTACAACGACTCTGTTTGCGTATGATAGGTTAGTGGTACGCTGGCGAACGAGATAATGGCGGATTCTGATCTGGATTTGAGGTTATGTTGATACCTGAGGATTTACTGGTTGTGTGTGCCGTATGAGCACTTCCCGATGTCCTGACACTACAGTTTACTTGTGTACGCTTGCACAGAAGTAGTTTGTTTGGGTTAACAATTTTTAGAATGATTTGAGTGGAAGGAATGATATGCAAAATGCATCTATTGCTCCAGTTCTTTCCATGGGCGTTACGCGATTGTGACGTATTCGCTAGGAAGCGTGAACGTCATCCAAAAACTTTCTATTGGCAGGGAGAGTACGCAGTATCGTTACAAGTGCGCTATGGAGAGGAAGGAGTTAATGAAGTAAACTTCTATATATCATCATTAATGGACAACTTCAATGCATAAGATAAATGCAACCCGAAATCGTCGTAATCCAAAATGGCCTCAGTGGTTTTTTATCACAACCATATACATCACTATGCAAATGTCTCAGAAAATTTTAGTTCCTTTTCTGCGTAAATCACATAAATGATATATCGTACTTGGGAGCATTAAAGATGTGTCAGCGATTTCCTCTTATTTCAACTTTTCCTTTCCGAGAAAACATTCAAAATAACACCAAGAAAAGAAGCTATTTGACTCATCTATTCCAAAGGATGTTGCTTCCTAACAAAAGACAGTTCTGACGCATCTGAGTAATAAACAATATTCTTAGGGAAGTACCTGAGTCACGTGATGGTGCATTGTGTACTATCGTATTTAGTTGCGAATCTAGATCGTAATCAAGGGGGGGGGGCTAACCAGGGAACATTTTCGTTTAAAAATTATGGTTTTAGAACACGAATTTTATAAATATTACCTTTAAATATAATACATCAAATAAATAATTAACAATCTAGTATTAATAACAATAACAATTACATTATTAATATCAATTATTAACCTGGTAACACTTTTACAAAGTACGTCATTCATCCACTTTTACTTCATCTGTGAAGAGTTCGGGTCTAAAGAGAGGAGGCGCTGTAGTCCCCTTAGCCCGCCACTGATCGTGTCCTATTGTGCACTGTTCTAATGTCCTGTTTACCTTCTTTGACGCTAAATATGAAACCGAGTGAAATCCCCTCACGACTATTAATAGCAGATGGGTGAAAATAGTATGTCATATCATCCATGTCAATAAAGTAGTCTCCCTAAATAAATGTAAACGTTCATATTATCGCACAGGATGTTAGTTTCATTCAATTTCCCCTGCGATTAAATTGCACGAGTTTATCTAACTTAATACAACAATATTTTAGTGTGGTACAAGATATCCATGCGTACTTAATAAATAATTTAAGACGTACGAGTTATAATGGACGAATATATATTTTCTGCTAATAAGTAGGTAACGTTTCGACATGAGGTTGAAGTCGTCGTCAGATGTAACAAATTATTACGAGAAACATGACAACAGCACACAATAGTAAACGTAAATATGAACACAAAATATGTTTACAAAGGAACGGAAATTACACAAACATGTTATAATATCGTATTGTAAATACCAGAACTTCTCTCACCCCCAAGGGGACTTACATCTAGTATGTACGTGTTTGGCGAACACGGGGCGCCGAGCTGAGTCTGCCATTATTTCCACTTACTTGTGCAAGGATCCTTCCTTTTTCTTTCCTGACCTTCCTTGGTCACCTCTTGTTCTTTTCGATCCCCACCCTATTAAGGCTAGGGTATCTTTCATTTTCCTCATTTTTTGTCCTCAATGTTTTGATTTTTGGTTTTGATACGTTTTGGTATGTTGTAATTCAGGAGGGTTTTTAGTGGCTATGGTTGAGTCATTCGGTGAATCCCACACGCGGGGAGAGTCATGTTGGCTCTTCTTAGTGAGTAACTGTATTTTCCCTACCTGTACAAGTTTTTAGTGCTCTAATAACCTTTGATGTCGACGAGCCGTAAAGCCCCACACACACACAAAAGAACTTTTCTGTGTCCGTACATAAATTCAATTTCCCGTCTCTATTTTCTGATATGTCACATTTGTGATCATTAACTTCCTTGTCCAATATGTTATTCCAATCCATCAAGTGATCACTAAGAATACAATGTGAGGTAACTCTTAAGTTATATATTTATTTCAATAATAAAATGGACGTTAATAGAAGGAGAATACGTATTTAATCCCCAATTCTCTTTTAACTCTAACTTTATTAACAACCAGAACATTACAAGAAAACTCTTCAACTGTCGATTTGCATTCCTGAGAGGTGAATGAAGTTGCCTGTGCGCTGCACTGGTGCACTTACATTTCGTACTAATAAACTAGTTACTTATAATAAAAACTTAGTTTGAATTTATTGATTAATTGATTTATGTAATTTAATGTATTGAATTATTAATGATTTTTTGTGCTTACAATTTTAGAGACTTTTGGTATCTGTATGTTTTTTTTCTTTCGTGTTTCTACTTCTTGAATTTACGTAAAGCGGTAATTGAGACTTCTATAATTATATATTAAGGATTCGTAAGCATATATTTGTTCTATACTTAGGTCTATACTGTGTGTAAAAAAGATATTTATAATTGTCTACATGTTATTTTGTATGTTTTTCTGGAGTATTAATATATTACTGTATGCTCCACCCCATGCTATTATTCCATAATTGTGAAAAAAAGCATTTCTTCCAATTGTTCATTTCATCGCGAGTAAGGAGCAAGTTTTATTTCGAGTATCTCGATCCGCAGTGGAAGTTGGTTGCCAAGTAGATTCTCACTGCGTCTTTTTCTTCAATCCACCTCCTACTACTTGAATCAAAAGTAAGATTCCCAAAGTTGTTGATCCGCAAGGAGCGGTGTTGGGCAAAATCTGGCAACACTGTATAGCGTGTGCAGCAGCCCCCCCCCTCTCTCGATCTCAATATACTGTTGGCGTAGCAGTCGTCCGCGATGCCAACAAGTGCCGATAGCCGATAGAGACTACTGCTCGAAGATCGAAGGATAACCATCAGTGAACTGCCTCTTCGGGTTCCTGAGATTTTCGCAAGCTCAGTTCAGAGAATTTTGTCTGAAAAATTGGGGTATCACAAGGTGCGCGCTTTCAGAAGACCACAAGCGGCAACGTGTCGATTCTGCCTTCCAATTTCTGCAACAATGTCAAGACAAGAGAGAAGAATTGTTGGACTCAATTGTTACGGGAGACGAAACGTCGGTGTTTCATTTCACACCCGAAAGGAAACAACAATCACGTGTAAGGCGCCACTCATCTTCGCCTAAGCCAAACAAGTTTAAACAGACGTAGTGATCAGCTGGTAAAGTGATGTCTACTGTGTTTTGGGACAGTAAAGGGATTTTGTTGATCGACTTTCTGCCTCCGAAAACGACGATAAACTCAGACAGGTATTGCGACACACTAAGGAAACTCAGACGGGCGATCCAGAACCGTCCAAGAGGGAATCTGAGCCAAGGAGTCACGCTTCTTTGCGATAACGCTCGACCTCACGTCTCTCGACAAACCCAGGACCTACTGAAAGGATTCGGTTGGACTGTTATTCCCCCCTTATTGTCCGGACCTCGCCCCTAGTGATTACCACTTGCTCGCGAAATTGAAGGAACACTTGGGTGGACTACGCTTGCGGAACGACGATGGAGTCAAAGAAGAGGTTACTCGCTTCCTCAACGGGTTGGTGGCGGAGTGAGTTCTGCCACAAGGGGACACAAAAATTGGAGCACCGTCTCCAAAAATGCTTGAATAGTAATGGAGACTATGTTGAAAAATATCTCAATGTTCAAGCTTTATAACCATGTAAATTGCTATGAAAATAATTTTTTTTTTCTAAAAAATAGGGAACCTTACTTTTTGAGTTCACCTTCGTAGTATCATTAACTTTTAATATTACTAACAACTCCTACTAACTCATCCACTCGGGCCAAGTTGTTGGTAAACCCAGCAAAGCGACCCACCTACTAACGATAAACCCTACTACTCACCTTCTATCGCTGCATGTAGATGAGCTTCAATAGAACGTTACATTTCCCGTTTAAAAATCTTATTTAGAAGAACTTGTTATGGGACCAAGGACGTAACCGGAAAGGATGGGAGGAGGGTCCTGGGGTTTCTGAACCCACAATACCCCCTTTTCCCCAAATTTGTCAAGTGTTTATCTTTATTGATGACACTTGATGTTTAAGTTATTGATGTGACATCCAATAACTCAGCTGCTCAACTATCTCTATTACCTTTTTGTCATCTATACTTCTATCTCTACTTTGTTTTTCCTTGTCATCTATCCACCCTTGTGTTGTTGGCCATCCGAGGAAGTAGCCAACCCACTATTTAAGCGGAATTATTCTTTTATATGCCGTATTCCTCTCACGATTTCCTATTGTAATCTGTTCTTCTCATTGCCAATTAATGATCCGTGCATCTCTCCCATTGGTATATCGTAATCTTACTCAGGTACGGTGCACTCTTTGCGCTATAGAGAAAACTATCTCATAATACAAGAGAACTTTGCTGCTCATGTAACTATGCCGAAAATAACGTACAATAGTTACATAACACGAATTGCCAACTTTATCGAATTTTAGTAATATCCCAATGTATATTAATAGTAGTCACAAATGCGATTTCTTGCTGTAAAGAAATACAAGTTAATAACACTCGTTCCACGCGCTCGATGCAGAAAGAAGAGAACAGCGCCACAAGAGCAAAGTGGATTGAATCGATGACCGATGTTGGCGATGGATTTAAGTTTAAAGAAATCCGAAAGTACTGCCAACGAAACGTGTGGACAATGGCGAAGTAAAACAATTGGTTACACTGTGTACAAACCCGGTAGCAACATCGATCCAATTAGATTGGCAAATAATGAATAAATTAATTGTTAATTTATCGTCAAGAGAGCAGTTGCTATGACCACGTTGAGAACAATTAAATAATTTATTGGTATTAATTTACAATAAACTGATAAAAACAGTGCGTTCCCGATTATGTTTTTTTTTACTTTTTTCTCGGGTTACAGTTTTGCTGAGTAAAGTTATATAACTTTAACAGTATACTCTACACGGTCTTTCGTCTCGCGAAGTCAGGTTTCGTTCAACTGCGCCGCCCTACATGGTCATCGCCGCCCGGCCGTTGCCATGGAAACCACCCAGCGACGCTAGCGCGCGTTCGGATTGCTTTGTCACTCGGTGCTTTCGAGTTCTCTCTCGGGGAATCCCCCACTTCCGCGAGAGAATACAGTCGCTTCAACTGTAGGATCATCATTATCGTAAACAAGGGGAATTGACACCTCCGGATAATAACTTTATTCACTGCTAATGGGACCTATTGTATTTGTAAATGGGAAATGTAGCGTGCTATTGAAGCTTATCTACATGGAACGATAGGAGGTAGGAGGGTAGAATGGTATTAGTATAGGTGGGTCGCTTAGCTGGGTTTACCAACAACTTGGCCCACGTGGAGGGGTTAGAGTTATTGATACTAGGAGGAGCTGGATAAAGGAAGGAAGGTTTGCCTTTCAGTAGTCACAGCCATATGAACTGGGATACTAATGTGAAAAGCTACAAATTCTCAGGCCACACCGGGAATCGAACCCGGTTAGATGACTTGTGATGAGTGACAACACTACTTGAGCGTCAAATAACTGATACTATTCATCCATGGAATGTAGACGGAGTAAATAATTGTTTGAGAAATGACTCCAGTAGTGTAAAATAGATCTGTCCAACCCATCTTAGTCCCCGGGTCATTAACTATACACTTTCGATCAGTCGGTTTGGCAAAATGTTACCCGACGAATGAATTTAATGGGTCGCCTTTATTTGTAACTCGATTTTCTGATTCTCTTCAAGAAATGTATTTTATTACAAGCAGGAAAATGTAAATATTATCTTATTTTTTTCGGTATTAAAATACAATGTTTTCGTGTTGTAATGTTTGGCGGGCTAATTCTGAACACAATTTTCTTTTCTTTTTTTTTCACACAGGACTTACCACGAGATTCATCAATTCTCAGAGAATAGATTCAAACGACGAAGGAGTGCCCCCTTGTTCGGCGTGAACGTTCTATAACACGCAGGTCGTAAATTAAGATTCGCAGACCTCAAAAAAAAATGAGGGCTGCACAGGGCAGGTGTATAATCGATTAAAGGGGTCAAGCGGGAGTCATTTTCATGTACAATAATTTGAATTTCTTCACATTCTCACATGTTCTTCATTTGTTGTTCATTTAAAAGCTTTAAGGCTTTCGTGTAACATGTTAATTTTTTCCTCCAGTACGATTTTGACCAGACTACAAGCAAAAATTTTGTTTATATTTACAAGGTTACTTTAGTTTCAACTATGGATACCCTTAATAATTTTTCTTTTTTTAATTTGTATTTGTAAATGGGAAATGTAGCGTGCTATTTGAAGCTTACCTACACGGGGCAAGAGGAGGTAGAAGGTGGATGGTAGGGTGAATGTTAGTAGGTGGACCTGTTATCTGTGTTTACCAACAACTTGTCCCCAGGGGAGGAATTAGTAGTAGCTGTTAGTAATAGAGTTGTGATACTAGGAGCTGTAGGAGGTGGATAGGGGGGCGGCATTTACGCAATAAGAAATAAAACTCACTGGACGCTATTAGACATCTTGATTATACAATGTCTGTATGCCAGCAACGGAGAAGAGATTCACCATGATGAAATAATGCTTACTAATACTTACGTAAATGAATTTAAAATCAGAAAAAATATTTATTTCCTCCAGTACCACCTATAATTGTCTTCGAATACATTATATTTCTCTTTATTATTTTTTTAATTTTAGACTAATTTCTCTTTACATTTTCCCTTCATGGAGTTTTTTCAAGATTTTTTGATTCCTGGCTCATCTGTTTGAAGTTTGTTCGAAGAATTAAAATTTGTGTATTTTTCGTCCTTCCTGAGATTTAATTACTCAAAAGTTAACGAGATTGTAAGTTATTTTTCTTTCTTTTTCTTTCTTTCTTTCTTTTTCTTTCTATTTTTTCTTTCTTTCTTTTTCTTTCTTTCTTTTTCTTTCTTTTTCTTTCTTTCTTTTTCTTTCTTTTTCTTTCTTTCTTTCTTTCTTTTTCTTTCTTTCTTTCTTTCTTTCTTTCTTTTTCTTTCTTTCTTTCTTTCTTTCTTTTTCTTTCTTTTTCTTTCTTTTTCTTTCTTTTTCTTTCTTTCTTTCTTTCTTTCTTTCTTTCTTTCCTTTTCTTTCTTTTTCTTTCTTTCTTTTTCTTTCTGTTTCTTTCTTTCTTTCTTTCCTATTGAGGAAATGATTAAGAGTTTAATAATCTATTCCTTTAACAAAATGTTTTAAGTATTTTTTCTAGTTACTCTCCATCGACTCAGTTAACTTTTGCTAAGCAGGTTATTAATTATTAATTTAATTATTATATTATTATTATTATTTATTAATTTGCACAAATAAAAATAAATGCGGTAAATTTAATAAGGTTTAACAAATTACTTGTATTTTTTAATATTAAGATTGTTACATTATAAATAATTCAGCCTGGAAAATAATACGTGATACGGCAATCATTACTTCATTATTGAAAATGAGGTTTCGAAACCAGAATGAAAAATAAAATTTCATGATCGATTATTGTCTGCAGATCGTGAATGGCGGAACCATGTTCGGAATCTGTTGCGTATTTCATCACACGACCTTTCGCCATTTCAACTGCCCTCATTAACAGTAATCGATACCAATAAAAGTGAGTTCTATGGAATGATCTCAAGTTTTAATTAGGAGACATGGAAATTCACTTGCGTTACATGTTGTATTTGTAGACGGGAAATTTATCGTGCTATTGAAACTTATTTACGTAGGGTGATAGGGGATATTGTTAGTAGGTGACCGGTTAGCTGGGTTTACCAACAACTTGGCCCACGTGGAGGGGTTAGTAGTTAGTTAATGATACTAGGAGGAAGATGATACAGGAAGGAGGGTTTGCTTTTCAGTAGTCACAGCTATATGAAGTGGGACATTGAAGTGAATAGCTATAAATTTTCTAGCCCCATCGGGAATCGAACCCGGGATGACTTGGTGATGAGCGACAACACTACCACCGAAGCCATCCACTGATTGTACAAAAGCTGAGTGACCGAATCGTTGAAGCAAAATTATATAAAGGCGACGAAGAACATTGTTTTAAGAACATAACTTAAAATAAGTATAACTAAAGAAATGAGATCACTTAACTATGCGTTTTGTTTAATAAGCTTTCTGTGTAAAGAATATTTTCCTTCCCTGATTTTTAAAATAATTCTAATTACGTACATATTAGGATACACTACTTGAAACTGTTTGTATTTTTGTATGTTTTTTCGTGCTATTTAATTTTTAAAATTGACAAAACTGAAAATATAATTCCTCAAAAGTTCGGAAGTATAGAAACTAACATAATTTTAGGATATTATACAAGAACCCCGGGTAATATAAACTAGTATTACTGTAAGTTCTCCATCTCGTCTGCAAATTAGAAATAAATAATAGTATCCGCCCAGATTAAACAGTCAACCGATTTTTATTAGCACATGTCACAAGTGGATATAAATCCTTAAATAAGCAGAAGAAACACATTAAAATTTTACACAATGTTTAGGCACTACTTTTGTACGGAAGAAAATGGTATATTTTAATGTTTTTCCCGTGTTCTCTTAAGGATTTATGTGAATTTGTGAGGTGTGCTAATAGAAATCAGTTGACTGCTTAATCTGGTCGGACACAATTATTTTTTACTGGTAGCCTATTACTATATTTGTGGTTTCGTCAATGGAGTATTCTAAAGAATATGCCTCCAACGATGCAGTGAGATATACTCGTATAGTCCTTGAAAATGAGATGAATGAGATAGATAGTAACCATGAATCGTAACGAAATCACGATCTTTTTAAACATTTCAAGTCGAAGGCCATAGAACAGCACCTGGTGACAGCAGAAGTAATTGCACGGGAGCTCGGTCATAACTTCACATGAGCTCAAGGTTGGAAGGGCGATATGTTTTCTCCTTAAGGACTTTCCGTTCTCACGGGAAGATGCAATTTTGCATCTGCCTGACGAAGAAATAGAAATACCTCGCAGCCATAGATAGCGAAGGAAACCTACAACAACAAAAAACCCGTACAGTATTTTCTAGTTTATGCTAATGTGTACTTTGTCACGCCATTGTTATAGTACTCTAGATACTGATTAAGTACCTTTTCTCATTCATGCTGTTTTGACCCATTTTATTTATTATAGTTTATTCTTAACTTGGCACGGTTGTATACATTATCTCTGTAGCCCCACCCTGATACGGGTTTTTCTCCGGTTTTCCTTCGGGTATTGGCGGATTATCATTTAATACTTATGTTATTATTTATCTCGAATCTTAACTGCATCTACGATTCATTTTGGAATAATAAATGGATAACAATGTATTCAATTAAATATATTTTTATATAAGAATTAAATCCACCATTGCAAAAAAAAATACATTTTTCATAGATTACCTCGTTTTTATCTAAAAGTGCAGTTATTACTGGAAGTCATAGATAATATATTCTCATTCTGGAACCGATCGTTTTCGGGTAAAGACGGATGTATCTATAAGCGGTAATGTAATGTCATGAATATTTTTTGTTTTACAGAGTAGTTATTAGAAGCGATTACCTCAAATATCTCCAAAACAAGTAAAGATGTCTAAATGCGATTTCCACCAAGATAAATCGAGACACGGGGTTAATTATTATTTAGTGTATTTAGGTGATTCGAAGCATTTTAGTTTAAGAAATATGTACACTTTTGTTGACTTTTTAAGTAGAACTATGTAATTAGCTTTGCTTTAAAGCATCAGATAATATGAATATAATGGTGTATCATTTATTGAATAGGAACAAAAAAAAACAGATATCATCATTCCAGATCTTCATTTTTAATTGTTCCTTTATTTAGTTTAAATTCTTTTGAGAAAAATGGGGTTTAGTCAGTATAATCCCTGTAACATTCTGAGAGAGCTCTGAGTTTGCACAATTTTACGATCGATCTTTCAACACATTATTTGTCAAAACTAGCGAAATCCGTACGATTTAATTTTACTTTTATTTAGCGTGAGACTATTTTAATCACGTGGATAACACGGCAGACACTACTTTCCTCCATCTGTTAGTTGTTGGCGAGTTTTACTCTGTTTCGTATTTAACATTAATAATGACAACAGGACATCAGAACAGCTATGACAGCACACAATGGATTATTTCGTACGAATATTGTTTACGCCATCATGATCAGTCGCGTCAGAGCTGTCATTTGTTAGAGCTTTAGTGAAGTAAATTAGTATTGTTTTCTCGGAAAGGAAAAAAAGGTAAGATGAAATGATAGAAAATCTCTGACACGTCATTTAATGCTCTAAAGTATGATATTTCATTTTCGTAATTTGCTCCGTCCGTTTGCGCAGAAAAGAACGAACGAACGCAGGAAAAAATTGTGGAGCGTTTGCATATTAATGTATATGATGATTACNCGCACGTTTCCTGCGACATGCCGGATTTGAGAATTTTCCAGACTATATAGATCTCTTTCTGAAAGTTATTTTCCGATTGTTTAACAAAAATTATATAATAAATATATCAAATTTGGGGTCAGGCGGAACAACAGGCCACATGGCTGGAGCTTCGCCATATTTAAAGGCATTATATTATTATTGTTAGTATTATTATTAAATTTTAAAAATGGCAAGGTCATTAGAGACCCTAACAATTCACTATACAAATGTATAAACTGTATATTTAATAATTGTTGAAACTGGAGTAATGTTACTTATGTAAATAAAGATATAATACATCTTATAAAATTAAATGAGTAAACAAAAAATGTATAAAACAAATGTTAAAACTTTTTTTTCTTCTTTTAATGATTGTTTTAAGATTATTAAAATCAGTTGTATGGTGTGTTGTAAAAATGTTGAAATAACTCATATATAATTTATGTAAAACTTTTGTTAAAGAAGACTAGAAATACATTTCGATTTCAAATTTCAAAAAAAATTCAAAGTATTATTATTATTATTATTATTATTATTATTACAGTATATATTTATCATTTACATTGAAAACAAAATATTCATGATAAAAAACAATTATTGAAAATCTGTGGAACTATCAGGAATTACAGGGAACGTTAAGGGCGTGGCATGAAAACTAATTGAAAGTGCAAGTTGTACAGCACTGATCTAGATCATTCGAGTCCTGAGACAATTATTGGTACTCGGTGGCGGATCTAGACTATACTAAAGGGGGAGTGGTAACCAGGAAGCAGTTTTGTTGAAAATTATGGTATTACAATATAAATATCAAAAATATTACCTTTAAATAAAATGCACCAAATAAATAATATACAATCAACAATCTGGTATTATTAATAACAATTATTTATTAAAGTTATTAATATGGTAGTAGTATTTTTATAAATTTGGTATTATTGATTTTATTAATATGGTATTATTAATAGCAAAAGCAATTGTAACTAGTAACAGTAATTAATCTGGTAACACTTTCACGTAGTACGCCATTTAACAACTTCAATCTTCAATATCATCCTCATCTGTTAAGAGTTCAGATCCAATGGGAAGCGGGCTATAGCCCCCTTAGACCCTCGCCCCCCACCATATATCCACCACTGTTGGTACTGACAAGATATAATTATGATGATGATAATAATAATAATAATAATAATAAGTGCCTTTATTTTTGCTAGACTCAGACCTTAAGGTCTGCTCTTCCGTATAACTATTTGGTCCCCTTGATTACAAGATACTATTTAGTCTCCTTGGTTACAATGCATGAGTAGGATTCAGAGAATTGGATCTTTTAAACCATTTTAAAACTTTTACACTTTAAATACAAGATGAAAATTGGGAGGGTCGTATTTACATTTATGACGACAGTTGCCGATAGAACAACCCAAGAATATACCTCATACTGTTCGGTAACTCTTCGGTCACAGTTTTGTCTGCAAGGAATATATCCAGACTACATAAAAAATCATTTCAGAACAGAGGTTTCACTTTTTAGGTAACGGGGTTACAAAGACGCGCAACTATAGTGTTTACAGTTGTTTTTTCTTTAAGACCAAATATGCCTGAGTTTATTTCATTTATTTGAGCACATTTCCCAAAATATGTGTGGTGGGACATCACTAACTGACCTATCATTATAAAAAATATATTTTTTTCTATCTCCTTAAATACACGATTACATTTATGATTATCTAATAATTTATTCCCACTCCATGAGATAACAGACGGTTAACTAATGAATATGCTGCTTTTATATAACGACTTATTTTCTTCCACTCTATATTATGTTATTTAAGTTAGTTTTTGTATCACCGCTCACATATACGATTTTGCAAAAACAAGTTGTTCATGTTTTTAGATGATTTACACAACTATAAATTGACCTACCATTGTAATATTAGGAATATTTTTCTTCTTCTTTAAATATCCTGGGGTTACTCACAGTCACTACGGGTATTGGGGCAAATAGCTTTTGAGGAAGCCTCTCACGATGCTGTGTTGTAGGTAATGACATTCTTGGGTAGTTTTGATGACTTTTAAAGGAAGATTTTTATGAATTGCGCTAATATAATTATACAATGTGTTCCAGAACTCCACGCCGAACATTGAAGGGATGTTAGGACTCCTTAATAGGAACGAATCATGAAGCTCAGCATTCGGAAATGAGCACTCAGATGGTTCAAAATGGATTGGTACGTAAGAATTGATTATTTTTCTTGCTAAAAAGCACGTTTGTAAATATATATGCCGGAATTTTTATCGGCGGATTTTTTGTCCTACCTCGAGATCACTCTGTCCCACTGTGCCTTAGAGAGTATCATCATTGGATTACCCGATGAAAGAAAAAGACGACGAATCACTGTTTGTAAGCTGCTACTGACTGTCATTGCCGTAATTTATCTGTGATAAACAATTATTCCTACTTTTTTGTAAATCAATTAATATTTATTTGAAGGTGAATACATCTATAATCAATATTTTTCCTTCGTACACAGAATGGTTAAAACTTAATAAGTCAAGGAAAATTGCGGGTTTGTGGGGACAAGATTGATTTTTTTTTGTCACAAGTTGGCTATTATTATCTCCATCTTCAATGTTAGTTTTACTTACGAGCAATTCAAACAAATCTATCTTTATGCCTCCGATTGAATAGTATATCTTTGCTGAAAGGGGTGGCTAACTCAATAATTTGCCCACTATTACGATGGTTCTTTTCAAGATTATAAAAATCTTCTTACCCTCGATTTTCTACGTACTGATTCTGACAAAGAAATGACTGCAACTTAGATAGAAAAACTCGGAAGTACTGTGAAAAGAATGATTAACAATCATTCCTTTTTTTCTTTCTTTCTTTTTTTAAAAATCCAATTAATACTTCTTATAAGTGAATTCATGTATAATCAATATTTGTTATTCGAACTTACAGTTGTATGAACTTAATAAGTCAAGGAAAACTGCGGGTTTGTGGGAGCATGATTAAATTTTTTCCGTACGAGTTGAGGAGCTCCATGTTTGTTTGATAAATAAGGAAACTAGTAACATAAATCATGGTGGTTATCTCCACGTAAGCAATGAGACGTGACAGACCTTCACTATCATGGACTCTATTACAAATTCACAGTAAGAGTGTTATCAACCATTGAAAATTACCAGACAATTTTTTTGCGGTTCGGCAGAATTCTTTATTACCTTCATCAGGGTTTAGTAAAGTTGTGTGACTGTATAAACTTTACTAAGCCCTGATGAAAGTAATGTTGGCAAAGTAATAATAAAAAATTTCGCCAAACCGCGAGGATTGTGTGGTCATTTTACAAAATGTATTTCATATCAAATTATCCATTGGACATTAATTATAAATATAGTGTTAAACTCATTTTTTAGAAAGATGGAATATTTGTTTTTATTCAATGCAGTGCAAAAAATACGGAACTGTTTGAGGTATTTATTATGAAATTATGTAGTAAATCGATTATGCTTACAACGAGGTCTATTTTAAAGTTATTTTTAAACACTCAGGAATTAATTTTTAAGATTTTTGGAAGCGTTCAGGAAATATCTATCTTGTCGATTTCAATAACATATTTTATTTACGTTAAAACGCTTCATTACACAAACAAAGTATTAGGGAATGAGATCCGAGAGTGAAGGAAAGGTAATTCTCATTTCAATGAAGGATAAAATAAAACTGGTCCGGGAAAGAATTGTAATTCTGACAATGAATTTAACCTTGTTAATGACCAGGGGAACTATTCGTTATACAAATTGTTGGAAATGGCCACTGGTGATGTCCATGCAATAGCACACACCGCCTTGGGAACCTTGTCACGAGTGCATGAGGAGTTCGATGAGGAGAGGACAGTCAACAGAGGCAGTAAACTTTCTCTTTCTCGCTCTCTCGCTGTGATTTTGACCTGTGGAGCAAGTTGATGGGTCAGGTGTACTCTGAAAGAGCTGCAACAGAACATAGAAAACGCTGTTGCTGTTAAACCCCTCGAGCTACAGTATGATAAAATCGAGCACAACGCTGCATTTCTCTTGTTCATTAGCAATGGTCAATTCCGAAACAGTCTTATAAATATTTTTCGGATCTGTTTTATGTTGCCCATCCTGCATTTTCTAGAACTGTGGATGTTAGGGAACAACCTTCAGTTTTGTCACCTCTCAGCGGTGAACTGTTTTACTCTGTTCGGTAATTAAAGAGAGAGTTAATTGTGAGTGCGTGAGGGAATCAGAGAGATGGAGGAAAAGGGAAATAGTGAGGGAGGGAAATTAAGGGACTGGGGTAAAGGTACGAATAATGGAAAATAAGAGTGGGTAGAGGAGGAGATTATGACGTGAAAGTGGAAGAAAGAGAAAATTAGGGATAGTGGAGGGAGATTAAAGGAAGGAGAAAGAGGAGGAGAGAAAGAAAAAAGAGGAGGGATGGAAGAGAGAGACAGAAAAGAAAAGAGGGAGGGAGAAAGAGGACAGAGAGAGAAAGAGACAGCAGAGCAATGTGTCTGCTTAGATTTCGTGGAGCCTCGGATCGATATACTCTCACCGTAACTTTTTCAAAGAGTACGAACGACTCGTGGATGTTCACAAACAGATATTCCGTTTCTCAAAGTCTCCCAGAGAAGCTAATTATTTACCTTGCGGAGAGAGGGTCTCATTACTGAAACATAACCATACAATTCTCAAATATTCCTGAATATGTACACACGAATATGTATATGTACAATATTAAAACGTACTATTTTAAAAGATGCTAATTATTTATTTCACATTATTGTAAACTTATCATTCTATGGTTCCATTTCTCTCCCTTTACGTCTTTTCTTGTCTATTTAATTGCAATGTCTGTCATCAACTAAAATTCAATTACCTCCGTTTGTCTTCGCACCGTATTACCCTGCACCTGAGTAATCTGTTCCAGTTCCTATGAGTAGGTGTGACAATTATACACTTATCTTCACAGGTGGCAAGAACGAACCCGCGTTAAATACGGACGATGTTTATGAAAACCTGTTTTATGGGAAACGTGTCAGTGTTGAACGTCTGTGGCGAAAAATAAACGTAGGCAGCCATTTGCTTAATGATGCTAATATTCAACTTTGATCTACATGTATTACACATGTTACAGTGACCTTGATAACGTTTAAGAAATAATTCTAGGAAAATATCGAAAGAAAATAAAACACGCATTGTTTCTTGTACGATGATTTATGTTATATTTTATATTCTGAAGTTTTTATGACATTGTCTTGAGCTGATATGGTTGTTTATATGTGAGGGTTCATCGATGTGAAACTGTCACAAAATAATGGAAACTGATTCCCCTCGACTTGTTCTGTAGATAGTATAATTGCTGAATTGAGAAATAATATTTGACCGTCTTAGACCAAGGGAGCATCCGAGATTTTGGAATAGCGCACCAGAAGGTGAAGTAGATACATCTTATCTCTGCAATGAGAGCGCTGAAACCTGCCACAAGCTCCTAGCACAATTTCTGAAGCCCGTTGTGCACCCTATCCAGATATAAATATCTGAAATTTCTTATTAGGCGTGGACTTGAGAAGGTAATTTGACAAAATACTTGAGTAGCAGAGATATCACCACATTGGCTTTATTTTTAATAAGTTATTACGAATCACTAAAATATATTTTATATGAGCAAGTGAGTTTTATAACAAGTGATTTGGACCCTGAAAATTTTAAATCATTTTCTTGTCTTTCCTTCTTTATTTATATTTTTGATTTACTTAGGGAGGGAGGCCGGTGCCCGAAATCTGTCCCCCTTGACTACACCCTTGATGAAGACTACAGTTTGGTAACTACAAGTACATTAACAAAATATTAAATCGTAATCCAATCGTGGGCAGAGGAAGCCCAGTGACTCTCCGTTGATTAATAGTAAAGTAAACAAGCAAAAGCGGATAATATGGGGGAAGAAAAGGTTTGTTCTCCCATTATTCCGATTCGCATCATTGCTCTTCATATCCTCGAAGTTGTGTGTGTGGTTTTTTTTTTGCTTCGAGAAAATTTAACTTCAGAAACAAAAATCATGAACGAAAACACCCAGTGCTTATTAGTTTATTCTATATTAATCTCAGTAAATTACTTCCTTGTCCTCAACGTGATCATAGTTAATTTGTAACAGCTTTCTTGACAATAAAATATTTATTTATTTATTTATTTTTTGTCCGTCTAACAGGCTTAATGTTGGTACTCATTGTAGACAACGCATTTACTTCCCCATCGTCCATAAGAGTAATGATATTTATACCTCGCGTTATGTTGGCAGGACATTCACATTTCTGAAAACGTAAATCCACCGCCAACCTCGGACACCAATTCGATTCGCGTGCTCTTGTGGCGCTATTCCGTTCTTTCTGCATTGAACGTGTGGTCCGAATATTACCTTGTATCTTAACTCGTTGTGTTATTAACTTGTATTTCTTTACAGCGAATAGTCGCTTTTGTGACTGCTACTAATATTTATTCGGGTGTTACTTTAATTCGTAGGTGTTGGCAATTCGTGTTAGGCGATCATGTTGCATAATTTTTGGCTAAGTTACATGACTTGTAGTATATGCCTACCCCCTTAGTCCTCCACTCGTTGTTTCTCATCCCAACCCTTTCCACTCTTCCACCGAACGAGACCGCAAACCACCCTCGCACCACCTCCTGATTCCGCTGAACCTCACCGGGGAACATCATTAGCGACAGAGGACGCTCCAGGCACGCTCTGCCTCTTGTGGGTGACGTCACGCGCTCTGAGTTCACTCTCACGCCAGTCGTGGCGCCACCGTTGCCAAACGAGGCCACGCTTCGTTGCTGACAAGAGGATCAAACGCGGGATTTACTTCAGCTGTCGTCGCTGGCGGTTACGGTGGAGCAACCTTGCGGTGATTAGAGGACTCGAAGAATTTCTCGGGGACTCGGGAGAAGTTTCTTTCGCACCACAGTGGAAATAAGAAAAATTACTCTCTTCAACGTGGAAAGTAACGAAATAATAACAATATTTTTGGAGAGTTTTTGCATAATGTACTTGCTTCCTACATATACCTTAGATTGATGACGTGAGTACACCAGAACGTGCTCATACGGCACGTGACACACTACCAACAAATCTCTCTCGCATACCCTCTCAGATATCAACATAACCTCAAATCAATGACCTCATTAGCGTACCTCTAAGACCATATGCGAAAAGAGGTGTTCTAACGTACTACGCTAGGGGAGTTAGTGAGCATTTGCAGAAGTAACTTGCATGTGCATAGCGTATACGACAGCTCGCATGTACGCTACGCAAAAACTCCCTAATGTCGAAAAAAGAAGTTACAAACTGCGCATGACCAAGTGGAGAACTATCAACCAATTTATTTTCCGGACGCAAGCTAGGGACAATCCCATCAATTCCGATCAGGAGCCCTAAGGCACAGGTGAATATAACATTTCAGCTCACTCTTATTGAAAGAATATAAGTAGTTCGGTATAATATTAACATAATATCAACAAATTTGCATTTGATAAAACATAAACAATATTTTAAAAGTTCGTATTCTCTTTCAAAAACATCTTATATAAACCCGAATTTGCATGAACATCGTATAAAAACATGTATACAGTTTTGTTCGATCATAACTCCTGTCAATATCTTACGTCTATGATCGTGTCCGCTGTCATATCCGTTTTAACCTTCACACATTTTTCATTACCTTCACGCCAAAGCACTTTTCTCGAGTGCGAAGTTAATAGAATGCTTACATGAATATTCATAGACACATTTTGTAATGTTCTGGTTTCTCGCAATTTCTTGTGCAAAGGAAGTTGATATTTGATATTGAGTCTATGATTGCGTCTACTATAAATTTATGTCGTGAGAATAACACATATGTCGGTTTTAAGTAATAAAAAATAAGTTAATAAGAAAAAGTAAATTAAAGCTGAATAGTTGCTGTTCCTGCACAAATAAAAAATCAGTAATAATAATAGTAATATATATTACTCTTACATTCTCTTACACTTGAAGACAAAAATTTTTAATGATGGACAAACGTTTTAAGTACTGTAATAAGCTTAATAAACCGAAAATTGAATTTAATAATTCGAAAAATCAGTTGTACAATTGTACAAAGTAAAAGTTGAAAAGAGGAATAACATTTTTGGATAGGTTTTCGAATATATAAGCATTTAACATAAATTTGTAAGCACGGGTATACAAAAGAAAATTCACCAAATTAATAATTAATAATTTATTAATTTGGTGAATAATTTGTCATTAATAATTTGAAATATTTCCACGTTTATTTACATTGAATATGTAATATTCGAAACAAAACCAATTTAAGTACTCATGAGAGATGGTTCAAACTATCTTACAAATTATACAGATAATACTTTTCACGCGCAACTTCAGTCATCATCTTATTTCGCTGGTTCCTTTTCCGCAGACTGAAAATGTTATTAATCTTAAAGTATTTGGAATTAAACGATGTAAAATGTATTGAGAAATGTTTTTGAGTTAGCGGAGACAGCACGAATTTTCAGCATGGCCTGGTTGCGATGTGACAAAATACTGACTCTACACCACCCACATTACTAGTTGGTAGCAGCTCCACGGCGGTGGCGCAGGTGGTAGTGTTGTCGCTTTTCGCCAACTCATCCCGAGTTCGAATCCCGATGTGGTCAGAAAATTTGTAGCTTTTCACATTAATGTCCCAGTTCATATAGCTGTGACTACTGAAAAGCAAAAGCTCCTAGTTTCAATAACTATTACTAACTTCTACTAACGTGGGTCAAGTTGTTGGTAAACCCACCTACTAACAATAAGCCTCACCGCCCAACTCTGAACTCTTATCGCTCCATGTAGATAAGCTACATTTCCCATTTACAAATACAACAATGAAAACAAAATGTGGACCGAACGTCACACAGTGGGACGAATCCCATGCATTGGTGATCGAAATTAGGGGTGGGAATTTAGACACCCAATCATGTGGTATAGGAGTTGGTAAATCCAGCTAAGCGGCCCACCCACTAACAATAGCCCTACCATCCATCTCCTAACTCCTGTCGCTCCATGTAGATAAGCTTCAATAGTACTACGCTACATTTCCCATTTACAAATACAACAACAACGAAGTTGGTAGCGTACTAGTAGGTTAAATGCTACCTGGTTAAATGTGAGCGACAATCAGCGTAGCAACTGTAGCATTGAGTGTACTACGTAGATGCCCGTGATTGGTCAGCTGATTAAACGAGACGGCGCCACGAGGAGTATGTAATTGTTTTTTAACACATGAATTATAATGATGAAAAAACGTGATTTAATTTCTAACAGTTAATAAAATAGTATAAACAATATTCGTGCACTCGCTTGACTCGTTTAAAATGCATAAAAGCATGTAAAAACATGGCGGCCGAGCTCCACGGTTTTGTGATTTACGCATCACTTTCGAAAAATGTGAAATATGTTTTTGTAATGTTCAGTGACACATAGATAATGTCACTGAACATAATGAACACTGAACATAATGATACAAAAATGTTTACTACAAAGTAAACATTTACCACTTTCGTGATTTTTTTTTGTGTGGCTTTACAGCTCATGTCGACATCAAAGGTCATTGGAGCCCTAAAAACTTGTACAGGTAGGGAAAATGCAGTTACGCACTAGGGAGAGCCAACATGACTCTCCCCGCGTGTGGGACTCGTCGAATGACTCAACCATACCCACTAAAAACCCTCCTGATCTACACCATACCAAAACATATCTCACAACATACATCAAATGGAGGGGGGGCTACAGTAAGGGGGGCACATAACATGAAGAGGGGCAAAGAATAAGGGGGGACAAAAAATGAGGGGTAGGACAGAAAATGAGGAAAATGAATGATACCCTAGCCTTAATAGCGTCGGGATCCAAAAGAACAAAGAAGTGACTAAGGAAGGTCAGGAAAGAGAAAGGAAGGAGCCTCGCACATGTAAGTGGAAGTAATGCCAGACTCAGCTCGGGGCCCCGTGTTCGCCAAACACGTACTTACTAGATGTAAGACCCCTGGGCGGCTTTCGTGATTAAAATGTTGCTCTTTTTTTATCTCGATAAAACGCAATGTATTACTCCATCTATTATAATAGAAATTATTTCATTTAAATGACTGGTGAGGTATGTTTTTCATGTTAAAATCGCAATAAGCACATGTTACTATGTGTAATTATGCCAATTTCAGATATTTTTTTGTGATTTAATTCTACTTCTAATTTTTTATAGATTTTTTTGTGACGGTACTACCTTAAGGCGAGGACGGCGTGAAAAATTCTATCGTATCGAAATTTCGGGAAATGACATTTTTGATGTCTTTCAACTTGGACAAACCAAAAACCACTACGAGCTAACATATAGGGCACAGAAACATCGAACGAGATCACGTTGAAATGTAGAGTCTGTCGCGCTACAAAAAAAAATAATTAAAAATTAGCAAGGTAGAAGATGTAGCGTCGTCGCATGGAGTGCTTGTAGCACTGTCGCTCCTCCATTGAGGAAGCAGGTAATGACCACAAGTGTGTACGAATATTGTCGCTTGAAGTCGTCGCGCAATGTCGCTCGCGTTTGTCGCCCATGTAGCACAAGGCCTTACAAGCACTGCCGCCGGTTTCTTTGCTATAGTCGTGGTGTTGACCGGGTGACGTTGAGTTATCACGGCTTCCCTGATCTTGCACTGAGTCGCACAGTGTCTTTTTCTACATAGTTGGTCACACAGCCAGTTCGTTTGAACTGACATCGAGACCCACTTAAAAATGAGTACCGAGTCTATTTGCATTTATTTTATTTATTTTTAATTACTGCTGCCTGCGGATAATATAAAGTATGTATCAGCAATTATGTTATTATGATTTTTTTTTTAATTTAAGTTTGAATCCTTCCAGTGGACTATGAAATTTTCGAAATAAAATAATATGACTTTTGAAATAAAAATTTGAATATAATTTAATAATATTATAAATAAAAAAAGTTGAATTCCAGATAATGTATTTATATTGCAATCATCTGAACATACTATGGATTAGTACATATTTCTTCCGTGTACCCTACACGTGGAGATTATATGTGATAACTTTCGGTCAGTGAAAATGGCAACGGAAAAAATATGTACATAACGAACCTTAACACGTAGGTACGTGTGAAACCGGTAATAAAGTGCACACAGCATGGTGTGCCGCCTGGTTCATTTATCTCCCGTACGGGGATGTCTCTCGGATCTGCCGGGGTTTAGGTATGGGTGGAAATGGTGTACAGTTGTGAAAGGCGAACCGGTGGTGTAGCGGTTAACACCCTTGCGATCAAAGCAAGAGACCAGGGTTCGTGTCCCGGCTGGTCGCCATTTTCACCTGACCGAAAGTTATCTTACTATGGATTAATACAAATTATTCACGAACTTTGATCATAAAAACATATTTAAACTTCTTTTTACTGTGCTTCCAAGATGTATTGTAATTGAAAAAAATGTTCCCAAGGATATGTGCTCGAATACTCGATTTAATATCGGATGATATTATATCCCTCGTATTACGTACAACCCTCTAATTATAACCATCTAAGAAAAATTAAAAGACATTGTTAACTTAACAAACGTGTATGTTCTTTGTCTTATTTGTCAACTTTTAACCATTACCCAATTACAACGACTTGTCTTGTATATAATCCCATTTAGAACTTCCAATTATTAATCTCTAATTTAATGTGATTTTAACAGGTGCGATTTATTAGCAATACTTTCGGAATAATTTAAAGATTTGATAACAGAATACAACCCTTCATTTATAATCTATTTATTTTAAATTTATTAACATCTTTTAGCTGTAAAACGTGTTATCTAAAAACTTCATTTTATTTTAGGGAGGCGAGTGACATGATTTTGCTTTCAAGTGCCGTAATGTTAAATTCACCACTGCGAATTGAACTTTTAAATTGAGGGGATGGTCCCTAGTTTGATTCGGAGAATGAATTAGTTTAAATTTTTTATTTATGTAGAAAGTTGTACCATTACGAAAAATATTAGTTAACTAATAGGTTATTCTATATTCCACTACACATTTTATTCCGTAATTAGCAGTAATTATCATAACTCAATAATAATTTAAATCTGGAAAATATATTTTATCCTTGAATTCCCAATGTAATATACATTCATTCATCATCTATGACGGGAATATTGACGCACAAATTATACAAAAAGTATCGCAATATCGCATTTGGGCATTGTCGTCATAGTATTCATGACGTAGTTATCCTCAACCCAGAATGTCAAAATATTCAGCGACCTCACACATGATTTACGAAAGGAAATGCAGCCTGTTGTATTGTTTGCCGCAGCCTTCAGTAGAAGCTGCCGAGTGACTGTTTATCTATGATTGCAAGCACAATCAACTGAATGTACAGTTGACACGTTCTAAAAACAGACCTTTTAAACGTTAGATTATCGCAACACAAACTAGACGAAATAAGCTGTTTGCCCGAAACTTGGAAATATTCACAAAAGTAGTTCTTATTAATTAATAATTCATTCTACAGATTTTTTATATTGAAACAATTATTTTGTGATTTCTAAACTTGATCATAAATTTAGATCCTCGTTTGACACTTTCTTTGACAAAGGTCTCATTGTCTTCAGTCACGTGATGCGACTGCCATTTCCGTTAGAACAATATTTCCCCTGTCATAAGCGAAAATTACAAAGAAATGAAATAGATATTCGGAATGCTCGATGACCTCTAAAAATATTTTTAAAATTAATTCAGCTTTTCATGCGGTTACAAAATATTCCCTGTTAAATTTACTTTAAATAATTACTTGAATGACCGGTAAAATAGATATAAACATGTATTATTGACATTGTTCGAATTAAAAGGTGATGAATTAAGGAATTCCCCGCTTATTGCCCCCCCCCCCATACTCAAAATAATTCCCCGTCTCGTATTGTCCTTAATAATTTGCCAAAATTCAGTATCAATTTTAACTAATATACCCACAATGTTTGATGGAATATGCATACACATAATAAGGCACTCTGGAAATCTTTATTATAAAACATATAGAAGTCAGGTTTATAATACGTTACTTGTGAGAATTTAATTCAAAAAACTATGAGGTGATATTAAATGCCTCCCCACCAAAAAACAACAACATGATCTTGTCAGTTTTGTGAAGTAATGTATTGAAATATGAGAAGACTAGTTTCTAAAGTTTTCCCCCTCCCCTCTACATTAAAAAGATTTAGTTCTCTGTCGGCAAAACTATCTTGAGCCCCTTCGCATGTGTACTCTTCCCTCCCCTTTAAACGAAAAACCCGCTCCACAACATACAGAGGGGAGCACCTCCCGCAGATTGTAATAAGCGTCATCCTTCCCCTGTGCCTGATGAGAAGAGAATGGGAAAAAAGAGGGAGGAGGCCGGAGGAAACAATTGATGCGCTGTCGGGAGCTAATTGGCTGGAAAAGCTGCGATTCGAGTATTCGCTTCGTCGCCCGCCAGGAAGCGTTGATTGCGCGCGGTTGGGGCGCTGTGGGTGGTGACTTTGGGAACTAGACGTGGACCAAATTGATGAGCAACAAGTGCAGGACAAAAGAGGGTCTTACCGGGCGAGTGTTGCTGAGCACACTGATTGTGATGTAGTGTGCAGTGAGTTGGCGGGTTGAAAGATTATGTGACCCGATGGAATTTTCATTTGTCAAGCATGTTTTCCGATATTAACTCACTTTCTTATTTGAATAGAAACTAAGGTATCGCAATAATACAGACACAGAAACTTAAATAAAACTAGCTGATTACCCGGGGTTGCCCGCAATTTTTGTACTTGTTACACCAACGAATCCACTCGCCCGGAGCCGCGCAGACAAGACACAATGACGGCAGAGCACCTGCATAATGTCTTTAAAACGTTTTTTGAAATCTAAACCAGTCGTCCAAAATTTACGATATAAAGATGTTTTTAATCTTCATTAAATTCACACAAAAAACTATTACATTAGGTGATAATTGATTTTTTTTCTTCTTAAATTGAAATATTTTAACTCTCCTATTTTCATATCGTTTTTTCGATAATGTAGGTAAATATTTGTAGTTAGACACATTCTGCCACGGACTTTTTTATAGATCTCTTTGAGGCGAACAAGCAAAGTTGTCACCTATCTCAAAGGTTTAGGCGGCGAAAGTGAGCATACTTTGCTTTCTTCCCGATTTCATCAAGATTTAAGGTCAAAATCTTTTTCTATCTTTCTTTTCAGACATTTAAAAAATAAAAGTTAGGTTATGTTCATCCTGAACACCTTAACTATATCCTTGCCAAATTTCATCACGATCGGTACAGCGGTTTAGTCGTGATTAAGTAGCAAACAGACACACATATTTTTGCATTACGCATTGATATATTAGTAAGGATGAAATGTTCCATGGCTTTTTACCATTACTTGTTTCATAAACACATAGAAATCTCTTAAATTGCGGTGAACCTCACCGCCAGAAAACATATTAACTATGTTATGTTGAAAGAAAGTGGGAGACAGGACCGAGATTCGAACTCTTTGAATGTTAATGGTTGACTCAGTCAGGAGGCGACCGGGATGGCGCAGTTGGTGAGCTCACGAGCGCGTTAAGCTCAAAATCTCGAGTTCGAATCTCGATCCCGTCTCCCATTTTCATTCAACATTACATAATTAACCACTACTTGTTTGTCATTCAATATTCCATCAATTCTTTTTTGTAGGGGCTTTACGGCTCGTCGACATCGAGGTCATTAGAGCCCTTAAAACTTGTACAGGTAGGGAAAATGCAGTTGCGCACTAGGGAGAGCCAACATGACTCTCCTCGCGTGTGGGACTCGCCGAATGACTCAACCATACCCACTAAAAACCCTCCTGAATTACAATTCAAAACTCAAATATCAACATATCACAGAACAGTACATATATCACTAAAAAAGAGAGAGGAAGAAAGAAGAAAATGAAAGATCGAAAAGAACAAGAGGTGACTAAGGAAGGTCAGGAAAGAGAAAGGATGGAACCTAGCACAAGTGGAAGTAATGCCAGACTCAGCTCGGGGCCCCGTGTTTGTCAAACACGTACTTACTAGATGAAAGTCCCCTGGGAAGAAAATTGAAGATACCCTAGCCCTAATAGCGTCGGGATCGAAAAGAATAAAAGGTGACCAAGGAAGATCAGAAAAGAGAAAGGAAGGAGCCTCGCACAAGTAAGTGGAAGTAATACCAAACTCAGCTCGGGGCCCGTGTTTCCTAACCGGTTCCCGTAACAAGAGAGTTCTAATTAATTACTTGACATAGCGTTCTTCGACTAATTACCTTCTTCCATACAAGAGCATCGCTATTTCACCTAGGCATACATCATTCAGGAGAAGTTACAAGTGAAATAACAGATAATACTAACTAAGTTCCTTTCGCTCGTTAGCTTCAATTTCCTGTACGTTTCTGCCCTGCTATGTCAAAGATACTTTTTGAATACTTTTATTCGTGCATGTTTTGAAGACTTTTTTCTTGTGTACTACCGAAAGAAATTATAAACAACTAGCTGATTAACCGGCGTCGTCCGGAATTTTCTTTTTACTCGTTAGACCAACGAACTCACTCACCGGAAGCCGCGCAGGTCGAATTTTTGCTTCCGATGCAAGATACACCTGCGGCTGAGCGGTTGCTCCATTTCATTAAAACGCTTGTAAAATCTAAACCATTCGTCCAAACTTTACGATTTTAAGATGTTTCTCATCTTTGTTAAATGCACAAAACAAAGAACCCGATAAATTTTATGAAGATCGATTTTTTTCCTTTTTAAATTCCTCCCTTGAATGGAAGTATTTCAACACTTCTATTTTTTTCATAACGTTTTTTCGATAATTTAAATGAACTTTGGTAGAAATATGCTGTCGCGGACTTTTTTTGTAGAATTCTTCGAGGCGAACAATATTGCCATTCATAGTTGCCATCTATCTCTAGCTGTGTAGGTAGAGTAAGTGAATACGGCCGATTTCCCCCCACCCGATTTCATCGACATTTATCTTCAACTTAATTTTTTCTTTTTCTTTTCATACATTTAAATTATAAAAGTTAGGTTATGTTCATCCTGAATATCTTAACTATGTCCTTGCCAAATTCTATCACGATCGGTTCAGTCGTGGTTAACTAACAGACAGACAGACACGCTTTCGCGTTAAGCATTTATGTATAAGTGTGGATATATATCGATTAAAGACAACGCCTCGACCCCCATTGTGACATTCGCCTGATGATAACCCACGGTGGGGGTCTAAACGTTGCCTTTAATAGTTAATAAATCAGTCGGTGAAATAATCAGTTGCTTGCTTCCGGAGAGTAAATTACGTATGTTACGTCAGTGGTCCCATTCTGGTCCGGGATTTTCTCCGGATAGTAGCGGATTCCCCATAGGCAGGAATGTCATTAAGGAATGTGAAAGTTCGAGATTGTTACTATCTAGAACTTTCACTGCACATAATATTTAAAAACATTTCATTTGGGAATAATAAATGTATAACAGTACGTATTTATTAAATAATTTATCTTATAAATATTAAATCCCCGGGTCTTTGGGTCCTTGATTGGAATTGATGGGATGGTCCCTTGCTTGTTCTCGGAGAGTAACATGATATTCCCCCCTCGCGGTCATACGCAGTTTGCAACAGCTTATATGTAACATAACAAGTTAGACCTATGTCATAGAAAGATGATCATGCAATATTAGGTCTTTCAAATAATTGTCACAAACTTTAAAAGTATCGTCCGAAAATAACTGAGGTTTTACTTCAAGATATTTTCATTCCTTGTCTGCTATCCTATGAACTCTGTCAAGAGAATATTTCCTTTCCTTGGAATTAAGTGAACGTAGATTCAATGTAAAAGACTCTCCGTCCTGTTCCCTCGTATTCAGGGTTCTTTGTGACTCGCATTCCATAAATATTCTCATTCTTTTGTCATTCGCGAGAGTAGTTCATTCCCTTGTCCCTAGATGGCAGCGCAATAGCCGTCGTGGAACGTGCAAGAAAAGAAAAAAAGAAAAAATTCAAGCCAATTGCAGGTATACTAGTCATGGCTAGAGACGGAAGCTGGAACCCAGTGTCCTTAACAGAAATACGTATAAGTCTTCGTGAAGTACGAAGAATGCAGGGTTGTCATAAGACAAGAATTCCTTGAAAACGATACGAGGGAACCTGGGTTGATTGTTAGATGAAGATGTAGAAATGTCTCCACACTACAACTAACGAGTGCGTTAGGACAAGATGTACGATGAATTATGCAAGAAACGAGAAATTCAGGACATATTTCTCATTACTTTTACTACTTAATTACTTATTACATGATTTAATTCGCTTTGTTTCTCCTCCGACTTAGTAAACATAGTTTCCATCCAATCAAAGTATCTGTGGAAATTAACGTTATCTCGTGGTCTCAGCAAGAAAATATTCTACATTGAAATCACAGAGTTGCTTTAAGGATGTAAGAGCGGCTTGGTGGCTGTTTTTAAATGAACTGATTTTTTAAGCAAAGAATTAACTATTATCAATCAGCATGTAAAATAGAATTTGGACCTTGCAGGGCTAATATTTGAATAAAACCTTTCGAAGTTGTACGGGGTTGTATGTATAAAGCCTCTGAAGGGACGGTTTTCTATTAAATTTCCAAATAATTCATATAACATCACACGAATTCAACATAAATAAATAAATTTGTTGTCAAAAAAGCTGTTACGTACTGCTTACAACCACGTGGAGGACAATGAACTTATTTACTCTCAAGAAGCAAGCAAGGGACCATCCCATCAATTCCGATCAAGGGCCCTAAAGCAGAGGTGAATTTAATATTTCAGCCCACTCCTAAGATACGAGTAAAAATAGTTCAGTACATGTTATAATATTAATAGAATACAAAAATACTTGAGAAGTACGTAATATTATCAAGCTAAGGTATTAAAGTGACATTAAATTCGAGATATATTATTCCAATACATAATATCCCTAGACAAGAGCCTATACAAAAAATCCGCCTCTACCCGAAGGAGAACTGGAGAAAACCCGGGTCAGGATGGGAAAGAACAGTACAAAATTTGCCTTGTCTTCCCGAACAATTAAGAGATATATTCTACGAAACTAACTGTAGTCAATCTTGAGACCAGTTTTCCAATACAGTGTAGCAATTTATGCAGCATTGTTAGTGATTCACAGCTTTCAATACCCTTCAATTCATGTTACCCGACGAATAAGAATAATGCATCATATTTATTTTGTTGTAACGCGGTATTTCAATTTCTCATCTTTTATATTATTTCAAGCTAGAAAAAATAAATAGTACATCTCTTTACTTTTTTTAGAGTACTTTTAATATTTGGTATTATAAAATAAAATGTTTTAATATCGTAATGTATGACGGGATAAAGACGAAGACAATTTTCTATTTTCCCTCACCGAACACCTCACGCCATATAATAATTTGAGCAGAAAGTTGAGCCTCCACATGTTACATGTTAAGTGTACTGCGACTCGCAGAGCGTGTAGCAAAACTTTCGTGGGCCGCCGGTATTTGCTTTTTGGCGTGAAATATATCATTTTTAATGATCGTTTTTACTATTTTATATAGTTACGTGTTTAGGGAATAAGATATGTTACCTTCAAATAAGTATTGTTTCAGATTGTTTATTAGTTATGTAGAGTGGGATGTGATTTAATAAGAAAAAGGAGCTCACCAGTCCTTGGCGGTCGTTAACGCAGAAATTAATGTGGGTATCGAAGTGTTTGGTCTGGCAGGCGAGAAGAGTGAACGATGAGTACTGGCTTTGTGGAAGGATGAGTGTGTGGCGAACATTCTAAGGATTGGCTCAGGCTCCATTGGTGCATTCGCTCCATTAACATTTTCAATAGTTTCTCAGAATGTTAATTAAATGTTGTGTGGGTTGCTTTGTGTCATTCTTGTGTTTCTTTTCACCTCGTAACTTAATATAAATTATTTCCATGAACGTCTCGGTGTTTTATTATGACAAAGCGTTTAAAATATTTTCAGAACTGAATTTGCGATGTTGTATATTAAAGGAAAAAACAGTTTCATTCTGAAAAAGCATAAATGATGAAATGAGAACCCATAAAAGAATATGTGTTCGAAGTTTCGTTGCAATCCATCTAGTAGAATCGGAGAAATGAATTTCGGTCACCTAGATGGGCGAAATTACACATTGTTCGCCGGTTGGACTGCGCAGTTTTCAGTGACGACTTTACCGATACGGGCTCTTAAACACCGTCCTCCCAATAAAAAATATAATAATTATTCATTTAATAATAAGTTTTTCGCCAAATCAATTAAAAAATGTTCCAGTGGATCAAAACTACGATAAAATAATAAAAATTAATGTTTTTTGACATTCAAACTCAGTTGCTGACGGTCGTCTATATCTTAGGGTAAACTACAGTATACTGTGCTTCAAGCGAGTTGCGCACATTTCAACTCACGCATGATTTAACTCACGTATGATTCAACTCACGCATGATTTAACTTTTCTACCTGCGAGGCGAAAGGTCAAGGTGTGGTGATGTGGGTGGTAGTCCGCAGGGTTGGACAAGGAAAAAGTTTACAGACTACCGTCGCCGTCAACGTGTGGCCCTTCTAAAGAAATATAAGAGTTATTTCACTAGACGTGCAACACCATATTTATATTTCCTTCACCGTAGTAACAGTTAATCTACGAAAATAAATATATTTACAAATATACACGGTATATTTGCTAATTATCCAATAAAAATATATTTTAAAATATTTCGATTTTTCTTTAGCAAGAAATTGGGAATATGCCAAATATCATTTTCTGCAACATAAAATGGTGCCAAGAAAAACCAAACCAGAAGACATTCGTCCTCCACCAGTTGAAAATATAAATTCCAGAACAATCCCCGACTTTTTGGAAATTTCGAAAAATTTGTTTTTTCACCTATATTCTACTATACAAGAGCAACAACCCGTCAAGAAGTTGTATGACTCTGTTATTTATCCTCTGTGTTGATGAATGAGCAAAATAATAGATAAGTCACAACGACGTAGTGTGTACAGAAATTACGAAAATCTGAAATCAGAAGACGTCCTCAAATTCTCATCTTTTAAATTATTTTCTCTCATAAAACGAATGAAGTCCTTCCAGAATAAAAACAGAATGACGTAATAAATCCATCTCCATCCATTTCATAGTTAAACCAAAATTCAAGAGTCCAAATGTCACACATACTCAAAAAACGATATTAACTTTTTGAAAAACAATATGAAAGAGTAAGTAAAAAGAAAACATAAAAAAGTATGTTACATTTATATTATGATTTTCACGTCTTCAAGAAAATAAAATATTCAAATTCCATTCCCTTTTCTGCGCAAAAATACTACAGATTTGGACAAATGTTCCAAAAATAAAAAACAAAAAGAGCTTGTTTTTTTTGGCAAATTGTACACGGTTACAAAGAAAGTTGGTATCTCAGGAAATTTGTATAGTTTTTTTTCTCGTCTAGTATTTTTTAGATTTTGAAAAATTACGTTGAGCGAAAAGATGTACACCTCTTAAAAGACTTTCATACCTTATTCTCTGCAAATAATACATCGTTTTTGAGCTTCATAAATTAGAAATATTTCTGGAGAAAAATCAATTACTTTTTATTCCAAAATGGAGTTATTTTCGTAGATTGGACGAATGCCTTCGTTAAGGTGGACCCAGCACTCCAAGTCAGTCAAATCACCGTCACGTATAATTGTTTTCTCTATTTTTATTGTAATTGTTTTAAAACACAATACGAAAAATATAGTATAAACAATATTCAGGAACTCGCTTGACTCGTTTGAAATTCACGAAAGCAAGAAAAAACATGGCGACCGAGCACAGCGATTCCTAATTTATTTCTCACTAAAAATTGAAATATATTTCTCAAATGTTGGGTGACCTATAGATAAAAGCGATGTAAAAATAAAGGGGAAAATTTAATACAAATCAAAGTAAACTTGCATCACTTTCATGATTTAAATATTAATCATTTTTGGAAAATTGTTTTATCCATAAGTATTACACCATCAATTATGATTGCAATTATTTTATTTATATGGCCAGTTACGTGTGTTTTTAAAGTTGAAATCACAATAAGAAAACATTACTTCGTTTATTTATACATATTTCAAATATTTTAGTGATTTAATTCCACCCATACTAGTACTCCCGTAAAGGGGTGTGAAGAACCGCGCTTCGTGGATTCGTCCCGAGAAAACAAGCTCGACACGAAGGCTGAGCTTGAAAGAAAACGAAGAGCCTCGCTGAGACAGAAGATGGATCGCCTCGTGGCGGAGACAGATGAGAAGCAGTTTGCGCACTTTGATGATTCGGAATCCTTTTTCGTCTGTCAGCGAACCGGGTGTGACTCGACACAACCAGGAATGCGCACTTTATACGTTGCGCAAAGAAGAATGTGGTTTATAAACGATTAACACTGGAAGGTGCCATTTACACGTAATTAACACATGCCAAGGTTGCGTATAGTTAGAAATAATTATTAGTTAGATTAAATTTAATCGATATCGACAATGGGGTGATACGATAAAGGGTGTTAAAGAGGAAGTAAAGAGAAGAGAAAGCATAAGAGACTCCAACGATTTTGCTTAAATTTTCTGTACGTAAAGTACAATTAGTATGCGTTACATCCGCATTAGCGATATTTCGCTTGAAAGTTTGGTGTAGACACAGTAAAATAATTTCTACTACGCTTACATATTAGTTTACAGTTTCACGAAGCTTGAATAACATTTAGCGGTGTAAGTGGACCAAGCAGACACTTCTCGTAAACTGAAATGAAAGATATGATAATGATAAAACACATAGGAGGACAGCTAACGTTCTACAGATACGAAAACCCATCAATTTCTGTCTACAACGAAATTACATTTACATAACAGTTTTACAATATTTATAAGATTGATATGTTGCTATATGTATTGAAATAATAATCTGAATATTTATTTTGCTTCCAATTTTCAAATAAAGGACAGTAATAAGTTCATCTAGCGACTTTGAGCATGAATAGAGCACTGGATGGCGACCAAAATATAGAGTACCACGCCAGAAATGACCCTTTCACAATTGAATTTTTTCTCACCCTATGCTGGAGACGGAGAAACGTATATGAGAAAATATGTTTCTTTGTGTGTGGGGCTTTAGGGCTCGTCAAGGTCATTAGAACCTTTGAGAAAGTACGTGCAATGATTTTACACCACTAGTTTCCTATTGTAGCTGTAAGCCTCGATCCTCGAGAATAAATCTTCTAAGTACCTTTTATCTAAAGGTCGGTATTTTTTTATTTTGTGTCGTGGTGGAGAATAACCTGCTCCTGCTGTTACAAGACCTACAAACGTCTTGACTTTTATTGCAGCTACTTCGAATTGACGTGATTATATTTGTGCGCAATGTTAGTTATTAATTATTACGGTTCTACCGCCTCTTTCACAGTCACTGGGGTGAATTTAATTTAATTAATTTTCTGTAGGTGTCGGAGATGAGGATGATATGATGCCTCTTTTTATATGACGGGGAATTACAAAGGTGCCGCTTGCCCTTGAGTGATGAGTGAAAGTCGTGGTGGAATGATAGGCAGGAGAAACGAGAAAACCTGCCGCTTCTTCTACCACCCCGAATTCTACTTGGATGAGACAGGGATTGAACTAGCATCAACAGAGGTACACTAGTCACTACGCCACGGGTCACCTTAAATGATAGACATTATATCCTCTAATGTTTGGCGTATGACTCCTTCGTGCAGTGAATTTCTTCGTCCATTTATTGACAGGTCAGTGTAGCTAACAAGGTGTTGGACGATAGCATTTGCATTCCGACGCATGATTCTTAAATTATTTTACTCGCGAGGTGAGCAAAACTCAACAATTGCTATTTCCTCCTTCGTGCACCTATACCTGGAACGGAATCGCGTTGCAGTATGGACTCAACTGACATAAATCTCATCAAGAATCCAAAGCACGACGTGATTTGAAAAAGTCACGTACGTGTGATGCAAGTGTTCTATCGTCAACGTTTTTCCTTTCGCGCCACCTGGTAAGTCGCTACTGAACACCGTATTTCTCTTCCACGAATGCTTCTCAAGCGTAGTCTTTCTATTTATAACACAACTGTAGAAGTACTAGTGCGCCCGTGGATAAATTTTCCTAACATGAGAGAACTACATACGATACGATACTATCTTTTGGGGTTAATCCACTAACATCAATCAAACAAAAGAGGATAAATTAGATTATATGTAAATCTTACCCCAGAAATTCGAGTAAACCTTTCTTTATGAAATTAAATATTCTACCTCTCCTTTGCATGTACATTTATGAAGCAAGCGTGTTCGTTAAGACATGATTAATAAAATCCCACCCTTGCTTTTGAAGATACAGTCTAGTTCACGAACACAATACAAAAAAAGGGAAATATTCATCAACCTGGAGTGCCAACCACTCTTTGACAAAAAGGTCCATATCATTCAGGAATTTTGTAGAGTTCCGTTCCGAAAAATCTAAAAAAAATTAATAAAATTAAATATCTTCCAATTCGCGGCTAAGAGCTCTCTAATGCGCCATTGCTACTAATAGGTGAAATAATTTACTGATTTTTTTTTTTTTAAGAGTTCAATGTAAGTTTCAATTCCCCGATGTAACACGCTGTGCAGACAAATTTGATCTTACCTGCACATGAGTGATTGTGGTAGAAAATAAAGAATGATGAAGAGGATGAGGGGTCAAGATGAATATTGATTGCCAACAATGAATAGGCAGTTTAATGACACATTCATGAAAGTAATGAAGAATAATGATAAAGTACTGGTTTTCCAAGAGAGCGTGATGAGATGATCTTGTAGTTAGTAGAATCGGTATGTTGCTTCGAAAATTCACGGCTTGATGACCGATGTTCACGTGCCTTCTGAAGACCAGAAGCGAAGGGTTCAACTGACGATAGAAGTGATGTGATGAGAGGTGTGTCCTCTTACAAGGTTGTGGAGCGAAGTAAACAGTTCGAAAGAAAGGACCCATCAGTCTTAAAATATCTCGTCTTTTAGCGCGCGGCAGCGTGTTCGATTTGTGCAATCGATTGCTCACGTCATGATTCGACCAGCTCTCGATTGTTTATCCGTGTCGTGAGAAATAATGAGATTCCTGGACTCGTCCAAATTCAGCAGTACACNTATATATATATATATATATATATATATATATATAAACTCCATGACGTGAAATTTGAATAAACCAATGGTATTAGAGAAAATTTTCCAGATATAGCCAACAATTAAGATGAGTCACTCAACTCATTCAAAGAGCGTGTGTTTCAGAGATGAGTCACTTGGCATGATAGGATGACATGATAAAAATGTCTGTACACACGCCATCGCCGTATTGAAGACGCTAGCAGTTGGACATCCCTGGATCCCGGAATACGTGCGGAATAAATTCATAAGCGAGGTGTTTAAGGATTAGAAACTTGGATCTCACAGACAGCTGACTCGGAGAAAGAAGGAACAGCATTTGAATATAATTTGAATAATGACTTTTTACATTACCATCCTAAGAGAAAAGGGAAGTTTGGGAAGAGGAATGTAAATTACAGTAAATGAGTGAATCCAACGTTTTCTCTTAAGCGATGCGTACAAATGTAGAACCTCAAATGTAGACGCAAGAACGACTCAAAATAATCAAGAAATTTTTTTTTTAATTTGTTTATTTTACATTCATCCCTCGTTCCGTGGCTATCTGGCAAATACCGGGTATTTACATCCTTGTTTTCACTCTGCTATATTCTTCTGCTTTCATTCTTCTTGTTCAATATCATTCTCTTCTCTCTCTTTAAGTTCTCCCTCGTTTTCAGACTGTTACAAATTATGTGTGTGTGTTTTTTGTGTTTTTGTTTTAAATTGGTATCCTTCCTTCCATCTGTTGTTTTTGCCGCAGGAGTTTCCATCCCTAACCCCGTGGAGGTAGGAACCTTCCTTCTATCTTGCTCTCTCATAAATCATCCCTATTGCCATTACTATACTGGCATCACCAAATAATATTTTAGTGCAATCAAGAAATAACATATAGATTCCACGCACGTCTAGAATGTTTCCAGAGAATTGGGGCGATGAGTTAATCCCTTTTAAAAATAATTCAGTACCTTAAAACGACAACTCTTCTAGACTCTCCTAGTTTCTTTTATCTGTCCTAGTGGATAGGAAATTCGAAACACAGGCATCAGCTGAAGTCTATGATTCTGGGTAAGACATGGGTGTTTCATAACACTTCTTGGAGAACCCCGATTGAGAACCTCCTAAACTCTTCGAAGTGGTTTGTCCTCATTTCTTTTTTTTTTTTTTGGAAGTATTTGAAATCACCCAACAATTAATAAAAATGAATAAAAATGTTTTGTCAAAAGAACCACCAAGTGGAAGTTACTCCCCGGAAGCAAGTAAGGGACCATCCCATATATTCCGATTAAGGGCCCTAATGCAGATGCGGATTTAACAGCACACCCCGAAGATAGGTATAAAAGTAGTTCATTACGTGTTATAATATAAATAAAATACCAAACTAGTGGCACAAGACCATGGCACACACTTTCTCACACACGTTTCTGTCTGGACTAGTGAGCGGCATTAAAGCATTCTATTAGGAGAGGGTTGATTTTCACGTGTCACTCTATATTTTGATCGTCTTCATTTTACCCAATTTCAAAAGTTTATTAAACAAATAATTTACTACAATTTATATAAAAGAATCTTTAATATACAAATTCTGTTTTTTCGTTTATTTGGGGAGATAATATCAGCAAGATTTATATTATATTTCAAAAGATATATCTATTAATAAATATAAAGATAAATAGAATATTATAAACGCAAGAACAAAGCCAGCAGACCATTAATATTCTTATATAATTTAATTAGGAACTAAAGACTTATTTTTCTGCAATTTGAAATTTCAAAATTATATTAAGAAACACTAATCGTATCTATTAATTATTTCGGATCAATGGGTGATACTGTTTGTTTTATTTACTTCGTAATATTTCGTGACGCTCCTTGTCCATCTCGTCAGAAAATTCTGTGTTAAAATATATTATTAACAGTAATATTATTTCCAACGATTAAAACTGCTATAAAGCATTTAATTTTAAAAAATCATAAAAAATAAA
>NNCF01127192.1:149731-262511 GCA_002313205.1 Laupala kohalensis
TATATATATATATATGAGAAATGCAAACTGCAAAATTTTTTATTTTTTTTTTTTTTTTTTTGGGGGGGGGGGAGATCGCCCATACGTACGCCACTGTTTCGAAAAATACACTTCCGTGAACAAAGATCCCAAACAAAGCATTATTACATTTTCTTAATTGAAAGTAACTCAAGCAAAAATTTAAGTCGTTTCGTAACAGAAATTACGCGTGATTTTTCTCCGACGAGCTAAAAGAAAATGAGAGTTTGTTTCACTGATTCGGAATAACTTGTTTTTCTCCCTCGTGACGGTGAGTTAATGAAAGGTAAAGCAAACTTAATTCTCAAAGTTCATTCATTCGTAAGCTGAAATATCTTTTCCCTGTGATATTCAGAACCCAATGAGATCTGAAATTTTAAAATGAGACCTGTATTTCGAATGTAACGTTTACTTAGAAATGACTGAAACCATTGACTGGAAATGGCTACTGGTGGTTTCGATGCAACAATCGTCTGCACACATACGTCACGTGACAGGCAGAAAAATCTCGACTCCCTGATCTCCCCTCCCCCCTCCTGTTATTCTTCACCTATGGACCCAATGGAAGGGTCACGTGCACTCCAATAATCTTCGCACACTGGAAGAGCTACTGCGGATCACAGGAAACGCTATTGCTGCTATCCTTCAAGCAAAGCTAGTACACGTGTCTCACAGTTTGGTAAATCGAGCAATCGACGCTGCATCGACGTCAACGGCGGACTCCCCAGGGGACTTACGTCTAATAAGTACGTGTTTGGCAAAAGCGGGGCCCCGAGCTCAGTCTGGAATTACTTCCACTTACTTGTGCGAGGTTCCTTCCTTTCTCTTTCCTGACTTTCCTTTGTCACTTCTTTGTTCTTTTCTCAAATATGACGTGTTTGGCAAATATGACGTCTAATAAGTACATGTTTGGCAAAAGCGGGGCCCCGAGCTCAGTCTGGAATTACTTCCACTTACTTGTGCGAGGTTCCTTCCTTTCTCTTTCCTGACCTTCCTTTGTCACTTCTTTGTTCTTTTCGATCCCGACGCTATTAGGGCTAGGGTATCTTTCATTTTCCTCTTTCTTCTTCTTCTTTTTTTATTTTTTTTTATAATGATATGTATAATGTTTTGAGATGTTGATATTTGAGTTTTGAGTTGTAATTCAGGATGGTTTTAGTGGGTATGGTTAAGTTGTTCGGCGAGACCCACACGCGGGGAGAGTCATGTTGGCTCTCCCTAGTGCGTAACTGCATTTTCCCTTCCTGTACAAGTTTTTAAGGCTCTAATGACCTCGATGTCGACGAACCGTAAAGCCCCACAAAAAAAATCAACGGGGGACGTTTTTTCTGAGATATACAGTTCTCTTGTTCATTAAAAATGGTCAGTTCCGTGTCAGTACTATAAATATTTTCGGGTACAGTATTTTTTTTCCCATTCTGTATTTATTATACATAAGTAAGTCAATAAATGAGTCGCAAAACTGGATAGAAGCAATAATAATCAATATAACTTCCTGACATATATTTTACTTTTCGTCATAATCACTCTATACATTCTCATCAAAACTCATCACACCTCTTTACAAGTCTTTGAAAGCCGGTGGCAAAGAAGTAAACTCCTGGATTACGGCATCATCAGTTTCAAAATGACGGCCATACGAATGATTTTTATGGACCCAAGCAGTTGAAAATCATCATTACAAATAATTTGTCCCACACGCTGCACTGTGACTGCAGTTGACACCTTCGCAGGACGACCTGGACACTTCTCATCTCTGATGCTTTGCCTTCCCTTGTCATCCAATAGAACACAGCTATCCGTGAGAAACTGTTGTCGCAATACACGAGATGCGTTTCGCGATGCACTTCTTCTGTAGACAGTCCTTTGACTCACCATTACACGCTGTTCTTCTCGTGTGCACTCATCCAACACAACCGTCATCGTACACTGCCTGCCTCTGACTGATATCGTGCCTACGAGATGTTCTGAAACCTATACGACAAGCATACATGTGCTGCCATCTGCTGGCAAAAATGCCCTAGTAGTTTAAAACAGTATAAGGGAAACTGACGTTTGCCCTTGTATAAGTAGGAAACTGCACGAGATAAAAAAAATTGTATAATTTCAAACATTTATATGACTTGGAAGTATATTGATTCCTAATTGAATCCATAAACTTTTAATAAAACGAGAGAGAGAGCGGTCCTCCCTTTAAACATTTCTGAATTTTTTTTTCTCCGAGTTAATGCGAACCCTTAATGCTTCGTTACTGTCAGCTGTTGCAGAGCAAATCTTTCACTTTCCGGTTGCTGCAGTGGTGGGGTACAGGAGAGGATATTGCTTCAGTCGCAAGAAAATCAATTACTTAACGTCCATTATTTTGTTTCCCGTGAGATGCAGCCGTTCGCGAAGAGCTCTACTATTCATTTCACGTAATTACGGAGCACCCCTCCACAAAAGCATTGTCTATTGACATCAACAACGTAACAAATAGGCGAGTTCATCACTTTGTGACAGAATTTTGGTGTGTTTAATACTCCCGAACTACAATAAAATTAGTTACATCGTGTTTTCCTTGACTCATAAGTGGACACAATATTAATTTCATTAACAAAACTGGATTGGATATTGCATTCTGGTCTTAAGTAATAAGTCCTATTTATTCAACTCTCCAGACTGGCTCCCAGGCCCACTCAACCTTCTGTAAAATCAGTACCAGGGTTTATCCTGGAGTCAAGCCGGTCACAGCGAGATGCTGACCACATCTTCTCCTTCTAGTGCCGAGGTCAAGTAATTGCGGAACTCTACTTTCCGCGAACACCTTGGGCACCTTTGGGGCCTATTCAGGGGTAGTTTGACTTTGATTCAACACGCCAAAGTTTCGGCCGTCTTTATTTTGGCTTCCCTCAGGGCTACTTACTTTCCACATTTTTTTTTCTCATGAACATCATCCATCTTGGTCGCATTTCATCACCTTGGCGTGGATCAGGTCTATTTTATTGCAAATTAATTTAATTTACATTCGACTCACTATAGTACGTTCACAATAGGAAATCTCCTAGAGTTTTATCCTTCAAAAGCATTGGATAGGGAATGGCTACACATACAATGATCGATGTCTGAGAGATACCCGCGTTTCGGACCTAGGTTGGTCAAAGCTCTGAAGAGTGTCTGGGGGTAAAACCAAACCACAAGATATCTGGGCCGAATCCTCAAACGCCCAGCGAGTTAAGAGAGACGATGAAATTAATAATAAAATGGAAAATAAGCAAAACAAAAAATAAAATCGACAGGTAATGAAAGTTTGTGTACTTGCAAATAATTTTTTTCCCCCAAATATATCAAAAGTGTTAGATTTTAATTTCGATTCATAAATTTCGAAAAATTAATGAATATGAGTGGGATTGTCAATTTTGATAAACGATTTTATACACTCTATAATATTAAAAATTGAGTATATATAATAGTTATTCTAATGCGTTCAATGCAACAATTGAAATGCAAGTTAGGTTTGTCGATGCATAACATTTACACTATTGCTGGCATATATAATTTAGTTGTTTACAGGGCCCCGAGCTGAGTCTGGCATTGCTTCCACTTACTTGTACTAGGTTAATTCCTTTCTCTTTCCTGACATTCCTTGGTCACCTCTTGTTCTTTTCGATCGCGACGCTATTAGGGCTAGGTTATCTTTCATTTTCCTCATTTTTTGTCCTCAATATTTTGATTTTTGGTTTTGAGATATGTTTTGGAATGTTGTAATTCAGGAGGGTTTTTAGTGGGTACGGTTGATTTGATTGATAAGTGCCACACGCGGGGAGAGTCACGTTGGCTCTCCCTAGTGCGTAACTGCATTTTCCCTACCTCTACAAGTTTTTAGGGCTCCAATGACCTTTAATGTCGACGAGCCGTAAAGCCCCACAAAAAAAAATTTAATATGGCTAGTATGTGCGACTTATTAAATGTAAATAGTTCAATGACTCTGTACAGATTTTTGTTCTTCTCCAAACTTTTACGAGTTCTTTCATCTAGTCGACGAAATTAAATATGTTAAGTTGTTGTGTAAAGTATCTCGTGTTCGATGGCATTCTGGCCTGCTTTATTCGACTGTGAATTTTCATTCCTTTTATTTTCAAGTAAAGTACCAATATGTCAACGACTCACTTGGTAGGTCTTATGTCATAATTAGAAAATAAATTACTCTAACTCACGGTATAGTACAAATAACATGCATTATTCATAACGATTCGAAACGTCTACATCAAACGTCATCCTACAACTTCACAATGTCTTACTAAAGCAATTTGTTTCCGAACTTCATGTTAAATTGCTGCTTAGTACTCAAGAGACTCAGCATTCCCCAAGTTCTCCCTCTGTGTTTCAAGTATTTCCCTAAAAGCATCAAGCCATCTCAGTGCCTCCAACCCTTTTCTCACCCCTTATTTTCTCCACGCTTTAAAGCTCTCACCAAACTTCGGGGCGAACTGGTTATCAGCGTAATGGTTGTTGAGTTCCGACTAAGAGAGAGAAAATTACTACATTGAGTGTTCTTACAATGTATATTTTTGGAAATACATGTTAAACATCGTTTGTATTTTACTCCAACATAAGACACTTAAATTAGAATTCCAGAACTGCTCTTTCCCAAAATAAGAAAGAAGTTTCGAAAAACAAACAAAAATTATGTGTATATAAACTGACATTCAGAATTATGGTCATTATGTTAATATCGAAATTATTCACATCTACCATAATAATTAAGTAGAAATTATTCTTCCGACACGATTTTATCAAATATCACGACGTTCCTGCAGTTGGTCACTGCGATCGTCAGGTGAAAGTGGTGTATAAACAAAGGTGTTAGATTTTTTTTCAAATCGTATATTTTTCTATGGAATTGATTTATTTGTATACGTAGTTAATTTGTTTGCTTTTATTATTATGACAAATCTCACACATTTGTTTATACACTACATTCACCTGACGATGGCAGCAAATGTGCTGCTGAAACGTCGCGATATTTAATAAAAACTTGTCTACAAGAATGTCGGAAGAATAATGTCTCATTGATATTACGTAGGGAACTAAATTGTCAAATATCAGGTATTTGAGACAAATATAAGAGAATAAGGGTAGCGGACGAAACCATTCAGTTCAATGTGAAAATACATCAACTCCATGTCACAATAGATGTAAATAATGATGGTTTTGATGTGATCCACAATAGAAGATGACTGAATTCCGAAAATAGTTTTAAAAATTAGAATGGAAGATAGACCAAGATTAAAATAATAATAATAATTATTGTTGTTGTTGTAGCGACACGCTACATAGTGACATTCACTAATAGTCACCAAAGCCAACTCCCACGAACTTGACTCCCATCATTACAAGGAGACCTGGTCGACTGTTAGAACCTAGCAACGGGACTTGTTGATTTAGAAACGAGAATATCAGTCTACTGCGCTCTTCACTACTAGTGACATCAGCCTACTGGGCGCTTCACTACGAGTGACATCTTTCTACCGCTCTTCCTCACGGGAGTGACATCGCGTTCTAGTATGGGTTCTCAATGCCCACCCACACTATCAACGTTAAAATTCAGTGATAAGTTCAACTCGGCGTCAGAACAATTTACTCGCCGAATTATTATTCGAGCCAAAGCGCTCAAGCATTTAAATTCGGTGACTTTCTCAAATTTCCACGGACTTTATGTTTGTACTGCATGTGAGTAATCTGAATCGATTTATGTTCTATAAGGAACTGTTTCAATCATCACTAGGAGATCTATGACAGAATGACCGTTTATATTATTTCATGTACCTTGTTAAGTGCGTTTCTCGTTCTCAGTTTGCGCACAGTAAATGACCTGTGCCTTTGAAATTGAATCTACGTGTACATAATTTCTTATTGTGTATTTAGTTTTACCTTCTCTTATCTAATTAAATTTTGTGGGGAATTCATACTCGAACACGCTTGCTACATTTAAGTATTAATACCAAAGAAGCACACACAAAGAAATTTCCCGACATTATTATTATTAATTATTATTATTATTATTATACTTCATTCCATCTATAATCTCTAGTAAAATGGCCGTTGAGTGGCTATCTGTTGGCGCCAAACGGCCATTTATTTCAAGTGGCGACATATGGTCGGGCCATTGATAGCTATTCACCATCAAAAGCCGTTTGGCGATAACAGATGGTCACCCAATGGTCATTTTTAGTAGATATTAAATTATTATTAAAGTTGAAATGTGGAAATTAATAACCAACATCAAGTATAACGGTGGTTATGTTTAAAAAAATGGATAATAATAAAATTTTACAGAATAATTATCAGTCCATCCAGCCTTCCTTTTAAAAACAAGAAATGAATTAAGCGTTCACTGCAACCATTATTATTCGCTACGATAAAATTGTCAGTGATCTCTGACAATCTTATCAGTTAGGAACATAGTTTGAGGTACTATTGTTAATGCTCTCATTAAAATGCTTACAACAAAGTTTATTGTCAATGCTATTTTAGAACGCTAACAAGAAAGTTTAAGTTGTTCAAATCATTGAGACAATTTTTAATTTTCCTTACAAATACTATCTTTAAATTTGAACTTGTCATTAGGTAATGGGTTAAAAAAATTTGGGACAAGATAAACAAATGTTTTAGCAAAGAAATATTTATTGATCCTCAGTCTAACGAAATGTTCTTGAGTGACAGGGTCAAAAGGTTTTGACCTGGGTGATAGGAAAGAAAATGAAGAAGCCGTTTGACAGTAAGTAATAGTAGAAAGCTCATTGAATTACGAAATTAAAATTTCTTTAAAATTTATAGCACGTATGTATTATTTCTCATACGAATAATAATAATAATAATAATAAGTGCCTTTATTTTGGTGAGACTTTGACCTTAAGGTCTGCTCTTCCGTCTAACCATTTAAAACATTTACATTAAAAAAAACAATATGAGAATAGGGAGAATCGTACATACATGAATGGATAAGGTTATTAGAAAAATCTGTTACTAAATTGAAGATCCAACAATTGTGAAGCAAAGTCAGATTTCGCTGCGTACTTGTTTTAAACCTCAAGTCGTGTTGTAATCCAAGACATAATTCCAGGTTTGCCAACCCCTCGCGTGCGTTGAAGGCGATGTTCCGATGTTTCCTGCGCCTTATCGAGCGGGTGCGTGCACCACAGACAGGAGATGCCGACGGCTCTTCCGGATGCGATGCGATGCGATGCTGTGTTGTTATTCCGCGCGGATTCTCAAACAGGAAACGTGGGGTATTCGAGAAGATTCCTTATGCTTTCCTGTGTGTCACTAGAGCCCCGGAAGCAAGGAAATGCTGTGTAAAAAAAATGCAAACTGTTCTGTATTGCCAAATAACACATCAACTCCACAATGCTCATTGCCATATGAAATCTAGTATTTATCAATAATATTTACATCATTCGTTTGTATCACAACACCTCAATTATCCTCATATCTTCTCATTTCCGTGTCAATAATGCTGTCTGTGTATCCGTCATTCTTCTATTCCATCTTTTATTAATTTTAAATTGAAATAATTGAACCGACCTTTGTTTGTAGAAAATTATTTATTATTATTGTCACAACGCTTCAGCTGTATATTGCTGCCATCTTCAGATGAACATATTTTTTGAATATATAAACAAATTTGTTTGATTTATCTTGGTAACAAGTTGGAAAACAAATTAATCACATATACAAATAAAACAATGACATAGAAAAAGAAATAATTTGTGAACGCAAACCATCAAAGCAGAAAAATCATTGTAAACAACTATTGAATTTGGATAAGTTGTCAGTTTGTAAATTTAACGTGATTTTCGTTCACTTGATGTACAACATTTCTGAAATTATACGTTGATAATAATTTGGATCCCGATCAAAAATTGAAAATTTAAACTGTGTAATGAAATAACATTGTGCTGTGGTGTGTTTATGTTACGCTGATGTTCTTTGATTCGCGTCTGTTGTTTACGTTTCGTCTGTCCGATGAATTACATGATTATAAGGTTGTTTCCTTGCGGAACTCACCAACAAAATGTTTTCTTGGAGAAAAAATCTACTTAAAATTGTGGATATTATTCTATGGTCCGGAAATACTACGAAATACTTACTACTAATGTGAGATTGAGATTTTTTTATTAATCTCATTCCACCGAAAAATTCTTTGAAATTTTTTGTAACTCTGCTCAGGTCTTACGATTTCGTTCCCAAGCGTTACAGGCAATTCTTCTGTTGTCATTCTTCGGATATATTTTGAACGTTCTTCTCTATAGAAGGGACATTCCAAAAAAGTATGTCCACATGTTTCTTCTCCCTCACCACACATACACATGCCGTCATCTATAATGTGGAATCTTTTTAGATACTCCCTTGAATCTCCATGATTTGTGGGCAGCTCGGGCACTGCACATGCGGGGTTAAACCATTTACGATTCGTGTGCGCATATGCCCCTCTGGTGGTAGCATTCTTGCTCATCACCAAGTCATCCCGGGTTCAGTTCACGGTGGGGCCAGAAAGAATGTGTAACTTTTCACATTTATGCCCCAGTTCATATAGCTGCGACTACTCATTCCTCTATCCACCTCCTAGTATCAATAACTCTATTACTAACTAATTTTACTAACCCCCTCACGTATCCCAAGTTTACCACCCAACTCCTACCTCCTGTCGCCCCATATAGATAAGCTTCAATAGCACGTTACATTTCCCGTTTACAAATAAAACAATAAAAATGAAAAAAAAAATCTGACATTCCGAATGAACTCGTTCGTTTTTATTCCTTTTGTTGCTACATTCCAACGCACTTGCTTTAGTCTCTAATAATTTCTCAGTTATTATTCTTTGTTGCGAGCATGGAGGAGGAAGGAATGGGGAAGGTGAACCGAAGACCCATCTCGACTGTGATTATTTTGGTATTGTTCCCATGGAAACCGTCATATGACTAAAAGAACGACCCTCGAGTAGTCACGTCAGAATATTACTTTCATTAATAATGTTTTAATTTATTTTGTGAAACAAGTTTTTCTCATATGTTTCTAACTATCCATAATATCAATTATTTTATATGTACTCAACATTGGTATGGATTTTGAAAGCCATATCTCACCGTTCTCAGGATACCGAATTATTATTTTAAATAATGATATTTTCAAAATAAAAACTATTTTCTTGGTATTTAAAGATATATTTTTCAAGATTTTAGAGGTGATTTCTATTTTACGTATTTACTATTCATTGTACCAATACTATGGTGTCAACTCTTAGACAGCGTATCACAAGATATTAAAACATTTTACTGCAGTAGCTCAATGGTAGCGTTCACGTCTTCAGAGGGAAAGGACCCTGGATCGAATACTGCCGCTGTCGGATACCTGAAGAGAAAAGAGAACGTTTGCTGTACGCCTGTGATGAAAAAAGGTAAGACCATGGAGTTGTAATAAAAATGAATATCGTCAAGAAAGTCGAGGAGAAAGCATGAAGATAGTCGACATCGACTCACGTCGAATCAATATTACATGCTTACAGGTTGGCAACATCATCTACTGTTGGTTCCCTTTTCTTATCTTGTAGATTAGCTACTTAAGCTGTGAAAGCTAATGCTGTACGCTATGATGCAGAAGGTCGAAAATTCACGTCATAGTAGACGGATGTTAGCTGTGCGAGCTCATGTGTTGTCTGTCCGGCTGGCAGCAAATACATCAGCTACCACAGCTCAGGTATTTGCAACATTGGTTTGCCCGGACATTCACGTAATGTTTTTCAGAAGCAACAGCTTGTTCTACGAGTCCATATCTCACATTAGATTGAAGTTTCGCAAAACATTATTAGAAATTGTAGTATCCACACAAACATGTCAACTTTGTTCAACACTGAAAATATAGGATTTATATTCTAAATGCTAAAGAAATCAAGAATTGAATATTTGTTTCAACTATTTAGTTTTATATGCCACCGAGATTTTCGGAAGGAAAGGTATCTTACAGATTTTTTTGGCCACAATTATGGATATGAATTCCACGTAATTTTCGAGTTCTGTATGTTATAGCTTCGTCAACACATCGTAGTACTCTGAAAGACCAGTTTACGAACGAGGTGAAACTTAACTCTCCACATCTGTTCAATATACATTTATGTAAACGAATACTATGAATTTTCGATAGCGTATTCAAAAATTCATGATTATTATTAAGTTAAGTGGATATTGATTGCTAGGAGATCGATTTCTCACACAACTCTAAGCAGCAGCAATTCCTTACTCAACGATATCCGAGTAGTGAATTCAATGTTGTGTACGTCTGTGGAGTCCAGTTTTTTAAATTATCTGTTTATGCAAATTCTTGAACAGTGACTGTAGGGAGCTTTTCTCGTATTTTATTTCTATTACAACACCGAAATGAAACAGTCAGTGATAGTGATATCTTGATCTCATTTGGATAAATTATGAAACACACGTTTTGTTTCATAATTTATCCATTTATTATATAGTATTCGTCCGCTGAAGGTCGTAAGTCTTTAATTATTTATTTAATTTGTTCTAAATTTACCTTTAAAATTATAAACATGTGTTAAAAAACAAACAAATTGGAATGTAGTCATGGAATGGAAAATTTTAAAAATACGACAATGTCTCCCTTAAGATAAATAAAGCCTTTTCTATGTTTCTTCTAAACTCTTTCCAACAATAGAAACAAAAACATTACCGTGAATCCCCATGTAAAAGAATAAAATAATTGTATCAGGGAAATGAAAAAACATAACCTCAATCTCATAGGGAAACTTTCGCCTCGGGAACAACTCTGCGTTTTTGTAATCAGCTGATGCTTTGCGAGGTCAGCGTCAGGAAACTTTTGTGTCTAAAGTAAATGTAATAAAATAGAAAGAGATAAACGGGCGCTTAGATGTGACCGAGCGATGTGAGGAGGAAGTCCATAAATGAATTGCTGGAAAAACAATGTAAGTGGCGTAGTGAATAGCGTGGCAGCGTGATTGGTGGATCGCCATCGAGAAATCCATGAATTCCTCATCAAGTTAGTGCAAAATACACAAACTTATGATACATGTATGTGCAAAATAGGAGCAAAACATGGAAACCTCTTCAATTAATTTATTGTGAAAGCTAATGCTATAAAAAATGGGGAAAAAAACGTTTGCTAGGGTGGTCTGTGACTTTCCACTTTTACATGCATTATCGCCCCTTCAAAATTTATTCAGTTCCCTTATATTTCTGCTCCTTTGTACTTCTCTGTTTTGCTCGTGTGAAGGAACGAAGACACAGCAAATTTAAATCTTCATTGGTATATTGGGTCCGTACCTAAAATTTGTACTAAAGATCTAAGAAAAGCTGTTAATTGACATTATACTCGTTTACTATCATAATTATATTGGTATAAAATCGATCTTTTTGTGTAGACAATTATTTATTAACTCACAACGTTTCACCAGAGATCCCTGCCAACGTCAGGTGAAATAAATAAAATAAATAAATTTATTGTCAAAAAACAGTAGTAACTGCGTATGACCACGTGGAGGGGGAAAAACTAATTTAGCGAATGTTAGTTTTTGATTATATATTGATATATCTTGATAACGCGTTGAAAGCAATGGAAACAAAGTATAAAAATAAAACAATGACATAAAAATAATAATAGAAATACATCAAAGCCGAAGATCATTCTGAACAAGTATACATTTTAGATAAGTTACCCATGTCTGTTTGTAAGTTTAATTTAATTGATATCAATAGCTGTTGATTTTGCGAGCAAAGTGTTGTTCATTTTTTTGCCTTGATTTTGTATTTGGATTCTGAAACGGAAAGCAAATTGTTCTCTATTGACGAAAGTAAACATGTTATGGGATAAGTAATGTATAAGTCATTACCCGAGTGTTTCTCCGATTTTCCTTCGTGTAGAGGCGGATTTTATATTCAGACTCTCTAGACCCTTTCCTAGGGAATAAATATATCTTAAATTCAGTGCTATTTTTATACATACGATTTCTAAACAAAATTCTCAGAATAATCTATAGTTCAACAATAGTGCGTACTTCTGAATTAACATTTTTGTATTTTATTAAATAAAAATTTGTTGGTATTCTGTTAATATTGTAAAATGTACCGAAATATGTTATATCGTAAAATGTAATTTTATTCTTCTTTTAGGAGTTGGATGAAATGTTAAATCCGCCTCTGCCTAAGGGTCCTTGATCGGAATTGATGGGATGGTTCCTTGCTTGCTTCCTTCCGGAAAGTAAATTAGTTAATTGTCCTCCACGTGGTTATACGAACATTGTAATTCTTCTTTGACATTGACTTTACTTATTTATTTATAATTGACCAATAGCAAGAATGGTGTTTATAGAATCGAAAATTTATCATTTAAATCATTCGATGAATGACACGACATTTATATTCACTCAGTTATTTGTTAAGTTTGTGGAACATTTGATATATGAAATGATGTATTAAATCAGATTATGTATCAATTAATTCGTGGTCAATAATTCAGCGTTTTATGCTTCATGAATTAAGGGGATTTATTCGTATTGTGAAATTTATTGGAGATATGAAATAACGCTGTATGTCCCAGAGCATCAACAGCTACGCCTGTGGATTTTCATTCTGCAATCCTCTTCCCTTGTTGATCGTTTTTCATCTGTCAACGCTGGAAGAGTTGCATAAAACAACGAAATGCATCGGGTTTCATTTGTCCCGCGAAGTCAATCATCGAGAACGTCAATTATCCAAAGCGCCAATAAAGGGCATAGAATGTTAATCTGAGCGTCGTTAGCATTTGTGCATTTTCGGGTAAGGGAAAATAATGGAATTCTTGCAACAATTTGTTCCTTACATTTGTTGGAATTCCTTTTTTATCCTTTATTGACGAAATCTTTTGTTCAACCTAGCGGCTCCATAAAATGGTTGAATAGCTTCCAGTGATCCCAGATAAATACATGGATGGAGGAAAACCAATCGGCACCTGCCAAGTAGTATTTAATGCATCAGATTAAAATATACTAGTCACTTGCGGAATAAACCTGTGAAAGAAAGGTCTCTAGTATTGTCTGGTGTTGGAAAATCGAGAGAAGAAAATGTGGGTAGTTAATCTATTACGAATATGGAGAAATGTCGGGATATCTGTGCCTAAATGGTAGTAAGACGGACCTTGGAAAATTGTTAGAAAGGTTGAAGAATAAAAATCCACACAAGAGTTTGAGAATGGTCCGTGTTATTGGAGGAAGTATTTGTAGGGAACTTGATGATTTCCTACACCAAGATTTTTTTACAGAGAAGTTAAGTATTTTAACCGGCTATGTTGAAAGTCAAATAATTACCTCTTTTCTACTAAGGCCCAATTCCTCCGGGGGATACCTTCAGGGGATTGGTGATGCTTGCTCCCCAACAAATCACGGAAAAAGTTTGCAATATTTCACTTCAAATTTAATAATATTTAATAAATTTATTGTCAAAATGAAAACAGTACAGACTGCGTATGACCAAGTGGAGGACAATAAACTAATTTACTCTCCGGAAGCAAGCAAGGGACCATCCCATCAATTCCGATCAAGGGCCCTAAGGCAGAGGCGGATTCAAAAATTTCAGCAAAAATTCCTAGATAAGATAAAAAGTTAGCTGCGAGTTATAATACTAATAGAATGTCAATATGTTTGTAATTTTAAGCAAAAAATTACATGTAAGTTATTATCGAACTATAGATTATTCTGAGTATAGTGCTTAAAAATTGAAATAACACTAAATTCACGATTTATTGTTACAATAGACCCGCCCCTAGACAAAGCCTAGAGAACCTGTATGATAAATCCGCCTCTACCCGAAGGAAAACCGGAGAAAAACCCGGGCCAGGATGGGGCTACAGAATTTATGTACACAAACGTGCCAATGTTGAGTACACATAAAACTAAATTAATATGAGCCATAAGACAACACAATCATGCAAGAAAATAGTTTTTGAAATTGTTATAAGTTGTTTAAAAAGTACTACAGCAATGGCGTGATAAAGCACAAGACGAATTTAACTTTTGTTAAAATCAATAAATTCTTTTACAGTGTAGAAGCACTGGTGCAGGAGGTAGTTTTTAACCGCGGATTTGAAGATATTCAATTTCATAAGTGTTTTATATTCTTGGGCAGGGAATTATATAGGAACGATTCCCGAATGGTAAGGTCCTTTTTGGCAAAGAGTGGTTGACACTCTAGGGCGATGAATATTACTACTATTGCGAGTATTGTGTTCATGAACGAGAGTGCTTCGTATAAAGCAAGGGTGGTGCTTCAGTAATTCAGTCTTAACAAACACGACCGTTTCATAAATATAAATGCAGGGAAGTGTTAAGATATTTAATTCCTTGAATAAAGGTTTACAAGAGTTTCGGGGGTGAGATTTACAAATTATCCGAACTATCCTCTTCTGAATTCTGAAAGTTTGAATNATTACCCCAGAAGGTAATGCCGTAACGTAAATGGGAGTACACGTTTGCACAATATACGCAACGCGAAATACGTGAACTAACTGCGTTAACTAAGTTTCGGAATGCGCAACACAATTTGCTTAATTGGGAATTAAGATTGTCAACGTGGCAATTCCATTTGAGGTTGTCTTGAATATGGAGACCTAAGAATTTTGTTTTCGTAACAGTATTTAATTGTGTTCCGTTCCTGTTCATACAGCTGTGACAATTGGAAAGCAAACCCTCCTTCTATTCACCCCGTACTACTCCTAGTATCACTAACTCTCATCATTGAACTTCCACTAACACCTCCTCGTGGGCCAAGTTGTTGGTAAACGCAGCTAACCAGCCCACCTATACTAATACCATTCTACCCTCCTATCTTCTATCACTCCATAGCACGCTACATTTCCCAAATACGACAATTCAATATTTATACATTTATTATATTTGGGGGTCTGAGGTAACATTCACCGCTAAATGTGCCCTTGATTGCCGTGGGCTGTGCATTTTGTGCCCTGGAATTTACTCTTAACGATGTGAAAGTTGTGACGGAACGGGACTCGAAACCGGGGGCCTTCCCGCTATGACCCCAGGTGAGCCACCACTCTACCACCCGCCTCGTCTCCCGAACCCCGTACACAACCTGACCTGTTCCAGTGAACCTGTGTCACACCGCAAGGAGAAAAGTGACGACGGGCGGTTCCCTACGCAAACGCAAACTTCCCTTCCTAGACTACGCAAACTTCCCTTCCCGAGTGGGTAATCGGAAGTTGTGAGTTAAGAATCTCTCAATAAGTGTTTTCTTAAGGTGTTAATATTATTCACTCGGTTCTAGCTACTGTTACATGCGAAAAGCAACTCAAATTTAATCTCTTGAGAACTACTTAATGACGCTACACTACCCAATACACAGTATCAATCCAAATAACACCTCCCAGGGGACTTACATCTAGTATGTACCGTGTTTGGCAAACACGGGGCCCCGAGCTGAGTCTGGCATTACTTCCACTTACTTGTGCGAGGCTCCTTCCTTTCTCTTTCCTGACCTTCCTTCGTCACCTCTTGTTCTTTTCGATTCCGACGCTAGTAGGGCTAGGGTATCTTTCACTTTCCTCATTTTTTATCCTCATTTTTATCTATATTTTCAGATATGTTTTGGTATGTTGTATTTCAGGAGGGTTTTTAGTGGGTATGATTGAGTTGTTTGGTAAGTCCCACAAGCGGGGAGAGTCATGTTGGCTCTCCCTAGTGCGTAACTGCATTTTCCCTACCTGTACAAGTTTTTAGGGCTCCAATGACCTCGATGTCAACGAGCCGTAAAGCCCCACAAAAAATCCAAATAACACAAATGTTTTTGTTCATCCCTGTTTGAGTGTTCTTCTTTTGAAATAATTTGTCTACCCATCATCATATGTATTAATATGCTAATGTCCCCGAAAATTATAGTTCCTTTTCAGCATTGACGGACGGAGCAAATGACACAAATTGAATATCGTATTTTAGGGTATTAAAAGATGAGTCGGTCATTTCGTATTAACCCTTTCCTTTCCGAGATAACAGCATTTAAAATCATACCAAGAAAAAGAAGATATTTGAATCGTTTGTATGAAAAATTGACTATTTGAGTCCTGACAATTGATAATTCTGACGCGTCAGAACACACTAGTATAAAGAATATTTATGGAAAATTGTACGTGGCATAAATTTTCTTACTCCCACCAATTATATATGGTTGGCGAAACAAAGAAAATTAATTTCATTTTGAATCGCGCCAACAAAATGTCACCAACACCATCTATAATAATAATTGGTTATGTGATGCTCTATTTTACATCGTATACTTTGCATAACTGTTCAGATGCCTTGTTTCCATTGTTTACCGCTAAATGTGAAACCGAGTGAAACTTAGCAATGGCCTAATGGATGGCATGATATGTATCTGAACGATGTAAAAAAATCACATTATGATTCATTATTACTATTTTTTATTTTATCATTATTACTACTAATCATTAGCATTATTACGATTTTATCATTATTACTGTTAATCATTTTAACTGTTTTTTTTATTTGATTAATCTTTCCGTACCTCCAAAAAATCGGACATTACCAGGGTTTCTTTCTCATTTCTGTACCATTGTATCACATCTTCTGTCCCTATGTTCTCCTTCCTGAATAGCATATGTTACGGCGTTTCTATGTTTACCCTATTCATTTTCCTCTCGTATCCTTTCTTCACGTATATATTCATTCTCTCCGAATATCCATCGAAACGCTTGTGTTCTGATCGTACTTTTGAAGTCGTTGCCGTTGCTGCTCTTACCTGTCTCTACTACTATTCGCAAATCTAAGATTCTTTATGTACCCATTATTATTACTATTATTATTTCGATATAGTGGTGTTCACTTCACAGCTCTAAAGGTGTTCTAGCTGGTTGAAATCTCTAATTTCAGGATTCTACCCGCTCTCTAAAGGATTAGAAGTACTTTCTTCAAATGAAGGCTGTGCCAACAAGAGGGATCTCTTGTGTTTCCCATTCTCTGAGTTTGCCTGGGATGGAGTCTAAATGGTTCTTTAAAGTTACAAATGGCGCACTAAGGGAACCCAAAAGACAGGAATAATCCTCGTTTTCACCCCCCCTCCCCACCACATCGTACTCATTTCGATAGTCAAATCTTTATATTTCAGCAGTTTTTCTTCTTCTTTTTGCGCTAATTTGTTGTTGTTTTTGCGCTAATTTTTGTGAACTTATTAGTTGACACGGTTATATCAATCAAGACGGTTCTGTTTTTTAAGTCCTTGATAACAATATCCGGTTTCTTGGGATGCGTCTGTTGGCGTGGATTTGTTAAATAAACAATGTCGTGATTACTTCCCTTGGCAAATCTTCATTTCTGCAAGTCTTCCCGTAAATATAATTCAGATATTGTAATGTCTCTTTATATATTCACGCTTTGCTAGCTGAGGGCATCCGGAAACTGTGGGGCCAATTCTGTCTGGTATAACCTGTATTTGCCATCAGCTGTGGTTTTCAATACATATTTCTCATTCATTCTTATTATTATTATTACGTTGAATTTTTCTCATTTTAATTATCATTATTATCATTTTTTCCTTCATTTCATATCCTTTGACCTTCGCCACCCGGTCTCCTCAGTTACATCAATTCATGGGTCTCTAAATATCTTGTTTTCTGTGCTGTTTATTTCTCTACCGTACTGCAGTTTGTACTAAACATATTTTATTTAAATATTCCTCTAATAGTAAATTCTAAGTGTCTCTGCCTCTTATTAGCATGATCGACTTTCTTCGATGATGAGAGATTTTTCTTGTTTCATTTTCTTGCTTCTTTACTCCTGTTCCTCGACCTCTTGGCCACTACCAGGGTTATTCTACCCGACTTTTCTTGTCTTCCTTAGTTTCCTTTTTTGTCGTTTCAAGTAATCGTATTTTCTTCTTCTAATTAATTTTGCATTCCTTTCTTATACACATGATCTGTATGACGTATTCTTCAAACCGCATATAGTCTCCTTCTGTTTCTACCCAATGCTGCCAGTCTTGTAAATTCAATTTTCCCTCGCTTTTTCCTGCGTCTCAGTCATTCCCCTCTTTCAGTCCCTCTAACATTACAATCTTAAATGTCCCGCCCACAAAAGCACATTTCTGTTTCTTGTATTCTTCTCCTTGTCAAGTGTGTACTTCAATTATCTGAGCTCCTGGCTTGAACCGTTTCTTTTCCTGTACATATGTGACATCCTTAATAAATCTATATAAATCCCCGCCCTCTGTTGAGAGTAGACGCAGCAAAACATATTAATTCGGTGGAAGTTACCCCTCCATCTCTTGGCGCCTGGGCCACGCCGTGCGTTGGCTGTCCCCGACGCCGCCTGCTTGTTTGCGAGGGGTGGAGGGAAGGTGGGTCGATAGGCGACCGTGACCTCTGACCCGCACTGGTGGACGCTGACCGGAAGAAGAGCAAACGCAGGGAATATCTGCTATTGCTCCCACTTACAGTGCATTGGCTTACGATGGAGATCCAAACATTCAAAGAAATATATATTATTTTAAAATTGACTTAAAAATTTGTTCTGACTATTTTTCCGCACAGATAATGTTTTATCTATTGAAAAACGAAATAATTTAATAAATAATTTTATTGTAAAACACTGAACATGACCATATGGGTGACAATAAACTAAGTTACAAACAGGAAACAAGCAAGGGACCATCCCATCAGTTCCGATTAACTACCTAAGGGCAGTGGAGGATTAAAAATTCCTAATATAAGTTATTTAATAAGTATGTTCTGTTATTTATTGTTCTAAAATGAATCGTAGGTATACGTGCAGTAACAATTCGAGACTAATTGTAACAAAACAGCCTATGTGAAAATCCGCCTCTACCCGAAGGAAAACCGGAGAAAATCCCGGGTCAGGATGTGGAAACAGAGATAATGAATACAGTCGACTGAGAAATATATTTTAAAAACTTAAAAATACATGTTATTTACAATTCTGAACAATAACTCCAAAAAAATATTTACCGTATTTCTAAATCATTGAACGGAACGTATTAGCATTTCGTATCGCTGAAGACGGCATCTATTTACCGCGAATCAATGAGGATCTTCTGGCCTTTCCCACCATTGGAACCTAGTTGCAATCTATACTCAAAGTCATACAAAAATATCAGTTCACCAAAAAGAATGGAATTTCCGTCGGTCTTTCACTTTCATCCAACCTGCTTTCACGTAGCAGTCGGTCAAGTGATCGTATCGCTTCAGTCCGAAAGTAAAGCGGATGCAGGTATTCTGAATCTTTTGAAGTCTGTCAGCGAGAATGGAAGGGATTTCTTGGTCAATAATGTCACAGTAGTCAAGATTAGGATGGACTAATGACTGAGTGAAGATTTGTTTTATGGGTTCGGTTAGTATGTGTTTAACATGATTGAGAGAGCGCAGAGAATTATAAGACTTTTTGCAAATATACGTGATATGATCAGTCCATGATAGTGATTCGTCCATTTTAATACCGAGATTTTTTTACATTTGGAGAAAAGGGAATTCTCACATCGACAATAAAAAGGTCTATGGATCTATACCAACTAAGTGATTTTTTATTCCCGAATATTATTGCCTGGTATTTTCTGGGGTTAATTAACATATTATTGCTTAGTGACCACAGTCGGATTCTTTTAAGTTCATCATTAAGTAGATGCATATTGTTGCTTAGTTGATGTGGAGATCAGGAAGAGTACAATTGGAAGTCATCGGCGTAGATGTGGTAGCGTGTTGAGAGTACGGAATTCGGAAGGTCGTTGATGAATAAGGATAAGAGTAAAGGTGAAAGAATACCACCTTGGGGTACTCCGCTGATCAGAGGCAAGCAGGTAAAAGACTTTCCATTGTGAGTGACACATTGAGTGCGTCCTCGTAAGTAGGAGTTCAGCCACTTGAAGCACGGTTTGGAGAGTGAAAATAAGGCAGATAGTTTAGCTTCTAAAATATCAAAGTCCACTGTGTTGAACGCTTTGCTGAAGTCGGAGATAATGAGTACAGTCACATCTCCTACATCTAAGGCCATCTTAATGTCTTCAGAAATTTTAGGAAGAACCGTTTGTGTGCTATGACCTGGGCAAAATCCAGACTGAAACATGTCCAGTTTAACTGTTTTGAATATGTGCTCGGTGATTTGACTGTGAACAATATATTCCAACGCTTTTGAGAGTGTTGGTAAGATGCTGATGGGTCGTAAATCATCTAAGGATGAGGGGGAAGCATATTTGGGCATTGGTGTGACCAGGGATTGTTTCAATGTTGACGGGAAAAAGCCTGAGTTAAGTGACTCATTAAAGATGACCGTGATAATATGAATAATAAACGGTAGATTTTATGAATCATCATGGCGGAGATACCATCAATGCCAGTTGCTCACGATTTGATTTTGATAATTGTTTTAGAGACATCATCAACAGTCACATTCGAGAAATAAAATTTTTCCTCTGGAGCAGCGTTCTTCCGAATCACTTCAGTGAGAGTTTCTTTGTTTTCTAATAACTGATCGTTTGAGTTGTGAGAAAAATGGGAGTTCAGATCTTTTAGAGGAGCACATAAGTTATGAGTTGATTTATTATTATGTACTACAAATTTCTTTAGGTGATTCCATATGGAGGAAGAAGAACGTCTTGTACTTAGAGGGGAGGTAGCTTAACTTTTCTGAGCGTTTCTGACAGATTGAGTACATTTATTGCAAAGTTTTTGTATAGAGAAAAAGAATATTCCGTGAGTTGAGGATCGTTTTTAGAGTTGTATCAGAATGTGCGAAAGGCTGCGTCTCTTCGAGACATTAGAAATCGAATTTCATCGTTAAACCACGGGGCTGGGGAGCGCTTCACTTTTATTGCTTTTAAAGGGCAGATGCTATCGAATACTTGGGTTATAAATTGACTTAGGCAAGATATTTTATCATCCAGATTGTTAAGAGCAGAGATTTGATTCCATGGGATGGAGTTTGCCCTTTGAAAAAAACGTTGTCTCATCAAAAGTGTTAAAATTACGACAGTATACTATACGTGGTTCACGTTTCGGTACTTTAAGTGAGAAGATGGCATACACAATATTGTGGTGTGACGGGCCGGGAGCAGTATGTTGCCCTTACTGAGGAATATGTTCTTTTTTTATGTACATATATAATCAAGTCAAGATGGATCTGTGGAGACATTGTGTTGATGGGTGTTTTGAAGTGGAGAAACGGTCAACTTGTAAGATGAGAAAGTGTTTAGAAGAGTTTTGCCCAGTAACGATTTGTTTTTATGTCCATATTGAAGTCCCTCATTATAATACAATTATTATAATTAATGAAACATGCGGAAATTGCTTCTTCGAGTTCAGCAAAGTTGTCACTGCCTGAGGGGTTATAAACGAGAAATTTCTGTTTCTTATCTAGATTTCCATAAGTAGAAATTCGGTGGTGTTTTCGCAAGCTTTTTCAGATTTTGAAATAATTTTCCCTTTGAAATCACTTCTGCAGAATAAAGCGACACCACCTCCGCGTTTGATCAGCCGATCGTTTCTGGAAAATGTGAAATTAGGATGGAGGAAGTTTTCAGATTTATNCAACTCTTCGGAGGGTGAAGGGGTGGGAAGGGTCGGTAGCGTTGGAAAATCCGTTGTTGCTCGGGAAGTAGCAGTGGGGGAAGGGGGCGGGGTGTGGTCGGCTTCGGTGGAATGTTCAACAGCGCTTTCCTCGTCATCCATTGCCCATATAAGGAAGTAAAATGACACTCACCTCTATCTTACTGGGGGTGCAAATAACCATAACTAACACACTCTGACATTAAGATTGAAAGAAACATCAGTAAACAATATGAAATAAGAATCAATAGAGGCAGATAATAAGACATGCATGCGAAGATCAGTAAAGAAAGAGTCGACAAGCTAATATAATTATAGAAGATAAAAGTGAATAGTAAGTCTTAGTTCTGAATCTTGGAGCATTTGGCACCCGGTAATTGTTCAGATATCCTGCAGCCTTGTTGCTCTTACAAACATATTGTCTTTCTTTATCATTACAACCCCGTCCACACGTTGTGTAGCCCTTAGCGCGAGATGGCTTCCTTAACCAGGGCGTGGCGCACCGCTGTAAGATCTTCTCTAATAGTTTCGCGTTGTCCCTTATGTTTCTTTTTGTTACGAAACATTTCGGAACGCGCACGGTAATTTACAAACTTCACCATTACAGGTCTAACTTTACCATCCACGCGTGGGCCGACCTTATGAACTCGCTAAATGTCGGAGACTTAAAGATCAGGTTTCACTCTTTTTAAAACACTAATTACTTTTTCTTCACAGTTCTCACCTTGAGACTCTGAGACTCCAAACACTCGGAGATTGTTTCGTCTTGAATATTGTTCCAATTCGTCAAAACCATTGTTCATTTTCGATTTTAAAGATTTGATTTCCGCGTCTTTTTCCTCAAGTTCCTTTTCCTTTTTTTTAAATTATCGGTAACACCGAAACAGAACTGAAAAGAATCAAGGAGCTGTTGTTCTACGATTTTGGCGACTTGGTCCGCCAAAGACTCAGCAGCGCTTGAACTAGATGTTCATGTTCGGTGTTGGCACCACTGGCTGGAGCAGGACGCTTGTTAGAGTTGTTCCTCTTGTTTTTCATGGCAAAATAATAAGAAAACTTGGTGAGAAGATTGGAAAATTAATTGCTATAACTGCGCACTGACACTGGAGCAATCGAACAACTCAAAGTACGATATCAGACGACTTCTTTTTCCGGTTGAAATTTCAGTAAATACCGGGAGCCGATGTGCGCGTGTTACTCAGTCATAGCCGCCATACACACAAACTTATAGGTCAGAGAACATAGGCCGAAAAAAGACTGTATCTCCGATTAATTCGCGGAAAGCTGGAGATGATTTTAATCTCTTCTTATAAATGTAAAAAGAGTGATTTGAAGTTTTCATCAAATTTCTCCTTTGTGCTCGTGATGGTGTCGGACGTCGAAAGAGTCGGACTCATTTCGGTTTTTCGAAAATAACTCACATATGTCGCTCTCTTTTCAGAAAAGTTAAAATTAAATAACTTCGAACATTTGAAATTCCGTCAACTGTTTGAAGATCTATGTAAGTTCAAAACACGTGATAGTTTTAAATTTTTAACAAAAATAGCATTTTTTTTTCCTATTAGACCTACTTCTTGTGCCGGACGCCATCGATACTTTGCAAGTTCACAATCAGGCCACACTGGAGATCATATACTCCTAGCACCCTTAGGGTAGGGAATGGGAATAACAGGAAAAAATATCCAAAAAGACTGTTAGTGGTGGTGAATAAATCCATTTTTGGGACCGCTGACGTGAAAGGGAACCCTCAATGCCACATACGTCCACGATCTCTCCCTATAAGTAATAAATACCCTTCGTGTTTGAGGTGTGAAAAGGATGAAATGTAAAAATAATTGAAAATGACCGATATAATTGTTGAGATCGTAGTTTTCAGGGCCGCTGGAATTAGTAGTGACATGCTCGAAGGCGTCAAAGTCCTAAATGAGCCTGTATACACCCCTAGATAAGGGGATGTCACGTAAAAAATATCGAACATGGCTGTTTTTGGTGCCAAATTCAGTCCTTATGAAAAAGAAGATACCCCTAGCACTAGTTGGGTACGGCGTACAAATAGTGTTATAAGCAAAAGTAATTGAGAACTACTTTTGAAATATAAAAAACAAAGGATTTTTTTCAAGGTTGCTGAAATGTTTCATTATTCTGCCTATTCCGTTACGAAACCACTAACTTTAGTGGATAACATACTCAATGGATACCAATGGGGATACGAGAAAGTTGGAGACATATTACTGATTTTTTTTGTGGAGCTTTACGACTCGTCAACATCAAAGGTCATTGAGCCCTAAATACTTGTACAGCTAGGGAAAATGCAGTTACGCACTAAGGAGAGCAAACATGACTCTCCCAGCGTGTGAGACTCGCCGAATGACTCAACCATACCCACTAAAAACGCTCCTGAATTACAATATTCCAAAACATAACTCAAAACCGAAACATTGAGGACAAAAATGAGGGGGGGATGAAGAGGGGGGACAAAGATGAAAGATACCCTAGTCTTAATAGCGTCGGGATCGAAAAGAACAAGAGGTGACCAAGGAAGGTTAGGAAAGAGAAAGGAAGAAGCTTGGCACAAGTAAGTGGAAGTAATGCCAGAGTCAGCTCGGGACCCATGTTTGCCAAACACGTACTTACTAGATGTAAGTCCCCTGGGGGATATATCTGAATTCACGCATGCAAAGCTGCGGGTACTCAACTAGTCATTCTATATAATTCTCTCCCCAAACACACAGAAGATATTATTTAATTGAATCTCTTCAAATCCACGGTTAAAAACTACCACCATCACCAATGCTTCTACAATGTAAAGTAATTTATCGACTTCAATAAAAGTGAAATTCGTCTTGCACTTTTTGAGGCCATTGCCGTAGTACTTCCAAAATAACTTATAAAAATTTCAAAATTATTTTCCTGCATGCTTGTATTGTCTTATTATTCATATAAGTTTAGTTTTATCAATATTCAGCCCTGGTACGGTTGTATACAATAATTCTGTAGTCCCATTTTGGCTTGAGTTTTTTTTTCTCTCCCGGTTTTCCTTCGGTTAGAGGTGGATTTTTTTACGAAGCCATGTCTACGGAAATAGCAAAACTCGTATTCCGTGTTGTTTTAATAGTTACGATTTATAAACAATATTTTCTGAATAATCTTCTGTTTAAAATAACTTTTTCGTGTTTTATTAAATACAAATTTGTTGCTATTTTGTTGATGTTATATCACGTTCCGAACTATTTTCATTCTTATCTCAAAAGTGTGATGAAATGTTAAATCCGTCTCTGCCTGACGATCCTTCATCGGAATTCATGGGATTGTTTCCGGAGAGTAAATTGGTTTATCTCCCCCCACGTGGGCATGCTAGTTTGTAACGGTTTTTTTTTGACAATAAAATTTATTTATTTATGAAGTTTTCCCGGCACAGACAACTAATCGGATTGAATTGCAACTTGCACGGTCGTATTCCTTAGGGTTGGGATTTGTTTTTTTACTTTGATCAGGCATCAAACTTTGAAGTATTAAATATACCTGGCCCAGGTTTTTCTCCGGTTTTCCTTCGGGTAGAGGCGGATTTCTTAAACAGGTTATCTAGGCTTTAGGGGCATGTTTATTGTAATAATAAATCGTGAATTTAGTGTTATTTCAATTCTTATGATAGTTAAACACTATACTCAGAATAATCTGTAGTTCGATAATAATTTGTACGTGTAAATACTTTTTGTGTGTTAAATTACAAACATACTGACATTCTATTAGTATTATAACTCTCAGCTAACTTTTCATCTTATCTAGGAATTTTTGCTGAAATTTTTGAATCCGCCTCTACCTTAGGGCCCTTGATCGGAATTGATGGGATGGTGCCTTGCTCACTTCCGGAGAGTAAATTAGTTTGTCCTCCATGTGGTCATACGCAGTTTGTACTGCTTTTTTGACAATAAATTTATTATTATTATCACCTGAAACGGTCGTTAGTAGTTTATTGTAAATATTTACAATTTCTTCTAGGGAAATTTCACAGTATCTCTAGGAACAGTACGTAACTTCGGACGTGAAACGCTGCGGTAGTGTGAGCTGAGGGCTGTGTTCATGCATAGCAATAAGGCAATGGGATGTGTGGAGACCGAACACATTTGCATACTAAAGCAATCACCGCTTCGACGTGCTCATGGCAGCGGATATCTCAACACGCGCTTCTCTTAAGCAATCGAACACTGCCCTTCGCTTAAGGTGGTGCTACCTTGCGCAGAATCAAATCACTAAAATGGCAGAATTAAACAGAGTAATTTGTACTTATTGTGATTTTTAACTTGAAAAACATTCCTTACTGACCATTTAATGAGATAATTTCGATTATATTTCGTGATGTAATACACAGCGTTTTAGAGAGGAAACCCTTATTTTTCAAAAAAAGACCAAATTTTATATCACGAAAGTGATGGAAATTTTCTTTGATTTGCGGTAAGTTTTATTTAGTATTTTTTACATCACTTTTATCGATAGGTCACCCGACATTTCAGAAAGATATTTCTTCGAGGTGTGATGCACGAAAACGCTTCGCTCGACCACCATTTCAAACAAGTCAAGCGAGCTCGTGAATAATGTTCGTGCTATTTTATTAACCGATAGATAAAATCTTAATCAGGCTTTTTCTTAGTTATTTTTCATATTGTTGTGTTTTTAAACAATTAGAATAATAATACATGAAACAATTATACAACTCCCGGATTTGACTAACTCGCAGTGCTGGTCCCATTTCAAGTGATTTAAGACTTAGTTTTGATTCGCATTACGTCTCTCTGTGTATTAAGGTGTACAAACACTGAAAATTTTTTAACAAAGCTAAGAGAGTTTTAGTTTTCTCCTTAAACGGAGAAATATATAAACAATATAGAATAAATCTTTAGCGTATAAATGTTAAACAGAATTTCAAACACATACAACAATACCTTGTTACCTCTCTGTATGTTTTTTTGTAACCATAAAGTGTTCAGACTACAAAAGAGGATACTTCGGATAATTCGTAAATCTCACCTCAAAAATTTCATTAAAAAATGTATTTACAGATCTTAGTTGAATATACATCACTCAGCTCTACAGCTCTGTCAGGTGTTGGATGGTTACACATGTATAATAAAAGACTACAACAACTATTAAGACATAAGACAGACAAGTAAGATTGGGGAAACTCATTGAGCACCACCTAAGAATTTCCTAATTTGGTGAATTAAATCTGAGTGGTGTATTAAATATAAATGAAGAGGGGAACGATTGTGTATTCTGGTAGCGTGGACCTACTTTGCCGATGTGGAAATGCAGCGCCTGGGATTTTTGGAAGAGTAAAAAAGAAATCATGTGATATTGCATCAATAAAGTCGTGGATGAAAGGGATCTTCAAATCTTTATGAGAGGAATTTCGGATAAACCAGGGTGCTTTGGTGGCTAAACGGAGTGTTTTCTTTGAAAAACCTTAATTTTGCGGTGTGTGGGTGCAGCGTTGTACCACACGGGGCAAGCGTATAGTACTAGGGGTCGAAGAATAGTTTTGAAGAGGACGAGTGAAGATTCGCAGCTTATGGAGGAGCAGCAGTTGACGATATGACGAACTTGAGCAAGTTTTTTGTTGGCTTGTTTGATATTTGTTTCGATGTGATATTTCCACGTGTCGAGGTATGTGATCGAGGATGTGAAGATGACCAGGGTATACTGGCGTTATTTATACGTAACGGAAGAGGGTATGTTGGGAAACGAAGGGGAAAATGTTTCGCAGACGATTCGGAGGGGTTTAGGATTATTTTCCACATTTTTGTCCATTTTCCAAGGAGATTAAGTGATCCTCAACGGAAGATTTTAAGTTGTTAAAGGACGGGCCGGATTTGAATAGAATTGTGTCGTCGGCGAATAAAGCAAATATTATTGTGATAATGAAATGACAGATCTGCAGTGAAGATATTAAAAAGTGAAGGAGAGAAATTCATTCAAAGCGTTATTTAGATAATGAAATATTCTACATCCGTTTTACATTTACAATTATGAAGTAGTTGTATTTGTTAAAACTAAATTATTCTTCCTTTAGAAGAAACAGACTAGTTCACGAGCATCACACTCGTAACTAGACTAACATTCATTGTCCTTGCGTGTCAACCACTTCCTTCCAAAAAAAAACGCCCCTGTCATTCAGGAATAATTTTGTAAAATTTCCTTTTCACAAATATAAAATATATTATTAAATTTTATCTTCAAATTCTCGGTTGAAAGCTTCCTTGTGCACAATTGCTTCTATAATATTAAATAATTTATTCATTTTAATAAAACGAAAGTCAGAATGAATTTCAATTTTTCAATAAATACTTATTGTAACATGGTTTTATTTAGGGAATTTGTGCTACGTATTTGTTAAATTGATAATGGTACGTATTTGTTAAATTACATCTTTTAGAAATATTACAACCTTTGGGTCATTGATCGGAAATTATGGTCTGGAGAATAAATTAATTCCCCCCCCCCCCACGTGTTCATTCAATGATTGAAATGTTTTTTGACAATTTATTCATTTACGTATTAATTTCAAAATAAAAAGTATAATACGTATTAATTTCAAGAAAGGATTTCTTTATCTTAATAATCATAACTGATGTCAGAAGGTGCCAAGACGATTTCTTTTCGTTTTGTAGCTGTCCAGCGGTACGACCAGTGGCGGATCCAAGGTGCGACAAGATTTTTGAAAACAAATAATTCAACGTATAATATTCAATAATTTTCAGCGATAAATATAGTAAGTACGTTTATTTTTATTAGAACCCACTAATGTGAAATATGTATGAAGGTATTAGCATTTGACATTGCATTACTTTAATAGAAACCTAAACTTATCTTATTCGTTTTAGTACATCGCTTAAAGAAAAGCTTGTTTTTAAAAAGGTCTTTTTATTTACAATGGAATGGGAGATGGGACTCGTGGAAGTCACTTGTTTGCTCCGTGGGAATACGTGGTAGTGAAGTAAGTTGAGAGTAATTAACCTAAGTGTTTTAATTGATTTGAATTATATTAAAAGTTTATTTTCTTGCACGTGTAAAATATAAAATTGTAGTGTGTTAATAATGTGTACTTCCAAAATAACTTTCTCGTATTATATTAAATACAATATTTGTTGGTATTCTATAAATATTACAACACGTATCGAACTATTTTTATTCTTATCGTTAGGGGTATGTTGAAATGTTGCATTCGCCTCTGCCTTAGGGTCCTTGATGGGAAGGTCCCTTGCTAGCTTCCGGAGAGTAAATAAATTTATTGTCCTTCACGGGGTCATATGCAGTTTGTAACTTTTCTTTACAATAAAGTTTTCTACTTACACCTTACAGTTGCCGTATTTCGTAAATTAAGGAATATTCTTGAAGAAGAATGGTTGTAACTTCTTACCGTTTCAAGTATTGCATTTGTCACTGCGCTTGTGAGTTAGTAACTTTTATGGCATGATCAGCTTTATGATATTTTATCAGCTCGTCCGTCACTTTACAACGACATCCTCACAGCACCACGGTTTTGCTCAAGAGTGAGTTTCGGGCCGGCACACGTCCGAAAGAAGGGAGCAGCGGATTAGGCGCGTATATGGTGCTAATCAGAGGTGGGCAAAGGTAACCTGAACTTTAGCTACGCTAACCGTTAGTCCGTAACTACGACAGTTAATCGTTAAAGCGTACGTTTGCTGTTGGGAAAATTAACCGAAGTTAATGGGTTTTTCTTGTGGGGCTTTAGGGCTCTCGTCGACATCGAAGTCACCGCTCGGAATTCGCCGAATGACGAATGTTTGAACCCACCTTTAAACACTTTAATAAATTGTAAATATAAATAAACTGAAAAATCATGTTCACCAGTGTTATTTTATTGTTTATAATTAAATTAATCTTAATATATTAAAATTCTTGGGCGTCAAACCAAGAATGAGGGCGCTTAGCGAACTCGTTAGATGTATACTTTCTTCCCACTAGGGGACTTACATCTAGTACGTGCGTGTTTGGCGAACACGGGGTCCCGAGCTGAGTCTGGCATTACTTCCACTTACTAATGCTATGCTCCTTCCTTTCTCTTTCCTGACCTCCCTTGGTCACCTCTTGTTCTTTTCGATCCCGACGCTATTAGGACTAGGGTATCTTTCTTTTTCCTCATTTTTTGTAATGTTTTGTGATATGTTTTGATATATTGTAATTCAGGAGGGTTTTTAGTGGGTATGGTTGAGTCATTAGGCGAGTCCCACACGCGGGGAGAGTCATGTTGGCTCTCCCTAGTGCGTAACTGCATTTTCCCTACCTGTACAAGTTTTAAGGGCTCTAATGACCTTTGATGTTGACGAGCCCTAAAGCCCCACAAAAATATATATTTCTTGTAATATCCTGGAGTAACAAGCTCAAATCTTTTTGAAATCAAATTTTGGTGAGTACGGTTCGATCATCTTACTTGACTTGTGAATTGCGTAAAGTTGAATATCCTTCAGAATGGAGGACCAGGTTTTATAAGGTGGAGATCCTGTGACGTGGAGTTTGTCTTGCCATAAAATACATACAGATCGAGCAATTGAAGGAAGACGCTTATCAATACCGCGACGTTATCATGGATTTCCTCGTCTCCTGGAAGCTCATCTCGGGACCGTGACTTCCGAATAATTTACTCGTCATATTTATTTTCGAAAGAGGCAAGCATGACTTTGTGGGATTTTTTTTTTCGTAATGTCGACAGGGCAATACTTCTTAAACTGATGCAGTAACCCAACAACTGACTGCAATTCGGGGACATATTACTTTCAAGTTTTGAGACACATCACCACCACAGATTTTCTTGGAATTTTGCAAGCACGGTCATAACCTCCTGTGGCTCAGGGGGTTAGCTTCCTTGCTCGCAACCTAGTCACTATACCCGGCGAGACAGAAAAAAAATGGTGGCTTTTCACTACAATGTCACAGTTCATATAGCTGTGACTACTTAAAAGTCAATACTCCTATTACTACTAACTCTTACAATTGCTATTAACTCCTACTAACATTTCCAAGTGGGTCAAGTTGTTGGTGAACCCAGCTAACCGGCCCACCTACTAACAATAACCCTACCACCCAACTTCTACCTCCTACCGCTCCACGCATATAAGCTTCAATAGCGCGCTACATTTCCCATTTACAAATACAACAATCAAGAAAAATAATTTGTATTGTTAATTCATTTAATTTAATACGGAAAAACTATAACACGAACTATATTATAAGTACCTACAATGCGGGTAGCATTAGCGCTTTCCTTGAGTGGTGTATTTAACAAAATTTGGTATAATATCAATTAAGAGAAGTAATTGCAAGCTCTGCGTTAAAAACAAGTCAAATACAAAGTACAAAATAGAAACTCGTGTATACAAACATGACTTTTCAAAGTGAAATAAAATTATTTTACTTCTCTCATGATTCCTTGCAATGTCCTTTTTCTATTTGTATAATTGTAATTGATCATATTATTAGTCTAATTTTGGTTAAAAAGTTTGTGATTAAGTGACTGTATAGGTAAAATAAAATTCGTACTATAAATATTGATAACAACCACTTTATGTTGAATTTTTGATGAACCACGTAAATATGACTAAAAATATTACTGAGAACTTTAGATTTAAAAAGTAAGTTTTATAGTCTTGTTCATCGCATTATTAGGAAGTCATAGGCATTATTGCTCTTACCTTGCCTCCAGTAGGATGATTACAGTCATATTTAACACAAATTCAGAACCCCATTCTCTGTATAAGGTTTTTGGTTGATATATATATATATATATATATATATATATATATATATATATATTGGGGCTTTACGGTTCATGTCGACATCAAAGGTCATTGGAGCCCTGAAAACTTGTACAGGCAGGGAAAATGCAGTTACGCACTAGGGAGAGCCAACATGACTCTCCCCTCGTGTGGGACTCGCCGAATGACTCAACCATACCCACTAAAAACCCTCCTGATCTAAAACATACCAAAACATATCTCACAGCATACATCAAATGGAGGGGTGGCTAAAATAAGGGGGGCACATAACATGAGGGGGGACAAAGAATAAGGGGGGGAAATGAGGGGTAGGACAAAAAATGAGAGGAATGAAGAAAATGAAAGATACCCTAGCCTTAATAGCGTCGGGATCGAAAAGAACAAGAGGTGAAGAAGGGAGGTCAGGAAAGAGAAAGGCAGGAGCATGGCACAAGTACAGACTCAGCTCGGGGCCCCGTGTTCGCCAAACACGTACTTACTAGATGTACGTCCCTTGGGGGGTTGGTTGGTATAGTATCACACATTTTAGTATAGAAGATGTAAAGCTACAAATTTTTACGGAATTTCTTAACCCCCTCCAAATTTTTGTAGAAAGAAACATCTTTGATACCACTGTCCGCCAACAAAGCTGACGCGGTAGGGACAACTAGAGTGTCCTGGAACTGCATTGCGACCCAACGTTCCCCCTCTTTTGTTTGCGAAACAAGTCAGCAGCGGAGGCCGCAACTCCGTAAACTCTTCACGGGTCGAATGCAAAATTCATACAGATTCAAAGGTCAGTACTTGAAATAATCCCTCCTTTCTTCGTCAATAGTTTTATTTGCCATTAATAATGATACTAAATGGTAATAAGCAGTTACAAACTATGACCACGTGCTGGACAATAAACTATTTTACTTTCCAGAAGAAAGCAAGGGACCATCCCATCAATTCCGATCAAGGGCCCTAAGGCAGACGTGAATTGAACACTTCAGCACACTCCTGAGATAACAATACAATAGTTCGGTATGTGTTATAATATTGACATATTACCAACAAATTTGTACTTAATAAAATACAAAAAAGTTATTTCTGAAGTACGTGTGATTATTAAACAGTAGATTATTTGGAAAATATTGTTTATAAATCGGAACTATTAAAATAATTATAAATTCGATATTAATTATTTCAATAGACGCCGGCCTTAGGCATTATCATTCCTATCATTATTATCAACGTAATCGAGAGTTCGGAATGCTACTCTATAATAATAATCTATAATAATAATAATCTATAATCTACTCTATAATAATCTATAGTTCGATAATAACTTGTACATGTAATTTTTTTGCTTAAAATTACAAACATATTGACATTCTATTAGTATTAAACTTGCTAACTAGCTAACTTTCTATCTTATCTAGGAACTTTTGCTGAAATTTTTGAATCCGCCTCTGCCTTAGGGCCCTTGATCGGAATTCATGGGATGGTCCCTTGCTTTCTTCCGGAGAGTAAATTAGTTTTTTTTCCTCCACGTGGTCATACGCAGTTTGTACTGTTTTTTGACAATAAATTTATTTATTTATTTATTTATATCTACTCTGTTCCATGTTGGAACCAGCATCCCATAGAACAAAATCATCGATCATGGTAGTTTCTTGTGCAACCTTGCATTACTTTCTCAGACTATTGGATCACGTGACTCTGCTCACATACAACGTTACTCCATTCAGTGCAAACCTTAGAACACTAAATTACACTCTGTGACGTCACGTGAAAACGTAGGAGACTGAAAATTTGGGATCTTCATGAAGGACTGACCTTTGCATGATCTTCAAGTGAAGGAGTTTTTTAAGGCTGTACGGCTCGTCGACATCAAAGGTCATTGGAGCCCTAAAAACTTGTTCTGGTAGGGAAAATGCAGTTACGCACTAAGGAGAACCAACGTGTGTCGCCCCGCGTGTGAGATTCGTCGAATGACTCAACCATACCCACGAAAAACCCTCCTGAATTACAATAGGACATCTACTAAGAATGAGGAGCAAGGAAAACCCAGAGCTCGGATACATGTTGCACCCTCTTGTCCGTTTACCTCAACGCTGTCCCTCGGGCGGTCCGCGAAACCCCTCTATTACGGCCTGGGAGTTATATTTTATCAAATTTTTCATAAAACTTTTGGGGGTACTACTATGCGTTATTTTGCAGCAATGAAATCTAGAGAACAGATAACGGAGACAACTCACCGAATGCCAATAAATAAAATTATGAGGCGTTCAATAAATATATAACACATAATACATATGAGGCGTTCAATAATATATAACACATAAATATACACATATATAAATATATATAATGACAGATATGTCTCGTAACGTCTCACAACGAAGACATGACTTAAATAAATGGACGGGTTACGTTTCTGTGCTGTCGGAATTAATATAAGACGTGACTTGTCTTGTTAGTGAAAATAGAACCTAATGTTAGGAATTACACAGTCATATGTGAATACATTTTATTATAGTATTAAATATTAGAAATATCGTTTAAAAATAAAGAAATATGCTATTTAATTTTTCCAGCTTGATATGAAATAAATTTATTGACGAGAATCGAAACGCTGCGATACAGATGACCCATTAGTTTGATTCATCGAGCAACATCTCGCGAAACCCCAGATCGATCGAAAATGTGAAGAAAGGGCGTAAGATAATATGTCAGCGCTGGTCTAGACTCTTCTGAAATGTCAAATAAATGCGAGTTTTGTCCAACATGAGGAGGTCGAACGTGATTCGGTTCGAGAATACTGGTGACAGCAGTACTGGGTGCTACCCGTTCGTACAACAATGACCACATGTATTTAGTATGGACAAGCGCACAGCATTGAAGAGATCCTGTTATGCTGTCACTTCGCTTGGCGTCGCGGCATTATATGTAGCGTATTCGCTGTACTTGGCAAAATATTTGGACGTATTTACAAAATTTGCACAGACCAATGATGGACGTATTGACAGCAGGAGCAGCACATCTTTTTCTCTCATTCATGTTATTATACATGCTACATTTAAAAAAGTTACAAAAAATACCATGGCAAATAAGGTGCTGGTAGACATTGATAATTCGCATGATCATATACGAGGAATCGTTTGACGTAATTCAAGATATCTTAAACCTGTTTCGTTATTCCAGTCAATAGAAATGTTGTCCATTGTTATAAAAAAATTAGAGAATAAAAAAGGCGGAAATATAGGTTCAAGAACGAGTATCAACGAGTCTTGATCGCGCGCGCTCTACTGAGCCTATCACGACTACCCGTGTGGAAGGTTGACGGTGTGGAAGGTTGACGCGAACATTTGCCTTATGGGTGTCTTTTGATGTGCGACTAAAAACCGACAAGAGGACGGATACGGGTGTTCGCTTATTTGCCTTGGTGCAGCAAATACAGTAAATACAGACAAATTGCTCATATACATTTGACCGTGTTGACAAATACACAAATTCGCAACCCTCAGTAAAGCGCCGGCAATACGTTATATGGTGACGAATGAATGTCAACTGACGATGATGACTTGTCGTTCTTGTACAAAAGTTTGAACACTAACATTGACAATGAAAATTTAAATTTTTATCTGTTATTGTAGAGGGAAGGCATCAAAAAAAAGACCCGCATCACCTCTTTAGGATTTGAACCCCTGTCTTCCGACTTGCAGCTCTAGATCTTCCACTGACGCTGTTCTGCGTACGAAGGTTTCATCTTCTAAATGTTCCCGATTAAATCATACGGTGTCATATGTAGAGTAAAACTCCGTGATATGATTCTTATCACATATAGCGGTAGACTATGAACTGTTTCTATTTTAAACCTCTTACAAGATGTGATTCTTCTTTCACGCGTTGTATCGGGCATGTTACTGTACTTATACTTCACCAAAATAAATATTTACAAGTTGTATTTATTTGAAATCACGCTCATGACAGAAAAGTATAAAATTTACGAAAAGTGTAGAAAGTGTTAAAGTGAAATTTATCGTTCAAACGATCATAAATAATCATCGGGTCGGGTAGTCACACACCTACGAACGTACCTCTGAATCTCCATTTACGTCTATTGAAAGTGTTAGTCATACTCAATTGCCAAAACAATCGTAAAACACATGAACACTGAAGAAGGCAACGCGTGATCATTAAAAAACAGGAAAATCAATTCGACGTTAAGAGATTTTCTAAAACGTTGGGAGTTGTACTAATAATAAATTTATTGTCAAAAAAGCAGTTAAAAACATCGTATGACTACGAGGAGGACAGTAAATATTTTTACTCTCCGGAAGCAAGCAAGGGACCATCCCATTAATTTCGATCAAGGGCCCTAAGGCAGAGGCTGATTTTACATTTCAGTACACTCTTAAGATAAGAATAAAAATAATTCGGTATGTGTTATCATTATTAACAGAATACCAACAAATTTGAAAATAAAACAAAAACAAAAATTTCGGATGTACGTATGATTGTTAAACTATTGATTATTTGGAAAATATTGTTTATAAATCGTAAATATTGTATATATTCGTGGTTTATTATTTCCTTTGGAGTATAATTGAAACTTAATTTATTTATACAACACATTAATTATTCATCCCGCATTGAGCAGTGAATCTCGGAAGCGTGTGTCTCTCCCGAGAGGTCATAACAAGTCCTGGGACGAAAGCCAGACCTCGAGCAGAAGCAATAGGGGTCGCCAGAGCCATTGACGTCACCAGATAAGCCCAAGGGATCTGCTCTTAGGATTCGACGCCTGCTCAGTTCAAGGCCAGCACGAACTCTATAAAGTCCCCTTCAGTCAAAACCAGGCAGATAGAAGACGTCTCGATATCAATGATGTTTCTGTGTGTGATCTTTACTAATAAAAGTGAATTATTTGGAATGTATGCGATATGGAAATGGGAAAAAATAATGGATGAAATAATTTGAAATTTCAAAGGACACTTCTTAAAGGTTGTACAGAAATTTTAGGTGAAATTCCTAGTGCATGTAGGATGAGGTTTGGGTTTGAAGGACCAAAAATGCACAGGCAAGATACAGAATATCAGGAAGGTAGATGAGGCGTATTTAAACCCTGGACTGCCAACAAGCAATTTAATGACTTGAAACATGAAAGTTGAAAGTAACGAAAGAATACAAAACCGAAGCTCAGGTGATACACTGTGATGAGGTGAGACGATCCGTTCCTTCAAAGATTCAGCTCGGATGGCGTGGGATCGATGTGGAGGCGATGATTTTGAGTTCGGGAATGATAACCTACCAACGACAGTAGGGATTTTGAGTACACCCCCAGACAAAACGTCAAAGCTCCGAATGGCACACAGCCATATCCCCTCGCCAAAAGCTAAAATGAATAGATAAAAGGCTGGAGTCATGCTCACTGTCTTAGGGTACTTTCCACGTGGAATTACTGAAAAGTTTGAGGGTCGGACAGTTGGAAGTTGCATCGTGACACTCGTGGTTTGGGAGTGTCAGGCACCGACCGGAATTGAAACGCTTTTCCGGCGCCTCAAAAAAACCGATGTAGCCTCCGTAAACTTTTTTCTGTTCCCCTAAGTGAAGACAGCCACAAAAGACTCTGCTACGAGACCGTACCAGAAGTCAAAGTATCTATACTCAATGTCTTGTAACTTTATTCTGAGAAAATGGAACGTAACAAATAATACATTGCCAGGAACACACTTTATTCGTTTACTGTAAGTAGTAGCAGTAAATTAGTGTACTGGCCTCAACGTGGCAATAGGTATTGTTGTATTTGTAAATGTAGCGTGCTATTGAAGCTTATCTACATGGAGCGATAGGAGTTAGGTGGTAGGTCATTGTTAGTAGGTGCACCCGTTAGCTGTGTTTACTAACAACTTGGCTCACAAGGAGGGGTTAGTAGAAGTAGTTAGTAATAGATAGAGTTATTGATACTAGGAGGAGCTGGATGGAGGGTGGAAGGTTTGCTTTTCAGTGGTCACTGCTATATAAACTGGGACATAAATGTGGAAAGCTATAAATTTTCTGACCCCATCGGATATCGAACTCGGGATGAAGCGACAACACTACGACCTGCGGCACCGCTGGGGATTGGCAATAGGTAGTTTGTAGCTGTTGTCTTGACAATAAATTATTAATTTATATTTTTATTATTTGACAGACCGAGTTGATCTTGGTACAGTCTAGTACACAGTGTAACAAATGTTTTACTTCACCATCATCCATAACAGTAATCATAAGTGTACCTCGCTTTGTGTGGGCTGCACTTTCGGATTTTTTCCATCGCCAAAATTGGCCATCAAATCAATTCACGTGCTCTTGTGGCGCTATTCTGCCCTTTCTGCATCGAGCGTGTGGAACGAATACTAACTTGTGTCTGAGTTAGTTGTTATTAAACTTGTATTTCTTTATATTAAACAGTCATTTTTGTCATTATTTATAACCTCCCCCGAGTTTGGAGAGTTTGTTTCGTAGAAGTTGGCAATTCGTGTTAGTCAGCCATATTGTATTATTTTCGGTAACGTTAACATGACTTCGAGAGTACGACGTGCTACTTGAGAGATATTCCGGAAAAAGGATTTTTAAGCATCCTTCCGAGCGGATTAAAATAGTTGGGGATTGTGTGCAGACGCCCATGATTCCTATTGTGAAGAATTTTAAAGGTTGAAAGAAATATCTTAAATACTATTTTTCTCGAGTGTGTTCCCCTACTTTTTATACAAACTTTGAACATAATTTAATTTTTTGTTTCTCATCTCTCGCTTAAGTCGAATTTCTTCTCAATATGCTTACCTTCCTCTCAATCCATCCCCCACTAGTATCCCTTCGACTTCATCATACGGTTGAATAAGAGATATGGATCTTTATGTGGAGTAATTAGGAGGGAATTGGTTTTTCTGTTCTCGGTCCACGCTGCAATTAAAGGAATCTGCCACTGAGAAGAATTCTCTTAAAATTCTTCTTTTTCTTTTTGTCACTTAAATTTAATTAATTCTCTTATTTTGTTTTCTCAATTTATCGAAATGTTTCTTTTGGTTGTCTCATAACCACCGATTCTCAATTATTCTATGGCTTCGTATTTCTACTTCGAAATTAAGGATATGTGGAACAAGATACATTGATTGTGAAGGCTTCCGCAGTCCGAGTCAATGGAATTGAGGCTGTCCAGGTGACGGCAGGTCAAAATATTAAAGACTAACGCTTCGAACATTGTATTATGGTCTTCCTCGGAGCACTGGATTAAAATAAAATAAAGAATAGATACGAAATATGAGCCTTCTAATGACCAGGTTAATGACAATACAATAGTCGAAACGTTAGATTTTAATATTTCTACCCAGCGTCACCTGGACAGCCTCAATATCAAGATACATTGTTTTGTATCCACGCACTTGTTTAACCATACCTTTTCAAGAGATAATAGAATCATGCTTCTTAAGTATTTTTAAAAGTTGAATTTTAACAGATTTTTTTCTCACTTTTACAGGGATTTCTGTCAGAATCAAATTTACCGACATTTGAATCTCCTTTTGCGATTCCTTTCCGACAAGTTTGATCTTTACACGGTGATCTTTGATTAATATTGCTCGGTGCTTTCTTCTCTATGAATATGTAATGTGAATTTCCATATTTTTAAATTACAGTACAACTTAATCATTTCGAATCCTATAAGGACGGACATAGTGGTGTAACTAATACCCTGTACGAGTACACTCGGCTATTCCCCGGAGACCCTCAATCTCATGGGGCCCCTACCTCTCGAAAAAATAGTGGGCCTTCTTCGTGGTTTTTAATCGTTTGCGAAAAAAATTGTTATTGAAACAAAAGAATATTGATTATTAAAAAACATTAGTTTAGGTAATGCATTCGTAATTAATCAACGGAATTTTTTCGTAACATTAACTTTCACTACAGTTGTTCATTTCACGTTATCGGCCAGTTTTCGGGATGTAAGCACAGTTGCCATGTTTTTTTTAACCATGCCAGTTACAGTTGCGAATGCAGAACGGTCATTTTCGAGAATCAATTTTTGAAAATGAAAACTCGGATTAACTGACCAAACGGGTAACTGCCCGGGATCACAGTCCCCACCAGTCCGGTTAAGAGGGGTTTTACTGGGTAGCGTTTTGAAATTTCAAAGATACAGAAATGTACTCACAGCACTTGCACCTAAAAAATTAATTAATATTTCTATAACGGAGAAAAAATGATGAAGTTTAGAGACACTTTTCTTTTCTCTTAAATTCCTTTATTCCTCAAAGAGGCTTTCTGAGGGTTCGTAGGTATCTCTTTTTTCTGCTTTCTTATTCTCTTTCGTTTAGCCCAGATATTCAAGTGCCACCACCTCAATTATTGCGCAGTTCAGACCCTTTCCCTGGGGAGGAGGGTGCGTTCTACCGATCTAGCATTTCCTATTTTGTCCTCTTTTTTAACACTCTATCACTAAAACAAAACTGTTTGAATTGAAAAAATTCTTTATTAATGAATGGGAGACAAACTACACTCAAAGTCATGTTACTTTGTCTCCAGAAATTCAACTTGAGAAAAGGAAAACATGACCGGAAACGCAATGTGTTTATTAGTTTATTGAATATTAGGCGCAGTATATTTCTTTATTGAACTCAACGTGGTTGTAGGCAGTTTGTAACAGCTCTCTTGACAATAAATTGTGAATTCTTTATTTATTGTCTGTCGAACTGACTTGATGTTGGTACTGTGTTCAATGTAGCCAACCCTTTTACTTCTCCATCGTCCACAAAAGTAATGATAAGTGTACCTCGCATTATGTTGGCAGTACTATCGGATTTATTTAAACTTTAATCTATCGTCAGTATCGGCCATCAATTCAATTCACTTGCTGCTGTGGCGCTATTCTGTTCTTTCTGAATCGAACGTGTGGTACGAATATTTCCTTGTGTCTTAGCTTGTTGTGACATTAATTTGAATCTCTTTACAACAAATAGTCTCTTTAGTGACTACAATTAATATGTATTGGGGTATTACTTAAATTCGTAGATGTTGACAATTTGTGATAGGTAGCAATATTGTATAATTTTCGGCAAAGTTATGTGACTTTCAGTATAGATCGTAAGTTAGACCTCTTTTCGACCTTTAATCTCACGGACGAGTCCACTGCTCGCGATGGTCTGAGCTGCCAGGAATCTTTTTTCAGCCGTAGAATAGAGACCTTAAACAAGAAAAAACCGTCAGGGGAAGAAATACAATGCGGTATTTCTCACATTTCCGGAAAATGCTACGGTAAGATTCTCATAATGTCCAAATCAGATTGAGTTAATCACATGATTGTTTCGAGTCCCCGTCCCTTTCTCCTGTCTCCACCAATAAGAGACGAGCATCGAGTGACAACTGGCGTCAAAGGGTCTATGAGAATTTGTGCGTAGTGAATAGAGCTGTTACTATAGCGGTTCTATCGATGGGAGCGTACGCACGACGGTATTTTTTGGGACAAACCAACAGATTGATTGATAACGAGCAACCGTAAGCATCGCGCTTATTAATACTTGTTGCAAATTGATAGCATTGGTACCCTGAAAGTTTCAATGAAAAAAGTGTAGGTCATTTTAATATCACGGATTGAGGTATATAAGTTAGACATTAAATTACTTTTAAAGATGATGAATAAAGTGAGGTTATGTTCATTATTGCAAAAAAACACACATACACACACTTGAATTTTATTCTTTGATCATTTGCGTTAATACTTCTCTTAAAATGAAGAAAACCTCCCAGGGGACTTACATCTACTAACTACGTGTTTGGCAAACACGGGTCCCCGATCTGAGTCTGACATTACTTCCACTTACTTGTGCAAGGCTCCTTCCTTTCTCTTTTCTGACCTTCCTTGGTCACCACTTGTTCTTTTCGATCCCGGCCCTCGGGTATCTTTCATTTTCCTCTTTGTTCCTCTCCCTTTTTTTATTATATATGTAATGTTTTGAGATATGTTGATATTTGAGTTTTGAGTTGTAATTCACGAATATTTTTAGTGGGTATGGTTGAGTCATCCGCCGAGTCCCACACGCGGGGAGAGTCATGTTGGCTCTCCTTAATGCGTAACTGCATTTTCCCTACCTGTACAGAATTTTAGGGCTCTAGTGACCTAGATGTCGACGAGACGTAAAGACTCACAAAAAAATGAATAAAACAATTTTTTTTGCATTGTTCATTGAAAGTGACGTAAAATATTACGTACCATTTTCAGCGTAAGGTGATGTAATATTGACTTATGGGACGAAAATCGACAACATATCGCGGCACTCAATAAATCATTATTTCACTCCTGCACATGACTATTCTCACAATCATGTAACTTTACTCAGAGAAAATGTAACTTAGGGGGAAAAAGGTCCACGAGAACACATTGAGTTTATTAATTTAATAATAGTAGGAGTAAGTTAGTTTATTATTTTCAACGTGGCCATAAACAATTTTTATCTGCTGTCTTGACAATAAATTATTGATTTATTATTTTGTTTATGACCCTTTTAACTGGCTTGATGTTGGTACAGAGCTAGTTCTAACTGTAGCCAACGCTCTTACTTCTCCATTGTTCATAAGCGTAATAAGTGTGCCTCGCGTTATGTTGGCAGTACTTTCCGATTTCTTTAAACTTAAATCTATTGCCAACATCGGCCACCAATTCAATTCACGTACTCTTGTGACCTATTCTTTTCTTTCTGCATGGAGCGTGTTGAACGATGATTACCTTGTTCCTTAGTTAGTATTATTATTGTTGCATGTGTTTAGAGCAAATAGTCGGGTTTGTAACTGCTATTAATATTTCTTCGTACATTACTTAAATGTGTAGAAGTTGGCAATACTTCTCAAGTAGCCATATTGCATTATTTTCGGTAATGTAACATGTCTTTGAGTGTATGACCGTAGAGTCCTACTGTTATTAGAAATTACGTGCTCTAAAGTTGTGGACGCGGCTGACGCTTCTCTCTAAGTTAAGGTCTCTACCAGAGTTCTGCTGAGTTCGTTACTCCAACGTTACGCGATGCGCGGGGACGCACTTCATTACATCCGTTCGCAGAAAACTCCTCGGCGGAAAATCAGTGTTTTAGAACTGATGCGGAGTCGGCGTCGCTCTTCGTATTGATCCGATTTTCGTCAAAAGAGGATAATGTACAAAGAAAGAGATTGTGGAGGATTTTCGTGATCATCTTAAACGCAGTAACGAATACCGTCGAGGAGATAGGGTCTCGTGGATTGACGTGACCTCCCACCTGACACCAGATGTTGAGATACGCTTTAGAATCCGACGTTACATACACCGTTAGAATTTTCTGTTGTATTTTTACAAGTGAAGTGAGGGAAAATATTATCCTGCACGTGACCTGTGAATTTACAGCAAAAAATGTTTGTAATTATTACACCGTCAAGGTACTGTCAATATACTGCATGAAATTATAGGACATTTACCACACAGATATTGCAATTTACAGCGTCGATATTGTGGATTTACTTCAGAGAATGCTACATTTCCAGCATGTAGGGACTGCAATTTTTTCAGTGAAATGCGGGAAAAAAAATATCCAGTATTGTACCGCTACTACAACACCACATCGTACACTTTTTCGTGCGTTTTTTGACGTTGAATATACAAAGTACGTCGCCCCACATATTTAAACCTCACACATTACGTCATTTAATGTTGCAAGGTAAGAACAATGAAATTTGCGGATCAATACATTCCCCGTCCTCATTGCCAGAGCGATTAAGTATCTTCTCTTGAAGTATATACAGTTTCACACCATTAAGCAATTCTTAGTCATAAAAATCGCGTAGCACACCGGAGACACACGTAGCAGAAACTCCTGTTCATAATGACTATTTAGATCTGGATGCACTGTACTTCACTTGTATGCATCAATATGAATCAATAATTGAGATATAATTTCCTTTTCCAAGCTCCCCGTCGCGACGAAAACGTCACTAAATCACTTACATGATACTTTGCGCTATACTTGTCCTAAAACACATGTATAAATAGGTAATTGCTATTCGAAGATACGAAGCACTCTCACAACTTATACTACGATATGCTGTAAAATCACTACATTTTTCGTATTCTTCTTAAAACTGTGTAAATATAACAGTAAAGTCGCCGTAATATCGCCAAGTTCTTAAAAATTATAGCATTTGCGTAAAACATACACGGGCATACACATTTGATCCTATTTCCTGGTCCCGTAGTATGCAGGAAGGTGTTCATGGGAAGAACATAACTGAGCATACTTCATGGACCTAAGCTATACGGGAAGAGAATTATAGAAAGAACTTTGATGAGTCAACTGAGTTGCCCCTCAAACTTTCTTTTTAACTCAAATATCAACATATCTCAAAACTACACAAATCATTACAAAAATAAAAATAAAATTTAAAAAAGAAAGATGAAAATGAAAGCTACCCTAGCGTCGGGATCGAAAAGAACAAGAGGTGACCAAGGAAGGTCAGGAAAGAGAAAGGAAGGAGCCCGGGCTCAAACTGAGCTCAGGATATAGGTTAAGGGCTCATTCTACGTCAGCTAGCCGCGGAGTCGTCTGCGAGTCCCTCTGCGAGCTCTGATGCTGACTCGCTTTATATCACAATTCAGCTGACGCTCCTGTCTGCGCTTTGACGAGCGAGCGGTGCACTGCATGTTTACGACAATATAATTATTTTCTGCGAGCTAATGCTTATGTTAATATTACGTATCGAAATATTTTTATTGTTAGGAATGTGTTGACATGTTCAATCTGCCTCTGCCTTAGGACCCTTGATCGGAATTGATGGGATGGTCCCTTGCTAGATTTCGGAGAGTAAATTAGTTTATTGTCCTCCATAAAGTCATACGCGGTTTCTAACTACTTTTTAGACATTGAAATTTATTATTTTTTGTAGGAATGTTTGTATTGCACCCTGAAGACTCCCGCGAGGGTGGGTTGTGGCCATGTGTCCTGTGTCGCCTCTGTTCATTACGATGCGAAAATGAATAGCTTTCTGACCGGCCCGTGAGAAAGAATTCAGCGCGGGTGGTCGAGTTTACATGTGTGTGTGGGTGTTGGTGTAAGGGCGGATGGCCACCACTGCGGTCGGGGGGGGGGCGGCTGTTCTGTTTTAGATGTGTGACAGTTCGGTTTTTTTGATTGGTCGCGGAATCCGACCTCTGTCGCTACAATGTTGTATTACTAAAATCTAAATAAATACTTGTTAATGTAGTAAGTATTTTTCTTGCTCGTTTAAGATAAATCGGTCTCCCACAGAATTATGGGAAGTATAAGAATCGTATATTGTATACATATAAATTCTTCCACATTAATATTCAAGGTTTCACTGGATCATTGGTGATAACATATAGAGGAGAATATATAAATGTGTATACAGATACTTTTACTAAAAATCTGTTCATATATCAATTAAGTATTCTTGTATTCAAAACCAATTTTAAGTTAACCATCACAAAATGAATCATGTAATATTTCGTTATATCTCTTATTTTGTTGCAAGAGCGTAGAGTTTTAACGAAAAACCCATAGATGTACACTCGCGAGAGCTGAATAAATTCTATCAAATTGTGAAATTATTCATGATATTTAACCCATCCTACGTGTTAAGTTATGGTTATGCTGTATATGAAAAAAAAACGTAGACTGTAACCCTTTAGTTTTCACGATCATTGGTAACTAATATAGAAATAAAACCTTCCTTATATTTATTAGTATAAAGAAAGGAAACGATGCATTTAATAATTCAACGCACTTTTTAAATTTATGTCGTCATTTCTCGGAAATAAATTTTGCAATATATTTTTAAGGTATATGCAACTATAGATATCCTTGAAGATTGCTCCATTTAGTAATCTTTAATTCACTTTGCTAATGAATCAATTAATTTATGATATCAATTAATTTCATATATTGCAATACTATTTCGTGGAAACTGTTGAGAAATATAGGTTGTGCAAAACACACGTAACATCTTCCAGTGAAAATTAGTGTATTCACTGCGAGATAGGTATATTCTTTTCCAGAATGAGAGGTTATGTTTGCGTAGAAAAAATGAGGGACGAGATTTTTCAGAGCCATTGCCCTCAACACAATATCCGATGCTGAGGTTTCCCCGGCATCCTAACTCGATAAGTTCGTATCAGCAGCAAATGTTACCGAGAAATAATATTTCCACAATAACATTTCCTGGGTTTTTCTCAAATATTTACACGCTTAAACTCCAATATTTTATTGTTATTTGCACTTCTTTCCTTTGCGCGAGATAGAATTCCTTCCTAGTATTTTCAACGGCTAGCCATATTTAAGTTGGCACCAATGGATGTCAAAATAACCGACGATAGGTATGAATGGTGTGTTACGAAATGAGCAAGACAACTTGAACCAGGGTTCAAATATTACCGTAAAAAACTATTAGTAATGCAGGTTGCATAAACTGAGCGAAACTTATATAGATAATAGTTTCGCGCCCACCACACCGCGGTAGCAGAACTCAACGGTGTGGGGTGCAGCAAAGAGGATTCATCTTTATTGACTAAAACAAATGACACAATAAAGCGAAGTAACGCATGAGAATACAATTCTTATGCCAGCAGCTCCCCTAGACTTGCCGATGACAGATAAACTCAACGTATTTTTTGAAATACGTTGCTGGCCCGGGTTTTGCTCCGGTTTTCCTTCGGGTAGAGGCGGATTTCTTATAAAGGATCTCTAGGCTTTGTCTAGGGCCATGTTTATTGTAATAATAAATCGTGAATTTAGTGTTATTTCAATTCTTATGATTTTTAAACACTATACTCAGAATAATCTATAGTTCCATAATAATTTGTTCATGTAAATTTTTTGCGTTAAGTTACAAACATATTGACATTCTATTAGTATTATAACACTCAGCTAACTTTTCATTTTATCTAGGAGTTTTTGCTGAAATTTTTGAATCCGCCTCTGCCTTAAGGTCCTTGTTCGTAATTGATGGGAAGGTCCCTTGCTTGCTTCCGGAGAGTAAATTAGTTTATTGTCCTCCACGTGGTCATTCGCAGTTTGTACTGCTTTTTTTGACAATAAATTTATTATTATCAGAAATAAAAAAACTTACTTTATTTTCGTTTAGTCAAGTTTAATTAATTACTATGCCAATGATGCAACAACTTTTGTGACCCTCATTTCCATTATAGTGTTGTATCACTTAGCTCTTACGCGTGGTGGAAACTTTGGTTAATAAACCTGGCAACTCGACCACAATGAAAAATTTGTGATTTTATTTAAACAATAATTGTCAAAAAGTAATATCACGGGGATATAAATTTTGTGACGTGAACACTTCTTGAAACTGAAAAGCTCATAAAGATAAAGTGGTTTAATATCATATCGAGGTTCGGCGTTGGTAGTATTCATATGATTGTATAAATAATATGTAGTCGTACTATCCAGTTTTTGATTTATTAAATCATAAGACCTTTTCGGTCATCAGCGCTGGTGAGAGAAGGGTGGCGAATGCACTCATGATGGCGGTCGAAAAGGTCTTATGATTTAATAAATCAAAAACTGGATAGTACGACCACATATTATTTATACAATAAACTGGTTTAAATAAAAATAAATAAATCATTTTAGCAACCTGTGCGGTGTAAAATAAACGTCACCGCTGCGACGTGACTCGTAATTTTGAATTAGAACTCGTAAAGAATTTCATTCCACTTCCTGCAGCAAAGTCGTCTCTCATTAGAAGAAGAAAATTAACTTGGAGCGATGTCGTGTCCGGTCCTCGCCTTCCGAGATATTACCATTAGCTTAAATGCAGACGAGAAATAAACTAGGAAAACTCCACAAGCATTTCTCGTACACGATCATCTCCACAGTTCCGATTTATAAATAACTTTTTTGTGTTCTATTAAATATTTGTTGCTATTTTGTTGATGTTATAACACGTAGGTAACTATGATGTTATATCCGCATCTGCCTTGGGGCTCTTAATCGGAATTGATGGGATGGTCCCTTAAGTGCTTCCGGAGAGTAAATTAGTATATTGTCCTCCATGAGATCATACACAGATTGTAACTCTTTACTGACAGTAAATGTATTGTTATTATACTTTTCCCAGGTGCGTTTCCGAACACTTCGCCGGATTTCTCCCTACGCGAGATAAAATACAATTTCAAAACTTGTTAATTGTGTTATGTTGAATGAAAATGGGAGGCGGGACCGAGATTCGAACTCGGGACCTTGAGTTTAGCGAGAGATTGCCAAGCTCAAGGTCCCGAGTTCGAATCTCGGTCCAGTCTCCCATTTTCATTCATCACAACATAATTAATCTGTTACCTGGCGGTCAGGTTCACCGCAATTTAAGAGATTTCAAAACTTGACTTCAGGACTTAGTGAAAAAAATCTTTTCTAGTTATGTTTTATCGAATGAAAATGGGAAACCGAACCGGAATTCGAATCATAGACATAAATATAAAAATGACTCGGCGATCTTATTGTACGAAGGGAAAAACGAAGTTTAGTGTCTGTCTCTCTCGTACATCGGCTTTGATGGGGGAACTCTATTGTCCTCTCTGACTGCTATTTACTGCAGACAAGTCATTGCATACCTTCCGTCCTGAAAGCGGGTCAGAGAGAGAGAGAGGGGGTGCGACACCTCACAGTATTTTCTGTCTCATGTTATTACGGACAACCTACAGCAGAGACCGCTGAGTCTACTTTATATTTAAGTCCATGATTCGAACCTGGGAATTTCAGCTCAGCCCGCTTTGGGGGGGGGGAGGTGCTTTACGGCTCGTCGACATTTAGGTCATTAGAGCACTAAAATTCTGTACAGGTAGGGAAAATGCAGTTACGCACTAAGGAGAGCCAACATGACTCTCCCCGCGTGTGGGACTTGCCGAATGACTCAACCATACCCACTACAAACCCTCTTGAATTACAATATATCAAGACATATCTCAAAACATGCATCAAAACATGAAAATGAAAATGAAAATGAAAATGAAAGATATCCTAGCCTTAATAGCGTCGGGATCGAAAAGAACCAGTGGTGACCAAGGTAGGTCAGGAAAGAGAAAGGAAGGAGCCCAGCACAAATAAGTGGAACAGCGCGCTTAAGTTCAAGGTCCCGGGATCGAATCCATTTTCATTCATCACTAGCTGTTCACACGGCGTTGCCCCGGAGTTCTCTTAGACTGATCTTCTTTCACTCAGGAAAAAAAATAAAATCAATTTAAATTGTAAGATCAACTACACCTGCGACTCTGGAGAGCGGATCGTGAAGTTCTCCAGGGTCGTTGCCGGTCCCGAACCCGGACAAAGTAGGAGGGTTGATGTTGGGCCAGCTCCTCGTCATTCGTAAAAAAAATAAAAATGCTAAATGCTCTAGCAGGCAGCCTCGGAATATGACGAGGAAGAGGGAAATTGATTAGAGATGATGTGCTGAAAGATATCAGGAACACGAAAATCAAGAATTGAACCACTAAAATAATGGACATAAAGGATTGGAAGGTTGCGATAGAGCAGGCCAAAATGTTCTACGAAGGAATGTTGTAGTACCTTAGAAAAAGAAATAATTTTACTTACTGATTTTTGAAAACATTTACAACATCCTAACTTTTCACATACATAATAATACTAATTTAATACAAAAGGTTACTGTAAACACAACACCTCGCGGCAGCTGCTTCCGAGGCATGACACGGCTGCATCATTTCATTAAAATTCTTCTCAAATGTAATAAGCTATTCCTCGAAATTTTACGATTTACAGACGTTTCTTAACTTTGTTAAATGCACAAATTCAAATATTCATTAAATTTAACGATGATTAATTTTTCCGTTTAAATTACTCTTTCATATTGAAGAATGTAAACGCTTCTATTTTTAAAAACGTTTTATTAATAATTTAGGTTATTCTTTGTAGAAAACTTGTCCAGGAGCATAACAGACAAAACGAAAAAAGAATTACGTTTATCCATAGTTTGAATCGTGAGTTGTGGCCTTGAGTTCATACAAAAATTCCGCAGAAAAGAGAGCAGTTTCAGACTTTCCCGAATTTTCCGGCAACTTTTCCTATATTTGTTTCCCTAAAAACCTTAATCAGATTATTACGAACATTTTTTTTAATTAGCAAAATCGGTCCAGCCGTTCTCAAGTGATGCTGTTACCAACGAACAGCATTTAATTTTTAGTCGTATAGATAACATAATTAATCTGTTACCTGGCGGTGTGGTTAACCGATAATTAAGAGATAGATGTAAATATTTTCGAAGCAATTTCTGACTAGAGCATGTAACATAATTTATTTAACAAGTGCAAACAACGAAAATTTATGAAGTGCAAAGAAAATCGGGAAACGTATGTAAAAATCTGCATCTACGAAAATCACCCTATAACATAGAATCTCATCTAGTGTTTCCTAGAAAAAAGATACCCCGTGTTCATGATGATGACCGTTACTAGAAGCAAATCACAGTACACCTAATTTCACTAATCTAATCACCCTGGAGGAGCACTATACGATTACGGGTTAAATTGAACGAACGATAAACAGACTATTTGATAATAATTATCTCTTCCAGATGAAAAGTTTATGTCAATGTTTGGTCAGAAAACGTAGTTTTGATACGTTTACCTGATTTCTACCAGGCGCTTTATCCTCTTGAAGAGAAGGAATCTTCAAAACCCAGCAATAGTATGAAATTAAGAAAAAACACACTAATACAAAAACCTATCACGTCTAATAAATTCAATATCCCTGGCATAAATAAATTATCTTGCACCAACTGAAATTAATTTTATATTGGACAAACTGGACGTATTATCACTGAATACTTAAAAAACAAACTACAGGAACCCAGATTCTTCGTTTGCTAACCATTTCTTACGTTCACACAAAGACATCAACCATTACTTTAAAGTACAACTTCTTCACCAGAAGGATACCACCTCAACATTACAGAATAATTCGAAATATATTCCAATATGATATACAATGCAGGAATACTGTCAGAACACATCAACTGCAAATGGCACATATACTAATATATACTAATTCACCGTCCCAACATCTTAAGTTCAAAACTCCACCCTCCAGGCACTTTCTTTCACTCTGGAGGTGAAGTAGCTAGTGACAGTGGCAAACTTTGTTACCGAAACGCGTTTTAAGTGCTTATATATAAAGTTAGTGTTGATCGTATGTATCAGCCTTTTGAATCTAATTTTACGGAAAGGATTATTCGTGATTTAAAAATTGATTCCCATAATTAAATTCTGGTCACATTAAGAGACGCCAGTTCCCTTTCCTTCGATATGCGTCCGTTCCATTCGCCTTAGTTTCTTGTTGGTGTACATGATACATCACCTGATGAATCATTGACTGCATAAAGACAACTAGCCTATCTAGCCAAGTTTATTACTTCATACGGCCACTTTGACTGCGTGGCGGCCATCATCAATGTGGTCTAAAAGACCTTAGTAATGATATAATAAACTAGTGTGACAATATTGTCTTCATGCAACTACTTTAAAACTATCATTACTGAACCTCTGCATATAACGAAATCACTATTAAAAGGTCACACGTTTCTTAGAACTCTATGGTTTTATTTTCGTAGTGAGTTCTACATATTAATACCGGCATTTTCGAGTTCTAACGTTAATTTCTCTCTACATATGTAAATTTGCCCCAAAGTTTGTAGATTTTTTGTATCAAAAGGTTATAGGTCCTACAGTATACCTAGTACTCAGTCGTTAGGTGTTTGTGGTCGGAAAAGTTTGGAGAATTACTGATATTTTGCTCCTGATTTATTGCAACATTTCCTAACGGGTAGACTATTCGCCTTACAAAATACACATAAAAGAGTAGAGTTCAGGAAATTTTGCGTATCCTCTTGCTGTAATAATTATTTTCCTTTGAAACATGCATGTTTCCTTCAATGACCAGAAAAAAGACAAATAAACGCGAGAGTTTTTGTAGCTCTGCGACTTGGTGTCATATTTTATTTCATTCTCTATATAATCTATTCTCTTGTTCTTATTACGTTTCCATCTCTTCCAGGAGGAGGTAGAGATTATTGATTATTGATAATATCTTATTTACATATTAGCAGATAACCCGGCATTTCCCAGGGTTTTTCTTACACAACTTCTTGTCTCAGGAAATAGTTCTCAGTAGAACTATATTGTAAGACCAAAATACTTTTACTTCCTGTTTTGTTTAAACATACACAGCATTCTAATTCTTTTCAATTTCATAATAATACAAATATACAAAACTTGACTATAAACACTTCATCTCGCGGAAGCCGAATTTTTGCTTCCGAAGCAAGACGCAGCTGCACCATTTATTCTTGTACAATGTTAATTTTTCGTGGAAATTATACGATTAAAAAAAAATTTTATCTTTGTTAAATCCACAAAACAAACAATCCATTAAATTTGATGATTATTCATTTTTTCATTCTTAAATTACTCTCTTAAATTGGTGTATTTTAACACTATTTTAAATAACGTTTTATCGATAATTTTAAGGTAATTTTTTTAAATATAGACATTTGCTGTCACGGACTTGTTTGTAGAACTCGTTGAGGCAAACAATATTGCCTGTTATAGTTGTCACATATCTAACCGTTTAGAGCGTAAGCAAAAAAATTTTTTTTTTTCGATTTTATCGACATTTATCGTCAAAAACCATTTCTATCTTTGTTATGACACATTTAAAAAATAAAAGTTAACCTATGTTCATCCTAGACATCCTCGCCAAATTTTATCACGATCCCTTCTGTGGTTTACTTGTGATCAGGTAGAAAACAGACAGACGCGTTTTAGCGTTGCGCTATTAGTGTGGTTTCCATGTACTCAATGTACAATTCCTTCGTCGCGATGAATAATTCCCATTCAATTCTTCCAAATATCCCACGTCCCCGCAATGTTCCGTTCCACACTCCTCTTTCCTCGTCCGTATATAACATACTTTACATTTTCGACTCCATTAGCATACAGACATATATCTTCCTCGCAAATATTTCTCTTCTTCTGTTACGTATTAAATCCTTTTTGGTCCATTAGAATCTGTAACCCTTCATGAAGGAAAAAAAACATTATTTTTTTTGTTTCGACGGCTGTAATTCACGTCCGGAATAGCTTTGTACGTAAGGTGTCCGGTGTTCGCCACATTCTATCAAATCTCCCAATTCCTTCCCGCTCTTGTTCTTACACCCTTTTGTCTTATCTGATATTTTAACTCCGTACTTCCTTCCCCTGTCTGACTCCTCAAAGCGGAACATCGAGGGACGGTGCGACATTGTCGCAGAACGAAAATGAGGGCTCGTGAAAGATAACATTCCGGATTTTATGTACTTGTTCAAACTGACAGTGGCAGATCTTCGACAGAAATATCCTATGGGTATTAAACTACAAATTTTTTTACCCCAATTACACAGAATGTGTAAGGGAAGTATTGTAATCCGTCAAAAAAAAAATTTTTTTTTTTTGGAGATCTCTTCGGATCTTTGCGAATTGGTCTATTTTCAAATTTTGCCGATGATGTCCAATGTCGTATGTGTGTGCTAAGAATTTTGTTCCCACGATAACTCACGAACAAATTGATGCACTCAACTAGAGTTGACTTTGAATGCGTTGGGAATAGAAGTCTATTTCTGAACAGCTCACTCCCAATCCATCTACACACCGCGCTCCACTTCAGTTTTCTTAAAATTCAAAAAAGGAGCGGAGGATCGTGGGGGGCGCTTTTTTTTGTAAATTTTCCTATTAGACTTATTGCAAAGAGCTTAATGTGGAAGAGAATTCGTGCAATTATATTTGAAGGTGTAATTATGATATTGAGGATGTTATAGTGTAATGTGATAAATATTTTTAATCCGATTGATCTCGTAAATTTGTTATGTTGTTTAATAATAGTAACATATTATTATTTCTTTTCTGAAGTTTTTTCCTCAATTTTTAGAGTTATATATGATGTTTAGAGTCATGAGTTTGTTGTGAATTGTAATTGGAAAGTTGAGTGGGGGCACACCCCAGATTTTTTACAAGTATCCCAGTGTCAGAAGCTATTAGTGAAAGCTGGGGGTCTCTTCTTACAAATGCAATGAATAAGCGCCCTGCTGCCAGCGATTTTTCTTATGAACAGATGCTCACTACTGATACCTTGGCTTACATAATGATGAATGGAGCTCCTGCAAGTTACAAAGGAAACAGAAAATTTTTGAAACTGAATGAATTAATCAATGTTCGAAGTAGTAACATCCAAAGTTATAAGAATAATCCAAGAAGACTTCAATGAATCCTGGCCATGCTTCAAAGTATAAGAAAATGAAAAGCAATATTATAGGTTAAGGATTAAAGTATTTACTAACCAAAATAAAAACAATGTATTGATCATGTGTAAATTGCTTATTTATTCACCTAAAATCTCTATGATTAATTTATAGCTAAAATGCCCGCACGCGCAGAAAGATTTTCGAATCAACCGTTGCAGAAAAATAAAAAAATATTATGCTTTAGGAGTCGAACGTGATACCGCAACATATGCTTGTCCAGCAGCTCCTACATGAAGTGGTCTCCACGGGTGAACATTGCATGCTTCGGTTGTTATCGGAAGGGGTAAGTGTCCCGATACAGCTTTAGACCCTGCCTTCCGTTGTCATTGGCCTCTCCGTAGGTAAGCACCTTATGGGCGAGCTCCCAATACAGATACCTAGCCATGTGCACAAAATATTACCGCAACGTATACTCAAAGTCACGATACTTCAATATGGCTGCCTTAAACAAGTTGCCAACCTCCACGAAACAAATCATTGAAACTCAATCGCGTCCAGGTAGCGGTCCACAATGCCATTCTCATCAGCTGATAATGTGAGGTTAAAGCGTCCCGCTACATCTAGCTAGAAAATTTTCAGGAACAGCATGGTTACAAAGAATTTAAGTAATATTCAAATAAATATTAATAGTAGTCACAAAAGCGACTATTTGCTGTAAAGAAATACAAGTTAATAACACTACAAACTAAGACACACAGATTATTTCCACACGCTCGATGCAGAAAGTACAGAACAGCGCCACAAGAGCAAGTGAATTGAATTGGTTTCTCAGGTTGGCAATGGATTCAAGTTCGAATATCTTGCCAACAGAACGCGAGGTATCCTTATCATTACTCTTATGGACGATGGCGAAGTAAAAGCGTTGGCTACATTGTGTACAGGTTCTATACTAAGATCAAGCCAGTTAGACTGACAATAAATATATAAATAAATAATTTATGGTCAAGAGAGCTGATACAAACTGCGCATGACCACAGTGAGGACAATAAAGTAATTAACTACGACTAATACAAAACAAACTAATGAACATAGAGCATTTCCGTTCATGTATTTTTCTCTTAAGTTGAATTTCTCGAGACAAAGTAAGATGACTTTGAGTATACAATGGTCGTCCGAGGAGACCACTTCAAACACTTCATATAACGGTGACCGAATGACCCAATGTAATTGCAATGTATTCTCTGTAATAAATTATGATTCAATTTTATTGCCTCTAGCATGACCCCATAAATTTCCGCACATAAGTTCATTTGACATTTTTTGTTACTTATTCCCTCACGGATCGACCCCAAAAGACTGTGTACATTGGTCAAAATCACGCTGTAAAGTTTAGTGTCAATTATATCAATGATATTAGTTTTTAATTCATGTCAAATATACTTCACCCTTACGTTACAAAAATTGAATTTATTTTTTCTCATTACAATTATGGCCCGATAATTTTCCTGAGGTTTGGATTCATTAAAAAAACCTTTCGAGTTTGTAAAATTGAAATCCATCATTTTAGGTGGTTATCTAATTTTGAGTAAATATTTTATTAACGAAAAGATTCATCATCTTGTTAGTTGTAGTCCGACCATAAAAATTGAATTAGTAGAATAAAATTAGTAAGATAAAAAATTGATTGGAAAATTATATTTACAATGAAACGCTTGCACGATACTAGATATGTTTTAGAATAGTTTTGGTAGTACAAAATGTAATTGTTTAAATAGATACACGGGCAAATAGGCAACCTATTATAGTCATTATACTTTCTGTGCATTGTAAGATTGCAATATCCACCGCGGAGAGGTTTACAGCGCACAAAGAAATTTTTAACACGTTGAAAAACAGATTTTTAAAAAAATGAGTTGAATTAAATTATTTGTAAAGTTCTATAGTACACCGCTAGTACTATAAGGAACACTTTAAGTACTCGTATGAAAAGGAAAGAATGCCCTATTAAGGTTCACTTTTGTATTACCTCTTTGAGAGTAGTAACGGGAAACCACACACGTATGTAATATGTAAAGACCAAAGAAATACAGATATTCTAACAGGTGTGTCTTACGTCATTTTAATCCAAGCTGAGAACAATGATCTAGCTCTTATACTTGGCGTGGAATTGATGAATACAGTTGAATAGAATGAGACATCGTTTGATTTATTGTTCTCTGTATAAGCGAAATAACAATAACTCATTGATATGAAAATACCTTAGAGTTGAACATTAGTAGAAACTTTATGTTCCTACTTTGCACCCATTACTCAGCGAAGGTGCTAATTCGTTGGGTGTTGAATTAATAAATAAACAATTCATTATTTTGCTGTAACGACAACAAAATTACGGTGAAATCTAATTAAGTTATTTTGAAAATAAATTTTAAAATACTTTCATCGCGAAAAGTCACTTACGCGAATTACGCCAAGTCATTTCCTTTGTTTTTTATGCAACGTACAGCATAGTGAGTATATTGTATCAAGAAGTCCGGAAAATGAGACTGAAATATTCGTGTTGGACTCCGAATGTTAATTCTCTACACTTTTCGCGATGCAAGTATATTTAAATTTATTTTCGAAATAACTTAGCACGGTTTTACCGTAATTGAATAAATAAATAAATAAATTTATTGTCAAAAAACAGTACAAACTGCGTATGACCACGTGGAGGGAAAAAAAACTAATTTACTCTCCGGAAGCAAGCAAGGGACCATCCCATCAATTCCGATCAAGGGCCCTAAGGCAGAGGCGGATTCAAAAATTTCAGCAAAACTTCCTAGATAAGATAAAAAGTTGACTGCGAGTTATAATACTAATAGAATGTCAAAATGTTTGTAATTTTAAGCAAAAAATTACATGTACAAGTTATTATCGAACTATAGATTATTCTGAGTATAGTGTTTAAAAATCATAAGAGTTGAAAAAAAAACCTTTAAATTCACGATTTATTGTTACAATAAACACGCCCCTAGACAAAGCCTAGAGAACCTGTATGATAAATCCGCCTCTACCAGAAGGAAAAACGGAGAAAAAACCCGGGCCAGGATTGTGTTGTTAGATTAAAATGAGTCGTACAATGTCACAATAATCTGCTTCGTAGAAAATTTTCATAGATATTATCACGTATACTTACGACCTCAATATCTGATATCAGTTTAGTCAGGTCGCGAGTTTGAGACAGCTCGTAACATATACTTGCCACATTATATTGGAAAATGATAATTTCCAAATATTTAATATACTCCGAGATATTTTTTATAAGAGAGGAACATAAATTAAGAGTTTTATATTTCAAATGAAAAATATTGTTTGGCAGCTCATACGAGCGTTAAATTGTAGATGTCTAATCTTTTGAGTTTTATGTACGTAATGACAGTAATTACAGGTTTATTTTTGATAAATAATTTCTTCCCAATAAAAACTTAATTATTTCGTTTAAATTTTATTGAAACAAAATAAATATAGAACACTTCGAAGCAAAAAATACTGCCGAGTAAGTTGAAAATATCTGTGAGTGTTTAATATCAACAATAATACGACTTACACATGGTAAGTTGCAAATTTTCATCTATATTCGTACGTTAGAAGTGGTTGTCACGAGTTAGCAAGAATACGTATGACGATTAATACTTGCTAACGCACAAACTATATAACGTTTCTTCTTCGGAGCTGTATTATAGAATATTGTGGACAATATAAATAACACATTAGATAGAACAACCACAATTGTGTACATCAACTATCGACAGAAAATGTACCCAGTGCCAAAAGTAGTATAATTAGTACCACATCGGTGATAACTGATAATTCAAATCTTTCATATATATAGACCATAGACCTTACATACACATATTTTAACAATTGTATTGAAATTATTGAACAGTAACTGAGATCCCGTAATTTCATTCTCTACTTTGTTTGAATGTTGTGAGTAAATATTTGTTCTTCAATCCCCAACTTTTGTCATATTCGAAACAATTGTGAATCAAATCCCACATGATAAACAAAATAGGAAAAAATCTTGAACATAAAAACAATTGGAACAGACTTGATAACAATAAATAGCAACGCATATCCATTGTGGAAACCTGAAAAATTAATGGAATGACTGTGTTCGCCGAAACTTCACAGTGCTAATTAAACAATATTACCTCAGTATTTTATAATAATATTGCTAACATTTCAGTTCCTGAGTACTTTGAAAACCTTCAGTGCTTTTTTTTAACCATGTGTATTGTTGTTTCCGGATGCTAAAGATTTTACGAACATTTAACCATTTCCAAAATTCAAATTTTACTTTTTTAATGGTAGAATAAGTGAACTTAAATCTTCTCATTAACAGATCTCGGATTTTGCATGTTCTTTCCTGACTTTCTATAGCTTTCTAAAATCAATATCAGCATATTCAACTTTGTGGCACAATTTTAATTTAATTTATATAAATGCATATGTTTGAATATTGTCAGGTTATATTAACTTAACTATAAAAATTTGCTATAAAACTTATACTGTATGAACGAGCTCAGTGGTATTATTCAGCTAATACAATTTATACATGTAATTACGTTTGTAGAACTTGAATATAATTATTGAATTAAATGGCAAACTACCCAACGCTTCGATCCCCGCTGAATACCTTTATCAGGCCGATACTGAAACAGGGTGTAGTTTCTATAATTGATAATATATCGATTAGGTCGTTTAATTCAACCCAATTTATACTTGTCCTTTTTAGTGATAAGTTGATACATACGTAACTTGGTTTTTTAAGTGCATATTTCGAGCTTTTTAGTGTATTTAAATGGATTTTTGTGCAAATTTTTTACATTTTAAGTGCATATTTTATATTTTTAGTGCATATCGAACCGAACCCTGCTAGTGAATCACAAAATCACACGTAGAATCACCAAGAACGTATCGCCAACTCACCGAGTCGTAGTGTCGCCGCGAGGGAGCCGACGCTGACGAAATACCGCGACGTGTCTAGGAGGCGACGGAGGCGGCGGCGTCGCGTGCGCTACTGAAGAGCGTTTGGAACACAGCGTCCGGGGCACACGGAGACTGTATGGCGTGGCTCTGGGAGGGGTTGGCGGGGCCAGGGGCGGGGTCTGTGATAACGCGCCGGCGCAGCGGCGGTGCCGCTGTCTCACTAGCACCGATGCTCCTGTCGCGTCGCGGGATGGAAGGGGTCCACGGCGAATTTTTGAGGCTTATCGTTGCGGATTTCAATCATCGATCCACCCCTCACTCAATACTTTTTTCGAATAAAGAAAGGGATACTAGTGGGTAAATACTTGAGTTTTAATCTGATCTTAAATGATCATCGGTAAAGACTATGTCAAAATTACGAGTACGGAGAAAAAATCAAATTCTTCCCTCTCTTTCCTTCTCATGTTTTTGCCCCTTTTTAACTCTTTCTTTATCTCCCATTAATTATTTCATCCTTTCTTTCCCTTTCTCAATAATTCTTTCTCTCTCTCTTTCTCTTCCTTTCTCCCTCATGTTTTGTCTTTCTCTTTTTTTCTCTCTCTCTCATTAACTCTTTCTTCCATTCTATCACTTTCTCTCTCATTCATTTTTTCTTTCTCTCTCTCTCGCTCTCTCTTTCTTTCTCCCTCATGTTCTTGTCTTTCTTTCTCTTTCTCTCCCACTCATTGTTTCTTTCTTATTAATTATTTGTATATTCTCGTTAATTCTTTCTATCTTCCTCTTTCATTCCCTCTGTTATTCTTCCTACTAGCAAATTTATAAATGAATTTTGTCTTTTTGTCCCTTTTGTGGAAACGTTTCAGAAAATTTATACTTCTAAGTGCTCCTCTTAAAAAATCAAAAAAATAAAATAACCTGTTTCAAAATATAAACCAGTTATATCTGTAAATTTGATATCTGGATTGCTGAAACTTGAAAAACACGCTGAAAATATATTTGTGAAACAATTACATTTCATTTCTACATTTATAATACAATTACCAACGTTTCAAAATTGTTATATAATCAAGGAAAATAGAGACATACTATTGACAGACTAGACTCCTTGTCTAAGCTGCTAAAGCAATACAAGGAACTATTAGCATTTCGTTTTGTTTGCACTCCTGGTCTTTGCGATGCACAACTTGGCCGCACTAGGAGTTGCCCATCCCCGCCAACGAGGATGTGTGTGCATGTCTAATAGGTGTAATAAAATGATACTCACACACTGGAAGAGCTACAGCAGAACATTGAAAACGCTATTGCTGCTACGTGTGCCTCGGAGTTTTATAAATCGAGCACTGCACTGCATCGACGTGAATAATAGCCATTTCCAGTATTTTCTGTTACGGGCAGTTCTCCTGTACATTAACAAGGGTCAGTTCCGTGTCCGGGTTACAGAATTTTTCGGGTACGTTTTATTTTGTCCACACTATAACTTTCGCGTTTTCTCTACAACCAACAGTCTATACAGTAATGATAACAACGGATGGTAATTTTCGTCTGAGAAAAGGTTCGTTGCCCAGATTTTATGACTCGTATTCTCGGGAGCTGACTGGAAGGCGCGCGTGAGGAATGCAGCCACTGGTAGAGGAGAAGGTCTCCCACTCTAACACTAGTAAATCTATCAGCCAGTCCAAACAAATTAGCCATAGTTGAATGAACATGAGAGGCTCAAACTTTGTTACAGTCATAGTACTGGAACTTTCGTTGAAATGTGATCGTCGTGCTTTGATGGTGGGGAACGTGATGATTCCTTTGCTCCTTCAAATCAGCTCCGGAGTATAGTGTTCTCACTCTCGTGCTCCATACTCGAAGAAAATGACAATTTTCTTTTAATTTCGCGGGAAGGGGTGGTGATCCCCAATCATATTCCAGTTTTATTCAAGCCATAACATTTTGTCGCGCCGAATACAGATACTCGTGGGTGCTGACTTAAAGAAGCGAATGAGGAATAAGGACGCCTGTGATGAAGCTCCACCACAATCGATTATATCAGTTGATCTAAACATATTAGTCACCAATGGTTGTTGAGAGAAGCTCAGAGAGACAAGGTATGATAGTAGGGTACTACCAGAAGTTTCATTCAAATGTGATCAGCATGCTTAGGGTGGTGGTGGGCGTGACGACTGCCACACGCCCTCGAGTCAGCTCCCGACAATAAGCAATGTTTATAGCGACAAACAAAGTAACTATTCGCACACTTCCCCCCCCAGGGGACTTGCATCTAGTAATTACATGTTTGGCGAACACGGGGCCCCGAGCTGAGTCTGGCATTACTCCCACTTACTTGTGCCGGGCTCCTTCCTTTCTCTTTCCTGACCTTCCTTAGTCACTTCTTTGTTCTTTTCGATCCTCACGCTATTAGGGTTAGGGTATCTTTCATTTTCCTCATTTTTTGCCCCACCCTCATTTTTGTCCCCCCTCATTTTCTGTCCTCGATGTTTTGCTTTTTTGTTTTGAGATATGTTTTGGTATGTTGTAATTCAGGAGAGTTTTTAGTGGATATGGTTGAGTCATTCGGCGATTCCCACTCGCGGGGAGAGTCATGTTGTTGTTTTTGTGGAGCTTTAAGGGCTCGACAACAGAGTCTCTCCTAGCGCATAACTGCATTTTTCCCTACCTGTACAAGTTTTTAGGGGTCTGATGACCTCGATATCGACGAACCGTAAAACCCCACAAAAAATAGTTAAGGAAGGAGAATTATATGGAGAGTCTACGTGAATTAAATTGCTAGTAAACGTGAAGCAATTAATTACTGACATCTGGTACTCTGGAACTCCATAAATTAAAAGCATCGTAATGGGCATCATTTAAAATATTGGGTTATTGTGTTTGATTGTATATGTTTTCCCTCGTTCAATGCTGTCGCGCGGCAGGTAGCGCAACCTGACAGAAGGAATAAGAACGTGCGATATTTCAAAATTAATTGATATTTTAAAGCATATTAAAAAATCTGGAGTGTCTCTCAAATCTCAACTTCCCAATTATAATTCGTCAGGAAAGATCATGATAGTTAACCACCTACAAAGCGATAAAACGAAGTCTGAAAAAAAAATTTAGATAGAAAAAGTAAAACTTGCATGATTATAAAAAAAAATATATTAAATATATCAATATGTATACATAAATTTTCCCTCACAATCATAAAAAGTTTGCTCCCTTATTTCATATCAGCTCTTTCAACTAAAGATTGCAGGAATTGCACCTTAAGCTCTTTGATTTGCCTCATTGTCTGATCTAAATAAGACCCCTCCCAAGATACATTTTTGCGTAATAATTTTTCACCGTATCTCAAAAAACGCTGCGACGTTCATAAATGCTGTTTAGCAGTCTGTCCGCACAATTTAATGTACGATAAGAATGTATATATTCATTTTTTCAACATTTTGATTTTTTGAGAAACCGGGGGTTCAGCGCGGTGTGTAAATGAGTTGTCCACAAGTAGTCTTCTATCCCCAGTGCCTTCATAGTCAATTCTCTACTCTGGTTTGATTTCATTAATTTGTTCGTGAGTTACCGGATAAACATAATTAAACACGCGTACAACAGAGATCCTCAAATGTTCTTCTTCGACGGTTTACTGTACTTTCCTTATACGTATTGTATAATTGGAAAGTAAAATCAAGTTTTACATAATTCAATGTAAGATAACGCTCCTATACTCCAAAATGTATCTTCGTAATACCTTGAATTATTTTTGGTTAATGGATGAGTATGACGGAAGAATATGGAATATTTAAGCACTTTTTGACCCGATACAATCGTGTTCATTGCCACTGTACCCGGCCTCCTCCATCAGCACCAACCAGCGGTGATAGCGACGAGTGCTCTGTGGAATACGAGAGACTATTGGTTGATTCCAGAGAAGAGAGAGAGAAAGACAAATACTGCGCTCGGCTGGGCAGTTGCCAGTCATAAAATTAATGAGCATAATTCAATTATACTGCGTCATAAAGCCAGTTGATTTAATCCTCGTTGAAATTCCATTATATTGATCACTTGTGATCTTCATAAAAATCTCCAATACAATTAAATTGATGAAATACGACACCATTCCGGCTATCCGGAGTAAATAATTACTAGGACTTGAATCGCACGAGAAACAATGAAACTAACATTAATACAATAATATAAACGTATAATTTTATTTCGCAAGAGTTTTATTTATTTACAATACAACAATTTCAAAAACTATTTTCTTGCATGACTGTGTTGTCTTATGGCTCATATTAATTTAGTTTTATGAGTACTCAACTTTGGCACGGTTGTGTACATTAATTCTGAAACCCCATCTTGGCCCGGGATTTGCTCCGGTGTTCCTTCGGATAGAGGCGGATTTCTTACACAGGTTCTCTGGGTTTTGTTTAGGGGCGTGTTTATTGTAATAATAAATCGTGAATTTAGTTTTATTTCAATTCTTATGATTTTTAAACACTATACTCAGAATAATCTATAGTTCGATAATAACTTGTACATGTAATTTTTTGCGTAAAATTACAAACATATTGACATTCTATTAGTATTATAACTCGCAGCTAACTTTTTGTCTTATCTAGGAACTTTTGCTGAAATTTTTGAATCCGCCTCTGCCTTAGGGCCCTTGATCGGAATTGATGGGATGGTCCCTTGGTTGCTTCCGGAGAGTAAATCAGTTTATTGTCCTCCATGTGGTCATACGCAGTTTGTACTGCTTTTTTGACAATTAATTTATTATTATTATTATTTCTTACGACGAATAGGTTTAACCTTTGTTATAGTTTAATGGCAATAAAAATAGCACTTTTACATTCAAAAGTCTATATATCTTAATTAGCTAATGAGAGAAACCAACAATTTGAAAGAAAAAAAACATATTTCACCCTAAATCACCCTTATAGAACGCTAATCCTTTTTTTAAACCCCTCTTTCGTAAGCAATATAAACGCAAAATAGAGAAGATTTCGAGTTCTTCAATTGTTCCAAGATCTGAAAATTGCAAGGTCAGTCCAAATTTCAACAATCTTCATATACTTTTGCTCTGCGTTGATGAATGAGTCTATCATTCATAGAAACGCCGCTTATACATAGAGGTGATCAATGAATTTACACATTCTTCCTGTGGTGTGGATAACCCAGATTAAATCACAGTTTTTGGGGTTGCACAGTTCAAATATTTTGGTTTGGGGTTCAAGTCTTAAAAGCCCTATCTTTTAATGACCTGTGATATGCAAACTATTGTCCGTGGGTCTGATAGGACCCGCATATAGGTTATGTTCGCTCCGCGAAAAGTAAAATTATTCAAATACTAAATTGTCTTTAAATTTCAATTGTGGATAATTAAAAATGACAGTAGCCAGAGTATTGTTTTGAAACGAGACGTACAAAAAACTCGATACGCATATCCATATTTTGAAAATGTATTTTCGTATAGAAACTTGACTGCTTTGAATTGCTCTATGTGCCAATAGAACAAAAACTCTCTTGTGTGACAATGTCAGACGTACTCTGTGTCCAGAACACAGTTACACTTTCGGGGGTTCCTGGGCAAATGGAAATCAGAGGACACGAAATGGCATGAGTTTTCATCCGTTTTCTGGACAAGCCTGCACCTGTTGGTGCTCTTCTTGCAATTAATAAAACGTGTTATATTCACCAGTCTTTCTATTTCTTGTGACTCTGGAGAGGCCCTGTACTCGCCGCTAACTTCCTCCGAGACAGGTTCGTCAGGCACCAGCGGTTGAACCGGTAGTTGTCCAGATGTTAATGTCAGAGATTTATCTGAGTAAATGATGGAATGAAGAGATGAAGAAAAGAGAAAAGGACTGTTATAGGTTTGGTGGAGATAGTTTGAGTAGATAATAACCAAAATAAGCTAGAAATTAATGGAGACAGAAAGTAAATATGAAGTTTTCGTAACACATGTGAGTAAAATTGAAAGCATACGTCAGAAGGGATCGTAGATATGCCCACGCCTCCTCGTTGGCGGTGTTGTGCAGCGCGTAGACCAGAAGCGCAAACAGAGAACGAAATGCCATTAGTTCCTTGTATTGCTTTAGCAACATAGAAAAGGAGGTAGAGGGTAGTAAATAAGATGTCTCTATATTTCTTGATTATGTAACAATTTTGTAAGATTGTGATTGTTTCGAAAATAATGTAGAATGTAAAAAAATAAAGCTGAGATTTAAGGAATCCTTCTTTGGAGTTTCTTTGGAGTTTCTTTGGAGTGAAGCTGGAGATTGTCAACTGAGGAACGACATAGAAGACTTTTCATTGCGTTCACAAAAAAAAGTTTTTGGACAATAAAACCGAATAAATTCTCTTCAAGTTCTTACATGTAGTTCTAAAATTCCTAGTGTTCTTACATGTAGTTCTAAAATTCCTAGTGAAGTAAGAATTGGTGTATTTTGCAGAAATTAAAAAAAAATTACCAAGGTGAAGAACACGATTTATGAATTCGTGAGGTATCAATTCTTCTGATACAAACAAATGGTAGTACGCATTATCTACAGACAGGAGAAAATAGCGGATAAATTCAAAATCACTGAAGATAAAACCACATTAACAACTATCAATAAGAGATAGTGTTAGAGAACAAACTCCATAAATTATATTTTGATCGAGCCATCCTCACTGATAAATCCATCTACCACAACCGTCCAGATTTAACGTTCATTGACCAAAGTAGTAAGACCACATTCCTCATCGACATTGCAGTGCCAAACACAAATAACGTACAGAAGACAAAGACTGAGAAAATTTCAAAATACACCCGTCCCTCTCAAGATTTTCAAAGCATTTGGAGTATGGAACAAGTTCATATAGTCCCAATAGTAATTTCTGCAACAGAAATAATTCCAAGCACTATACAGTCAAGTTTAGAAACATTAAATTCACCCAAGTACATTTACATATCCCTTTAGAAAGCCATTATCATTGCTCCATCCCACATCGCTAGGATATTACATCCGTCAGAGAGACTAGGTTTAAGTACCCACAAAAATGTTTCGAATGATAGTTTGAACCGTTCCCTGTCCGGTGGAGATGAGTGTTCATACCCTAACGGTGCAAGATTTTGAACTAACTGTGAATTACTATAAGCTTATTTGGGAAAAAACTTTCCCGAGCTTGTTTTTTTTAAATTCTGGCAAAAGGACTGACTTAACATAGCTTACTAAATCATGACAAAAGTAAATATTAACACAATGACGTTACGATTTTCATACTTTACGAAGCATTTACAAGAGTAAATCAACAAAAACTGCAGAAAGTACTATTCTAACGGATACGGCACCCGCATCACGTGACTGAAGGCAATGCGACCCTCGTCAAAGAAAGAGCCAAACGACAATATAAGTTTATCAACAAGTTGTAAAATCACAAAAAATTGTCCTAATCCAACAGTAAAATTAATTATTAATTAACAAGTACTTCTTTGGTGAGTATTTCCATGTTTTGTGAATAGATGGCAACTTTTCAACCAACGCGGATATAATGCCTTAACCACGAATAGGAATCGTGCAGGTCACTTGAACCCGTATCTGCTGAGTAACATCAGGTGACACTAGTCTTCAGATTCGATCTCATTCAATAAACGATTCCTGAGATTAGTTTTGGGATTGATTATGTCACTCACTTGAATCTCTTCTCAGCTCAGCTTTTGATACGAATCTCAAGACTCCTCTTGAGATGTGATTTCCGTGTCTTGAGACACGCTTGGTGCCAGTTTGACCGTTTAATAAACGTATCTCAAGGAAGTTCTCAATTTTATGCTGTTCAATAGTTGAACGTGGAGACTTCACCAGAGTAAAGAATCGCCATTTGAGAGAGTATCATCCAACTCACGACGAGAGAGCACTTAAGATACGATTCCCAACCCACAAGCTCTTGCGGTTGGAAAATTATAAGGTAAATAAAGTTTTGGTTGTATAGTTAATTGGTAAAAATGGATTTATTTGAATGATAAATGATGAAAATAATGTTAAAGGACTTCAAATTGTTTGTTTGTTTGAAGGTCCTGCTAATTTTGTTCTAATCGTGTTGGTCTATTTATGAAAATATGCTTCGTTACTACTCATTTGCATTATGATTATTCTTACATTGATTTTGGGATCATGAACGTTTTTTTATTTTGCTCTCTTCTTCTAGGTGTTATTTGAATTGACGTGGGAATACCAAGTAAATATTTATACCGGAAGGTGTACATCACTCACAACCTCAATATTCTGGACTGCAAGAAACTTGATTCCGATGTGATTCTTGAGAAAGGTCATTGTTTGTAATTGTTATCTGCTTGATGGATTGTCTTCAATTGATATTTTTAGAAGAAATGTTCATGAAGAAAGTGAAGACTGAGGAATGAATCTGGCAACTTATTTTGCAGTAAAGTTAACTACTTTAGGAAATGTTCAATGTATTCAGTTTGAGTGTGTTGTGATTCCAACCATTCTCTAGATTCAGGGATTGAAGTATGAATAATAATAATAAATTAATTGTCAAAACAGTACAAACTGCGTATGACCAAGTGGAGGACAATAAACTAATTTACTCACCGGAAGCAAGCAAGGGACCATCCCATCAATTCCGATCAAGGGCCCTAAGGCAGAGGCGGATTCAAAAAAAATTCAGCAAAAAATTCCTAGATAAGATAAAAAGTTAGCTGCGAGTTATAAAACTAATAGAATGTCAGTATTTTTGTAATTTTACGCAAACAATTACATGTACAAGATGATATTAATTATTTTATATTTTTTGGACTTTCAATGCAAGTCCAATTTTCTAGAAAGTTTCATACTTATTTACTCATGAATTATTCTTGTATCGTCCCCCCAGGGGACTTACATCTAGTAAGTACGTGTTTGGCGAACACGAGGCCCCGAGCTGAGTCTGGCATTACTTCCACTTACTTGTGTAAGACTCCTTCCTTTCTCTTTCCGTACCTCCCTTGGTCACCTCTTGTTCTTTTCGATCCCGACGCCATTGAGGCTAGGGTATCTTTCATTTTCCTTATTTTTTGTCCTCAATGTTTTGATTTTTGGTTTTGAGATATGTCTTGGTATGTTGTAATTCAGGAGGGTTTTTGGTGGATATGGTTGAGTCATTGGGCGAATCCCACACGCGGGGAGAGTCATGTTGGTTCTCCCTAGTGCGTAACTGCATTTTCCATACCTGTACAAGTTTTTAGGGTTCCAATAACCTCGATGTCGACGAGCCGTAAAGCCCCACAAAAAAAATCTTGTACCGTCCCAAACCTACAATGTAATACTGTCCTATATTGTTGTCATGAGTGGTTGTTGAGATAATTTAAGTGTGATGGAACTATGGAATAAACAGTCCTAATAACATGTTTTGTTTGTAGATATACATATTCATAGTATATTGACCAAATATATATTTAAAAACATATCTCCAGATTTTTGTTTCTTGTAAGTAGTTTTCCCTCAATTTTTTCACTGCTTCAAATTTTTCTATCGATAAAAGAGATGTTAATAGTTTTTTTAGTAATACTTACGTCCAGTGATGATAATTTCATTTGAGCTCAATTGCTGTGTATTGATCTTGAGTTATATTCAAGCTCAATATTATATGAATGAGCTTTAGTTATATTCAAGATTTGAAGAATTTATCTTATGACACCTTATATAACAAATTTTATCACTTGCTGGTATCTTTAGGTAGGGCATATATTTATCGGTAACCCAGCATTTTATACGTATTGAAAGATTTTTCTGTAAAATCATCTAAAGGTAAGTTTACAAAACAAAGGTGTCATTTTCCAGTTTTCAACTGAAGAATTTTGAAAGAAAACAATAGTACATGCATTAATGTTTTTGCTAGAGAAAAATTGAAGTTAATAATAATAATTAATCATGTTTCTGAAAAATATAGATGCTAGTGCATTCCTTTTATAATTATTGAGGAGTATTAAGTATTTATAGTACTGAGCCACTGATACCAGTATTAACAGTACTGAGGCAAATTCTTTCATTTCATTTTATTTCGGATGGAAGAAAAACATGCATAACCATACTTTTTTTAGAGTCACTGGTTCTTATCGAAATTAAATATTTTTGTAACACAAAAATTGTGTTTATTTATATTATTTATTATTATGAAACCAACAAGAATAATAAGAGAATTCAGTTGGCTATTGCACTAATCATTCATTTTAAAACACAACTCTCGGCAATAATAAGAAATATAATTTATTTATGTGTCATATTAAATTTTGTATTACTAATTATTGGAAGCATTATTTATTATTTTTCTGTAGTATAATTTTTTTTTAATATTTATATAGTTTCCTAGTTGTTTAGTTTGTTTTCCTGATAATTAATTCAATAATTATGAAATACATTCACCTGAAGTTGACTGATACAAGCAGTCAACTCGTGCAAGTAAAAGAAATTAGTCTGCTAGTACGTTGAAAATACTATAAAACCAAATGTTTTCCTCGTTTATCCATCATTTTAATGTATTAATTAAATTTTGAAATAATTTTAAACTTGCATAGGTAATTTTTTATATACGATAGCGTAATTTATCTCGTTTCTCATAATAGTTGAGCAAGTTGAAATAGCATCTGAAAATTGCAAACTCCCGCCGGTTGCGCAGGTAGTGTTGTCGCTTCTCACCGAGTCATCCCGGGTTCGATTCCCGATGGGGTCAGAAAATTTGTAGCTTTTCACGTGGATGTCCCAGTTATTACTGAAAAGACAACCTTTCTTCCTCTATCCAGCTCCTAGTATGAACTACTAACCACTTCTACTAACCCCTCCACGTGGGCCAAGTTGTTGGTGAACCCAGCTAAGCGGCCCACCAACTTACAATAGTCTACAACCCAACTCCTACCTCCTATCGCTCCATGTAGATAAGCTTCAATAGCACGCTACATTTCCCATTTACAAATACAACAATACAAAACAAAAGCAAACTTTATGTCAAAAGACACATGGTGTCTCAGAACTCGTTTCAGCTCAGTACCGATTTGCTCATTTGAAAGCTACTCAAGCGATCTCTATTCACCTCATACATTCTCAAGAAACATTTATTGAATCGTTCATGTCCCCAAGACACGATTGAGATTGATCTTACGTGACATCTATTAATACGGGCCTAGAAAAATGCGATTTTATAAATTCCGAAAGTTATTCCAAACTCGCAGTTTCCAGAGTAACGCGATATCCAGCTCGATACTAAGAAAAATAAAGTTTCCATTGCTATGAAAAACAATAGTTTTCATGTCATAAACATCATAACATGTCTTCGACTGCTCTCGTTTGGTGCAGTCACGTGAAAAATCTAGGAATTTATATCGAAAGCTCGCTAAGTTGGGAAACCCAAATAGACGAAACATGTTTACTCCACCATCCACTGTTCAAAACAGCTACGTGATCTTTTGCCAACAGGAGTAAAGGAAATGCTTGTAAAGTCTCTTGTCATGTCGCACTTTGATTACTGCGACTTTCTTTTCACTGACTTGACGGAAAAAATAAAACGTAAATAGCTCAGAACTCATGCATTCGTTTCATTTTTGATCACAGGAAGTATGTCCATGTGACAGAGTTTTTCAAAAAATCCAGAACACACACACTCCAGGAACGTCGAACGCTGCGTTGCCTATCTCTTCTTTATAAAATAATAAAAAATGGATATTTGACAGTTTTAGCAAAACGTTTTAAATATTTGTAACTGAATCACGTGCGAGGCTCACATCTCCTCTCTATTCCTCGGCACAACTCTTATCCTTCACAACACACACAAAACGTTCTTGGAACAAACTTACTGCTCAACTAATATCTCTATCAACTTTCTTTTCTTTCAGGCGACGTCTTGCAGAGTGGATGGAAAACAATGGCCTTTAGTATTCCCACATTCTCTGTCTATTCTTTCTCCTTCCTTTGTATGCTTTCTTTCTTTCCTTATACTCCTTTTATTATTTCTCTTCTTTACTTTTACATTATCTCACTTTCATTCTTCCAGTACTCTAGCTTCATATGATCTTATGTAATTTATAATTTGTAAATACAGTGTAATATGTATCTAGTACGTTATAATCATATTATAAAATGTAAATTGTAAATATTGTCATTATGTAATAATTTGTTTCGATATCCTTGTTGTAATCACTATATTTTTTTCTATTTGTATATTAATAATTATATTGTACTGTTGCTGCTGCTTTTAACCCATGTTCGGCACTAAGCCGCCATCCTCATTGAGGTCTTGCGGGGTTTACTCAATCGCTTAAGGTTTTACCGGGATGGTCCCTAGTTTTGCTTCGCAGTTTTAAATGTAAATACGACCCTCCCAATTTTCATCTTGTTTTTAAAATGTAAAAGTTTTAAAATGGTTAGACGGAAGAGCAGACCTTAAGGTCTGAGTCTCACCAAAATAAAGGCACTTTATTATTATTACATACAAATAAATAATTCAAGTGCCCCATCCCCCCAAAAAATTAGAATTTATCTTTTTGAAATTAATGTTCACTGGGGAGGCAATACATTTATTTCCTCTCCAGAAAAAAGGGACCATCTCATTAATTCCGATAAAAGGGAATCCATAGGAAATTTCGAAAAATAATCGTATTTAAACAGAGAACAGATAAAATATGACAATTATGAATAATTAGAAAGAATATTAGAATTAAAGTACATTAGAAAGAATAATAATTAGAAAGAAATGTGAATAAAATATTTTTGTACTGCAATAAATTATTCTTGAAAGTACAATAATGACACCGAATTAAAATATACTAGGAACTGAACCACTGTTGAATTAACATTATTTAGGGAAATATTAATAAGAAAACAAAAACATTAAATGGGTAATTAAGAATCATAGAAACTTCTTTAATTACGTCAATAACTTAGCATTATAGAACCAAAGGTGCATTAGGAGTTGAAGTGATTTAATAAAGTATAATTTCTTTCTTTTTACCCTTTATTTATTAGTTATTGGATGAACATACCAAGTGTGCATACAAAAATTGTTATAAATTAACTATTTCATGATATTTACAGAAGACTCGAAAAGCACATCAAAACACGTTTCACCCTGGATCACCCTTTTGAAATCGAAATATGCTTCCTTATTATTAATTTATTAATATTATTATTATTAATCTTTTGTAACTGTTGTCATAACTTGTAGTTGGATTCAGGTAAGGTGCGGCATATACCAAGCATCCTCACCTCAAGCAATATCACAATTTATAAATCTTCTGACTATTCTAATGGTGTTAAGGATGGCTGCTTTTTGTAAAGTTAGAAATTTGGTGTTTGGGAGTTGAAGTCGATTGATGCTCTAATGCAGTCCGTGAGGGATGACTCCAGTGGTGGACAGGACTATAGGAACTATATACACTCCGCATTCCTTAATTGAAGAATTTCTGTTTTCAAAACTTCATTTTTTAAATTTTCTCATTGTAAGAAGGTTTTAGGTTGTGAGTGTTGGCTACTGCTATTATTATTATTATTAATGCACCTACACTGTAAAATAATTTATTGGTTTTAATAAAAATTAACCCGTCTTGTACTTTATCACGCCATTGTTGTAGTACTTTCAAAATATCTGACAACAATTTCAAAACTATTTTCCTGCATCTCGCATTGTCTTATTATTCATATAAATTTATTTGTAGATGTACTCAACTCTGGCACGGTTGTGAATATTAATTCTGTAGCCCCATCCTGACCCGGGTTTTTCTCCGATTTTCCTTCGGGTAGAGGCGAATTTTTTATAAAGACTCGCTAGGCTCTTGCCTAGGAGTCGCATCTATTGAAATAATTATTCGCGAAATTTAGTGTTATTCAATAGTCACAAATATCAACAATACTTTCCGAATGATTTATAGTTCGATAATAATACGTACTTGTGAAATGACTTTTCTGTGTTTTACTTAATACAATATTTGTTGGTTTTTGTTAATACTGTAACACGTGTCGAACAATTTTTTTATCGTTAGGAGTATGTTGAAATGTTAAATCCGCCTCTGCCTTACGGCCCTTGATCGGAACTGATGGGATGGTCCCTTGCTTGCTTCCGGAGAGTATATTACTTTAACGTCCACCACGTGGTCATACGCAGTTTGTAACTGCTTTTTTTACAATAAAGTTTATTATTACTTTTATTTCTATTTTTCTGTTTTCGCAGTAAACTTCTAAAATATATTAACAGTATCTCATGAAATTTCAAGTCCGTGTCTTTGATTTTTTTTCTGTATGCTTCGATAATTAAGTCGAATCGTTTTCATGGACATAAGAAACAGTTTCATTCCCTTTCAAACTTTAATAAATGGAACAACAACAATAGTAGAAAAAGATTTGTAGATTTTTGATATAACTATACCAAGATGCAAAAGTGAGATGATATATTAATTAGTTCGTGAAATATAGTGAAAATACAAAAAATCACATTTTACTTGTACTGTTTCAAAATCGTAATTTCAAAAACTCCTTTCTCAGTGGGTCTAGGCAATATAAAAGCAACTCTCAGTCGAAATTTCAAGTGCCTAACTAATAGTTTTTGCTCTGCGTAATGGACAAGTCAATCCGTCATTCGCCGCTTTTAAAGAAATATACCTGAGGAGATATTTCGGTCATAGTGTAAAAATACCGTTTTATCTGTGTCTATAACGAGATGACTTCATAAGTAATATATTTAATTATTATATTAATCTCATATATGAATTGATGCGCTCTTCAGCTCCGTACATTGTAGACCTCACGCCAACATGGCCTACTCACTAAGACCGGAATTACATGGTCATATTCCTATGTTATATATCTATGATGATAGATATGACCGTGTAATGCTTAAGGTTTGAACATAGTTCAGTATATCTATGACGTATCTTTGATCATATTGCATTTATGTTGTGAGAATAGATGACGCTGAAGGCGAACACGGGAAAGTTGAGTTGAAGTATTGCGGCAACGAATCTCTTCATTTTACATTATGAGGAAAATGAGGTTCTTTATAATGTAAAACATAAAGAGAATAAAGAGAGAATAAGCGGTTTTCGCTAGTGGGGTATTCGTATACTATACTATACTATAAACTAGAAAAACATTCTCAAAAAGTTGCTAAAATTTAAGTGTTACCATAAACCGGTCGTTTACCCATACTATTTCTCATATGATATGCGTATTTTCCTTTGCAATAAATTTATGCCCTTCGGATACTACAAAGCGAGAAAAATTTTCATAAATTCTTAAATAATTTACGTATTGTTTGGGGTCTTCGCATCGAAGCTCTTTCAATAAATTATTGTGGATGCCCGTCTTGCAATCCACGGTTTAACCCACAATCGATTCTTTTGCTTTTTTTTTTTTTTTTTTTTTTTTTTTTTTTTTTTAANGTGTTATAGAGCTCATGCATGCAGCTACAGTAGCAAAAAATTGTACGTCATCCATTTTTTTTACACTGGATACGACCATATGTATGACGTACTGTAATACATTGTTTGATAATGTTTTCCGATCTTATAAATTGATCATCTTTGATCACAGATATATGACATAGAAATATGACCGTATTCTACCAGCCTAATTGCCCTAAGATTGGAAATAGCGCTCGCAACACTGGGACGGCTCGTGAACCCCTCGGTGCCTCGGATTCTTTTCCGCCGACTCGCCTGCGCTCTGTGTTTGCTTTACGGAACTAAATTTTTATTTCAATATACCGCCACATGGCAGCGGTGGTGAGGAAAACCGCCTTCCGGTAAAATACGCACCTCATTCGTAAGCGACTTAGTACGATTAATTAAACTGATACGATTGAATTTTTCATGATGGTTAAGATGTTGAAATATGAAAAAAATTATAGATTGGGATTAAGTTTTCAATGTACAATTATTAAAATGATGAATGATTTCTTAATTGTTTTCTGGCGAATAATTTTGATTTATTTTAAATTTATGGAATTTATTGTATAAATCGATAGTATTTACATACCTCCTTTCAATATTGTAATTAAATTTTGTAATGAAAAGGTTAATTCATTTTTCAATGGAGAGGTAAATTTAGGGAATAAGCGGTTCAACATAACTGGCTGTGAGGGCTCAAATGACCTCGAGGCTGGCGAGTCCTAAAACCCATTTTAAAACTCCGGCTGTGGCTGCCGAACCGGAAGTCATGGCGCGGGGGTGAAAGAGGAGGAAAATAAACGCTGTTCTGAAAACATTGGTTTTCCCGGAAATGCTCTTAATATGGACTGCGGCTCACCGACCCTTGCCATCAGATAGTCAACACAATTGAATTGTTACGGTTTGTGTGTAAGTGTCTTGAATTACTTTTGATATGACACCTGTTGCGGGCCAAGTAAAACACAAAAAGCTTCGTGGCCAAGCGTGTGAGATGGTTTTTCGCGTGCTTCGAAAAAGAAGCTACAACATTTGATGGGGAAAATTTCTTGGTAATCATCAAACAGTGCCAGAACCGGTGTAATCAGGCGACTGGTGTGTCAACTAACAATATAAAACATATAAAAAGGAAGGCATGGATATGAAGGAAAACGACAAGTTTTCTACTCCAAATAAGAAACGTGTGAAATATAAAATTGCAACATCCCTGGACGACTTTAAGAAATCCATTGTACGAAGAACAATTAACGATTTCTATTCCGAAGGGAAGTGTTTGTCTACGGTCGAAAAATTGAGAAGGAAGCTACATGAAAAGATTAATTTTAAAGGAGGAAACAAAAGCTTAATAAAGGTTGTAAAAAACTTAGGACTTAAATGGAGGAATACAGGAAATAATCGTAAAATAATTATTGGAAGGGAGAACATTAGAAACCATCGAATTTAGGCGTTACTAAAGATTTCAAGAGATTAGGCGTTACCGAAGCGAAGGTCGTCCAGTGTTTTACAGTGTTATTCATTGCAGGATGACACTAAGGAAGGAAGGTGGTGATCGCCTTGTACTCAGTCACGATACCTTGACTAAAATTATACTACATGGCTGCCTTACACAAATTGCCAACATCTGTGAAACAAATCCTTGAAACTCACTCCCGTGTAGGCAGCGGTCCACAATATCATTCTCATCAGCTGATAATGTGAGGTTAGAGCGTCGCACTACATCTTTTGTACGAAGCGTGAAGCAAACCGAAGAAATTCGGGAAAACCGTGTTAAATAGAATGGGCACCAACAAAGAAGAAATAAGAAACCTCACTGCTCAAAATCATGTACCCAGTGAATTCACTCTCAAGGTGTACAGATAACTTCCCGAAAATTTCAAGGAAAACGTGCTAGGAAAATTTCAGGAAAAGAATTGGTCACAAAGAATTTATGTAATATCCAAATAAATATTAATAGTAGTCACAAAAATGACTATTTGCGGTAAAGAAATATTAGTTAATACAACAAACAAACACACAAGGTAACATTTGTTCCACACGCTCGAAAGTACAGAACAGCGCCACAAGAGCAAGTGAATGGAATTGGTTTCTGAGGTTGGCAATGGATTCAAGTTCGAATGTCTGGCCAACATAACGCGAGATACTCTTATGGACGATGGCGAAGTAAAAGCGTTGACTACATTGTGTACAGTTTCTACACCAACATCAAGCCAGTTAGACTGACAAAATAATAATATATAAATAATTTATTGTCAAGAAAGCTGTTACAAAGTACGTATGACCACGTTGAGGACAATAAAAGTATTTTACTGCGACTAATATACAATAAACTAAGAAACACATTGCGTTTCCGTTCGTTTTTGTTTTCTTAAGTTGAATTTCTCAATGCAAAGTAAGATGACTTCGAGTATATTGTGGTTCACGTGGGAGGGGCCAGTGGTTTCGTGCCAAATGGTTTCCTGCAGTGGAAAGCATCACAATCTGCAGAAGATTACAGCAACATGAACAAAGAAATCACGAGAAATGTGTTCAAGAGTATGTATTTGCAACCGAAATCTGTCATTGTCATATAGACAATGCGTCTTATCACAATGTTCAAGCGGATAAAGCATCCACCGAAAGTTCCACAAAAGATGTTATGCAAAGAGTGACTGACCAAGAAGAACATCGCGCTCACCGCCGAAATGTTGAAAACAGAACTTTTTCAGTTTAAAGCCGTGAACAAATCTACAGAAAAATACAGTAGATGAAATAATGGAGAGGGTAGACCACACAGTAGTTCGATTGCCTCCGTGTCACCCAGACCTCAACCCTATTGAGTTGACATGGTCTCAGATAAAATTGCACGTTGCGAGACATAACACTATGTTTACTATATCTGGTGCTATGGACCTGGTGAAGGATACGATTCAATCTGTGGGAAAATGTTGTGGCTCATGTGATTGAAATAGAAAATAAGTATGTTGAGTGAGAAGGTAGTTTTGGATAGTGTTATAAAGGATACCACAGGATAAGACACATTTTGAAATTGATCAGGGACAACTCGAAAATTACAAAAGAAAGATATATTTTTAGGTATATTCTATACTTTTTCTGTCGGATTTGGCAATTTTCAAGTAGACCCACCACACATAGAGACTTGAAATTTCGGCAGCATTTAGATTAGCACGTAAAGAGTTGGTGACCAGAAAATCAGCCATGCACCTGAATAATTTTGACAAAAATGTCAATTTTTTTTACTTTTTTGACATTAATTGGAAAATTTTTGGACTTTTATCGCGGCCGTATACTATAAAGCCAATATAAAAAATCTTTTTGGTTAGATATGAGTGTTATATCATTTAAGTGACTTGTATAATCTGTTAACTTTGGTTTAAATTCACAAAATAAAAAGCTGAAAATCTCAATTTTTTAATATAGGAAACAATACCAAACGCAAGGAAAGTTGAAAACGTGATTAATAATGATATTTTATCAATAAATATCCATACACAAAGGGACAAAATCATTTGGCTGGGGGGCACATTTGAGTGTCATATCCTGGGGTACCCTTTGTCCGTGGACCTTAAAGATTAGTAATCCAGAGAAGATAAGTTCTCTTTAGATATCAACCTGTTCGTTGGATTCTTGATGAGAAACATAAAAATTTCTTTACATTTTAGCTTAATAAATTAAAGCTCATGAAGTAGGAAATTTAAATGTTTGAAAGAAAGATTATGCATTACCTATGTGTAGTTGTAAGCTAGTTTTAAAATAGTCGGGTTGCGTACGGGTGTTATTTCTACACCTCTGCAGGATTATTGGAAATGATTTAATCTAAGTATTCTTTTGTACATAGTTCGTAATAAATAAAACAATGCTTTATTCTTAATGCAAATAATGTTAATTTTATTTTAAAAAGCGTTATTATTAGTTTAAATAATATAATTACATATTTTATATTTAAACGAAATTAAATACGAATTTTATTGAGGAGGTATTATTTAAACACTGAAATTTAATGAATATGTAGTAACTGTAATTATTTTGAGTTAAATACAACCCATCCCTCATTCATGTTCACCACTGAGGCTAACCAACGGTGCAATAGGGCATATTTTTGCTATAGTTAAATGTCCAATACTTGTAGCTGATCAATATTCTTTGGTGGTGGGAAAACATATTCAATATTTGATAACAATACTACGAGAACTGTCTGTCATAAATCTGAATCAAATAAAGGTTTTTCTTCTGCTTCAAATACTAAAAGTGATCGCATTACTAAGCTTACGGGAAATCAACGACAGAGTACACTATTCTCTTATTATTACTATTGTTACGAATTCATACCAGTAATTCTTTCATTACGCCAGGAAATGGACAATAATCGGCGATTTCATTTTTTCTTCATATCACACACACAGAAGAATAAAAAGACTACTCTTTATTGTAATTCTCGTTAGGAGACCAGTACTGAATTTTTGACGCGTTAGTTGTGGCATGATTCCTATTGGAATTTTGCATCCGCCAACTTCAGTAGGAATCTATATTAACACAAGTTAATTTTCGGATAATTGACGACTTTGAATTCTTGACGTTTAGTTTATGCCCATCGTATGATAAAGGTATGTATTTTTAATTTTTGATTGTTTACTGTGAATAGAAATTATGATTTCGAAAGATGCCAAGATGCAGCTGAATTGAGCATTCCACGTATGAGTTTGTTTCTCATTTAAATGAAGCAACAAAACCAAATGTGAACATAAGTTCTGGATATATTTGTCATTTTCTCCTTTCTCAGAAGCAATAAATAATGATACATGAACGGTATTTATTGGTGTATCCCATGGATACAAGCTCATTTGTTACTTGTTTATTGAGTTATCGATTGTTTTGGTTATTTGGGTGATAATTACATCTAATCCTTTGTTAAACAACAATTCAATCACTTCTGGGCTCAACAATAAGCTACAAGATGATACAACTTTTGCATCGCATTATCACCTGCGTGTGAATGAATTCGCTAATAACATCTACTATACATAAAAATGACCGTGTAACTGATTGACATAAATTATGAGGTAGTTGCCCGCGTCGTAGAAAGTTGGTTGAGGACTCTTTAAAATCGTCCTGAAAACTATTGAGGAACGAATTTTCGTCGCATCCCGGAATTTTGAATCCATTCCCAAAACCCCTATACTTCATGTATTCGGATAGTTTTTTTGCTTGGGGTTTTAGGGCTCGTCAAGGTCATTAGAGCCCTTTGTATCGGATAGTATCCTTTCTTGAGTAAAGTTTCTGGAGATTATTTTCAAATTTTATACATCATGAAGAACTTTATTTACACAAAAATGTAACGGATATAATATTTCAGTAAAAGGAGATTTTAAAATATGCATTTCTGATTTATTACACATGAAATTCAATTTTGAAATTACATTTTTTAAATACACTTGATTCTACATCATTATACCTTTTCTTGATTTTGAAAATTTATTTAGTTTTCGGGAAATATGAAAAAGGATATTTTGCAGTCTCTTCGTATTTCCCTCATACCTCTGAAAGTATCAATCATATAGCACATCAATTAAAGTCAAATTACTCTTATAAAAATAATTTATCACCTTCACTTGAAATATGTTTAGGGAAGGCGAACCTTTTCGGAGAAATATAATTTCGAAATTAATTTTCTAGGTGCGATCGAGGAAATTGACTATGGCACGTGGGGTATTATTTTATTCGTAAAAAATTGTTGAGTTTGAAAATGTCAATTAATTTCTTCTAAAAAGAGTTTCATCGATGATATTTATAAATCAATCCTTTTAAGTTTGGTTGAATCTTTCAATCTTTCTAAAAAGCCATTGTTGCTCGAGTTAACTTGAGTACCGAAGGTCATGGATATCGCAAGCTCATAAAAATATGCGAAGGTGTCGTGAAGTAGAGATACGTTGATGTTCTTAACTACTACCTCAGTCAATTGAACGTTTTTTGAACTGTAGCAAAAGTTTAATGTTTGGTGGCCACGTGCGGACGTTGGCAAGTTTTGTTCATTTTATTCGCTTCTGGTCTATTGAGGTTTGTGATTGCCTGCGTGAGTCTAGAGAGATTGTCACCGAGTGTCCAGGTTAGCGCCATTTTTCCGTCGAGTTCGAGCGCATGCATTTTTTTGTTTGGGGGCGGGGCTTTAGGGTTCATNCGCATGCAATTAAATTTATATGAATATCGTAATACATTTCAATAAATTTGCGTCTATATACTTTTTCTTTTTTTTCTTCAATTCAAATAACACATACTCTAATCTTTTTCGAAAGAAAGTCTTCGTATGTATAATTTATTTTTGACGGAAAAATCTCGTTGACAGGCCTCACACTGGTGACTGAGCTGAATTCGTTGTTGTGCTTGCGGTAGTGCCTTCAAGATAATTTGTTCTTTACTAATGTTTAAATAGTTCAGAGGAAATTTTAGGAGCATAAAATACACATTAAAGACATAAAATAAACATTAATTACGAGAAAATAATCCAACAATTATTATTCCGGGCACATTTTCTGTTGTGTGCTTCGTAATATTTTGGTGACAGGAAATAGCATTTGAGTTGTTTATTCCTTGTCTATAGGAAGTCGAGTTTAAGTAAAAATTACTTAGGTCGCGATAATTTATTTAAATGTTCCACCAGGTACTGATAGAATACACGGCTTTTTCAGACATTTGACCATTTTTCATGATTGTTTACAATTAAAAAAGTGTAATAGTTCGTATAGCAACATTTCTTTTTTATTATTATCTTCGCGTTTGTTTCTGAACGCTTCAATTGTAGAAATATAAGTTTCGACTCATTTATGTCTGAGGAAGTATTTAAAGAATTACATTTCAAGAGAGACGGAACACACAGAATTCATTTCTTTCGTGAGAATTTTGTCTATCAAGTATAATTTTGTACGAATAATTTATGTAACATAACTGATTAATTTCATTACTTTTTTACAATGCGTATTTAGTTCAACAATAGATGCACGACCATTTTTGTGTTTCGAAGATTGTGTTTTCTTCAGCGCTCGCAGTAAAATTGCCGTGAGAATAATTAATACAACATTTCTAATCCAGGTAAATTAATACCATAATAATAATAATAATAATAATAAGAGAAGTCGTAAAGCTTTCGTAAGTTAGATCGACGTGATTTAGAAAAATTCATAAATCTTGATGAAGCAACATGACAAAATCTTTATCGTGTGATAACTTTTATTCCTAAAACTAAGCTAGGAATGAACACTCATTTTTTATACGTTTTGCAAAAAAATTGGCTGAAATCTTTACACAAAATTGTTGTTAAATGGGCATTGCAATGCGTGATTGCGAAGTGGGATAAATGCGTAAGAATATTACCATCGTGTCTAATTTAAGTGCAAAAAAAATGAATTAATAATGAAGTAAATATCCAGTTTCTTATAAATTAAGTTATTTAGGATCCTAAAAATGATTCTGATTTTGAATATGTACGAATTGCGCCGCGTGGCGCAGTGGGAAGACAGTCCTAAAAATTATCTTTCAAATTTTCTCGAAACTTTTTCTTAGTGAAGATGAATTTTTTTAATAAAATATGCTTCCGAATTCAAAATTGACTTTCAAGGCGCGTTCGAAAAAAATTTAAGAATCTCATAATTGTATTTTCTATGACAATTGGGGATTTATTTTATTCGTTACAATTAGCTGAATTCGAAAATATCACTGATTTTCTTCTAAGAAGATTACACGATTAGATCGTGTAAATTGAGATTTTCGTTCCATTTCAGTATTTCGCTAAAAGTCCATTTTGTGCTTGCATTTACTTGAATACCGGTGGCCGTGGATACTCGAGGCTCACGGAAAGCATTGCAGAGACGTGTGGATGATCTACTTAATTACTTATTTAATACTATCTTCATCGTTCTCCTTCTCAATCATATGAACGTAGTGTAAAGTCAGAAGAGTAACAGTGTTTATTCGATACACCCGAACGTTAGCAAATTTTGTTGATTATATTAGCTTCTGGTGTATTTGCGTCAAGGCGTTGCATGCATAGATGTAATTATTTTTTTTATTTTTTTTTACTTTTCAATTACTCAGTGTGAAAGAAATGATTTGTAATCGGGAGAAAAAAAATTCAGATGTCGTCGGATCTTTGCGAATTGGCTCAAGGAGAGCGTATTTTCAAAATTTGGTGATGCCCAATGTCGTATGTGTGTGTTTACGTATCTTAAGAATTTTGTTCCTCCGATAACTCACGAGCAAATTGATGCATCGTAACCAAACTTGAGATTTGGCTTTGAATGCATTGGGATTAGAAGTCTATTTCTGAACAGCTCACTCCCAATGCATCTACACACCGCTTTTCCACTTCCGGTTACTTAAAATTCAAAATTATGAAAAAATGCTTAGAAGCATTTTGATCGGTCAGTTAATTCTGCGTACAGGTTGCTAAACCGTATTCCTGTACCTCGCGCCGTTTTCGAGATACAGCGAAAATTCATGACGCAAAAAGGAGTTATTACTTTCCAATCGCACAGATTGTATAAGGGAAGCATTGTAATCGGTCGAATAAAAACATTGAAACGCTTTTTGTATCTGCAAATAAGGCTTTTGCAAAGAGTTTAATGTAGAAGATGTAAAATGTACTTGAATGTGTTATTATGATTTTTAGGAGTTTACCGTGTACCCGAGGATAAATATTTTGCAACCGATTGATCTTAGAAATATTTCATGTAGATTAATAATTATAATATATTATTTCTCTTTTGAATGTTTTTTTATTTTTTCAGAAATTTGAGTTTTTGTTAAGAATTGTAATTGTAAAGTTGAGTAGGGCACACTCCAGACTTTTTCCTTTATTTTGAAGTGTTTACTTTGGAAGTGTAAGGAGAGTTTTCATCGTGTTGTTAAATAGCAGCGTGCATGAGGATTAAGAACTTCGAAGAAATGACGCTAGCTACGACGTACAAGACCGATTAATCCGACAATTATTTCCTCAGGCATGTTAGATGTTGTGCGCTTCATAATATTTTGCTGAGACAGAAAAATGTATTTACTTGCTTTATAAATTAAAAGGGTGTTTTTATATACATTGGCTAAATTTTATCGCGTGAAAAGAAAGAAAATGATTTTGACCATAAGTGTCTATGAAATCTGAAAAAGAAAAAAGAAACAATTTTTATTCGCTTACGCTGCCTAAACGGTTATAGATATGTGACAACTATGAATAGCAATAGTGTTTGTCTCAAATACTTCTACAAAAAAGTCCGCGACGGCATATGTCTATCTACTAAAATTAACCTGAATTATTGATAAACCGTTATTATTAATAGAAGTGTTGAAATATTTCAATTTAAGAGAGTAATTTAAGAAAAAAAATCATCAAATTTAACAGGTTATTTGTTTTTTGCATTTAACGAAGGTTAGAAACATCTTTCAATCGTAGAATTTGGACGAATGGTTTAGATTTGAAAGGTGTTTTAATGAAATGATGCAGCCGCGCTGCCGGCGTTGTCTTGCCTCGCAAGCGAAAATTCGATCTGCGATTGGGTTCGTTGGACTAACAAGTAAACAAAAATTCCGGGCAACGCCGGCTAAAGAGTTAGTTCTTTATAATCTTGAAATTGGAATTCATGTTTTAGAAAAAAAATCGAGAATGCAGTGGGTCATGAGCTTAGATATACGAATAACAAATTAGTGTTGAATGTATCAATGTTGAAATCTGGACAAATATTGGAGATGTTTAGAAACCAATGCACATTATTCGATTTTTATAAATTTCGAGTTGTTTCTAACGTTAAAGCACTCTCCAATTTGCTAATGCTTAGTACTAATCGTTATTGTTTACACGTGGGTACAAGCGCGAGTAACAAGCATACGCACCAAGTGCTGGTGACAAGTACTAAGCACATGCAAATATGCCTTAATAGAATGACAAAATTGGTTTTTGTTGCTAATGTTTATGCATTAACACGTATATTTTTCTAAGATCTCATGTGTATGAAGATTAATAACAGTCACAATAAGGGGTGACTTTGTTAGTCCATTAAAATCATACGTAAAAACATGCAGTTTCAAAGAAAACCATCAAAATATTCGAACAATTGTAGTAATAGTGCTATTGTTAGTAAGGTGGGCCAGTTAGGTGAGTATACCTACAACGTGGCCCATGTCGAGAGGTTAGGAGTCGTTAGCAATAGTAACATTTTGTGACACTACTGTAATAGGTGGATAGAAGAAGGTTGGTCACAGCAATATATGAACTGGGACATTGAAAAGAAAAGCTTCATTTTTTTTATGGCCCCGCCGGGAATTAAACCCGGAATGACTCAGTGGCAAGCAAGCATGCTAATCCTGAAATTTAACTCTTTACCATCACAATTTCAACCCGCTAGTCTAAAAGTAACCACTTATGGTGGCAAAAAAAAGTATTTTGTCGTCCTCTTTATCGAAATGTTATTTTAAAAATATTTTAATCATGTATTTAAGAGATATGAATTGAATAACATATTAAAATATCTATTGTTGAATTGATGTTTACTTATTTATGGCAAATAGTAATATTCAAAATAAATAGATATCTTTTAAGAAATAAAATATTCATAAATTTTGTGATATTTTTCGATTTAGTTGTTAGTATTCACAGCATTGTTATTATCACGAGCAGATTTTGTCGAACTGTCTGGACTAATTGACGCAAAAGACCGTATCAGCTGTATGACGGCCATCTAACCGCTGAATTCACATTAAAAATTAGTTTAATATATACAAATTTTAATAGTATTTAAATGTTAAAAATAGAAAGTGAATTTCGTGTTTCATGGTAGACAATTCTCTATTCCTTGTATTTAAAAGATCTTCCGTCATACTTAACCAATAGTAGAAAATGAGGTGTAATACAGATAATTTTCCGGATTGTGGATCGAAGTGATTGGTTCTCTTTTATAATAATCACTCAAAATCTTCGCTACGTTATTAGTCAAATATCCTCCACGTGGTCATACACAATTTTAATTGCTTTTTTTCAATGGTTAATTTATAATCATAAAATGAAGCCTTTAACCCTTATAATTTTCTAGATCACAGGTAACAAATATGCAATCAAAATTTTACTTTTATCTATAGGTAAGATCGTTGAACTACAAATTTCTAGAACAAACTACGTGAATTTCATCTCCAATTTACTGTTCCAAGACCATGTTAAATTGATGGACCGTGTTTTTTTTTTGCATTAGTTTAGGAGGACGCCCGAGAACTATCGCCTCAGTCTATAAACGATGTCTCCGGCACCTCCTGGCAATAACAAAGCTGATGGAGACCAATATGCGAGCTGCGCCAGGAGAATAACTACCCTCCTATTTGGGGATGCGGAGGTGAGTTGTTTCCTCTTTCCAAGTAACACGCTTCTCATCCATACATCAAAGAAAGATACTTTTAGATTTTCTTCGCGCGGCGACTTTGTCACTTCTGTAATGACAGGAACGGGGCTGGTTGCCTTTTACTGTTCGGTCACTATTTTTTACTAACACATTCACTCACTCAGTTTTCTTAATGCACTGCACTTATGAATTATTCACTCGGTTTTACTAGATTTAAACTAATTTTCGTTGTTTAAATTATATTGATGAATTAATTTTTACATAATTATAATGATTTTTTTTTTTGTGGAGTTTTACGGCTCATGTCGACATCAAAGGTCATTGGAGACCGAAAAACTTGTACAGGTAGGGAAAATGCAGTTACGCACTAGGGAGAGCCAACATGACTCCCACCGCGTGTGGGACTCGCCGAATGACTCAACCATACCCACTAAAAAACCCTCCTGAATTACAACATACCAAATCATATCTCAAAACCAAATATCAAATGGAGGGGGGACAAAAAATGAGGGGTAGGACAAAATATGAGAAGAATGAGGAAAATGAAAGATACCCTAGCCTTAATAACGTCGGGGTCGAAAAGAACAAGAGGTGACCAAGGGAGGTCAGGAAAGAGAAAGGAAGGAGCATAGCAAAAGTAAGTGGAAGTAATGCCAGACTCAGCTCGGGGCCCCGTGTTCGCCAAACACGTAAGTCCCCTGGGGGGATAATGATCATGAAGACTTTATGAGATTGGCAATTATAATTTAATGATATGAGCAGGTATTATTTGTATGTGGTCTGATTTTTTTTTATTTGTCATATAGCGTCAGTTGGTCAGATGGTGGTTGCACTCGTATTCCCATGGTGGAGTATAAATATCGTCGGAATTGTCTTTTAGAGAAATCAGAAGAGTTCTCCCTATTGAATATTGTATGTCAAAATTATTTGAAGGGATGTTCCAGCCACTAAATATTATTTCTAAAGATATATTAATCAAATAAGGATATTCTTGTGTTTAGGCCAAGTGAAACACGATTTTTTGTTATGTTAATGTGTCAATATAGTTTATATCGGTTTCGGGGTTACATTGTCATCAAACAGGTAAAAAATATATGGAAACTGTGGTGTAACAAAAAATTGTTTTATTTGGCCCAAACACAAGAATATCCTTATTTGTGTTTCATGGAGGTTGAAAATATGATCAACGATAAAATTATAGTTCAAATCCCGGTTGATCCAAGTAGAACTTGCAGTTGGGAATATAGCTGGATCGCAGTAGGTTTACTCCTGTTTCCCCCACCATTCACTCCATCACAACTTTCTCTCATCATCATCCACCCCTCACCTTATTCACTCATAATGTTAATAAACTATTGAATTTTATGATTAGATCGGGGCTCCTACGACAAGTTCTCGGGGGGGTTTAAAATTTGCATTCCTTTTTCCACTTTCCTGTCTTCTTTCCTTTCATCCTTCGTTTCTGTAATTAGAAAATATAATCTTTAGAATTTTTTTTCTTTTTATGATATAATGTATTGGGCAACTGTTTTCTTTTCTTGCATCTTTGTATTTAAATAGTTGTTGAATTCAGGAGGGTTTTTTTAGTGGGTATGTTCAAGATATTCAGCGAGTCCCACACACTGAGAAGAGTCACTACAGCTCTTCTTTATGGTGTGAAACTGCATTTTTCCCCATCTGCATGGGCTCTAATGACCTTGCTGTTGACGAGCCCTTAAAGCCCTACAAAAAAATGTCACTCCCGTCATTAGGAATAGGCGGTGGTCGAGTGCCACGACCAGGGCGTAGAGAAACTTCCACGCGGTGCCCCCTGATAGAGTGCCTCGCGAGACACAGTGGCTAAGTTCTCTGAGTGCCGTTTCTCGCTAGGCGACACGTCGCTCCTGTCAATTTAACATTTTTAAGGAGTTTAACAACTTTAAGGAGTCTCCCCGAATGCTTTCACACGCAGCAATCCGTGTCCACTGTCTGAGCGACTGGTATCTCGAGTCGCCCACTAGAGCGACGTGTCGCCTGGACAAAATGAAGTATGAGTAATCAGATAAGCGGAATGCGCAATGTCGAGTCATGTAATCTCTGGACTGTCGAGTCGCGTTTCCATTGGTTCCCTACAGATGGGGCGTTGTGGTTGGTTCCCCATGCCCCTGGGCACGCCGATGATGCGCCAATTCAAATTCCCTGTGCAGTGCAGTGACTTCGAAATATTCACCTCAGCTTCGTCTCTCCGAGTGTGATACGGCCCAGCGCCGAGTCGGCGAGATGCGTCTCCGAGACCGATCACCTAATGTGAAACGACTGTAATACAGAAGTAATTCTGACACAATTTCTAAATTGCAACTTTAATTAATTATTCCTTTTTCTCCTGTCACTCATAACCAATTACCAAAACAGACGTATCATTTCAAAAATAAGTTTCCGGAGTAGGACTCCATGTTGTTACTGCGATTGGTATCGATTAATGTACAGACTAGTTCGATAAATTGAACATAGGGTGTGTCCAAAGAGTGGTTTAATCTCCCCCTGTGATGAATGTTCTTGCTATTTCCTCATTCTACAGGTGAACGGTGAAGAGACTGTATCGGAGTGGGAGGTGTTTGTGCGCCGTGTGGCACCGAGTGCTCAACCGACACCAACCAATCTGCCTTCACTCATTGCCTTGGTGACAGCTGCCGCCACATCAGGAGTCGCTGATCCGGCACCTCCACCAATCACACCGCCGGCGGCTACCATACCTTTGCGACGCAGGTATTCCAAGGAATCTAATCTGTTATTTATAAAACGGACAGTTTACACTTGTTTACGTGTATGAGCGACTTGTATGAGACACTTGTCAATTTGTATGAGCTAGTGCCAGATAGTTACCCTTTGACATGTAGCGTGAGAGAACCTCAGACAAATCCTGATACATTTTTTATGAGCTTCATTCAGGATATACATGTATGCGCATACAAGTCGCAAACGAGTATGCGCATGCGCAGAACCCATGGCCAGTACGCGCTCCGCCATGTTTGTTTACATTCTAGCTGAGCTTTTGTAGGTTATGTCATTGTTGTCACACGTATTTCACGTAATCGATTGACTCCCGTAATCTTAAGTGTTGAGTAGTGCACATTATATTAGATTAGTTTATTTCTTTAGTAGATTTTAATATGTTTGTGTTCTTCCCCAGCAGTACACTATGAATTCTGTGTGTACACAAACCTCATAATGTAAATGCTACAATATATAAGGGTCTGAGCTCATACAGATAACAAACCTTCGAAAAGTTGCGATACATGTATCTCATACAGGTCGCTCATACACGTATACAACTGTAAACATTCCTTAATAGATAATGGTTTATTAATAACGTAAAAAAAAATTATTGTGAATCAACCCCCGCATGATAAACAGAACAAAAAACTTATTAACAGTCCGCAATGCATGCTAAATATAAGTACGTGAAAACCTGGAAAATGAAGAAAGTAGGTTATACGTTCGCTGCGAATCTAGTCACCGCTAATGTAATGCATTTATCATAATCTTTTCTAAATATTGTGGCACCAAAGTTTATAAAAATGGTTCTCGAGCGTCACAACGAACCATATGTACTGTTCGTTCGTTCCCGGTTTCGGACGATTTTACGTTTACCCGTGATGAAAATTCAAACTTCTCTTTTATTTAGTTGTACAAAAGCATAGCTGGGCAGAAAAAAACATTATTCCATCTTTCCTTAACAAGCTGAGAACCCGCAGCTTTGCTCACGAGAATTCTGTAACGTCTCCAATTTTATTTTTTCTCGTATCCTCATTGGTATCGACTGAGAATGTTATCCATGAACGTTGGAGGTTATATTAGTATTGGTGTGTACACTCAATCCCTTATTTTCACTGATGGAATCAAATTTCCCATTTCACACCCTTAGGGTAAAATCTTTTCTTAGCGGACATTTTTAATAATTTTTTGTATCACGCTCTTCCCAACGTCCATCTCCAGGAGCGTCTTGCACCTCATGTTGTCTGAATGGTACAAAATGTCATTGGAAGTGCCATTCATCTCAGAATACACAAAAACCTCATATCTGTCTTTCTACGTTATCTTTACGTCTCATCCTCTCCACCCCCAGATCGAAGAGTACAATGTGACCTCATCTTGAACATAACGGCATTGGTAGTTGAAACATCTCGTCAACCCTAAAACTAGGTATCCGATGATTTTTTTCATATTTCTATATTTGTTTTCAATTCTTTGTATCCATAAACCCATTTCCACCCCCCACCCACCAAGGGGTGCTAGTATTGAGTACCATGCGGTGCTAGTACGGTTTGAGATTCCCATGCTACGCGTCCTGAAATTGGAAGATCCGCGGGAAGAACCTGAAATTGGAAATCAGCAGTCGCCAAGGGCACACCGGGTGACGCGAAGTCGTGGAGACGAAGGTTACTCAATGGCCGTGCCAACATTCAGACATCTCCCCATTTCTGTTTTCACCCTCCCACTCACGGACTGAACTTGAATTGAAAATCCCGAGTGAATGAAACCGAAGAGAAAAAAATTATAACTATATCATGTAATTGACGATCTTGATGTATTTGCATCCAGTGTTTGCAACATAATTGAATATTACGTGCAATAAAACATTAAAGTATCGTTTGATAGTTTTCACTGTAAAAATGTATTATACGGGATAAACGTTATCTCTCTCAAATGAAAATCTTCATTTGGCCCTGAGAAGAAAAATGCACCTCACGGAAGGTGATCTTGCATGAAGAACATATTTTCTTGGTACTTCATATACAAGAAGAATAAGAAACATTATAAATATAACTAATGATTTTATTTACCTTCTCTAGCTAGTCTACGTATTCTTGACGTGTTGGGGTGCGATTATATTGGAGCGACGATCAGAGATAAGAGAAGAGCGAAGCGACGCAAACCTCCATGTGATGACATCGGGGCGTTTTTGTAGACAAACGATGAAAGCAACGAAAACCCTTTGGTTACGTTTTCTTGGCTCTTATCGAAGCTAGAGTCGCCATTGTTGTTGCGGCTTCAAGATTGTATTGTTCTGCGATGGATTTTGAGCAATTGATAAAAGTTGCGTTGTGGGATAAAAAGAACTAAAACCACAACACGATGTGGCTATGGAAATTAATTCAACATGAATATTTGGTGAGGTTATGTTGAACGAACAGCTGAACGCAGACAGAGAGGCTTTGAGCTTCCGTGATGCGTATCCGTGTCGATGCATCGTCTTATCGTCGCTCCAACATAAACGGAGTCGCGCCGTTCGCTTCTCCGCTTCACTCTTATCTTCGCTCGTATCTCTCATCGTCGCTCCAACATAATCGTGCCCTTAGAAATGTTAGACGCACTGTATCCCGCCGATGTTGCAGAGCGACTTCCAAGAAACGGATGAAGAGCAATGTCGCGACTAAACGACCTTCCAGACGTCATCATTCCAGGCGCTCTCCAGCTGCGGACGAGAGTACACGAGGGATGCCATGCAGGAGTAGTAGCAACAGTCCGGAATGCTGCTGCGACAGTCCCTTGCTCAAAAGCTACAGCCCCGCAAATGGCGGCAACAGTCCTTTAGATGACACATTCAATCCCGTGCAAAGCATTCCTCGTTCCAAATCAAAATACTACATTTCCGAAGAGAAGAGCTTCAGTCTTGTGCGCAGAAGTGACAGTCCCGTGCGCAGCAGCTGCAGTCCCGTGCGCAGCAGCTGCAGTCCCGTGCACAGAGGCAAACCTCGTGAGCGCAGCTATGATCCTTCGCGCGATTACGAAGACGGCAGTTCGTGGGCAGATTCCTCTGCGGCAATGTCAGAAACCATGCTAGGTAAGAGCAGAGAATAACGTTTCTACTCCCTTTCTTTCAATTTTGATATTCTACACCCCTTTTTTAATTTAATTATCTTTAATGTCTTCCTACTTAATAAGTTATAAACGGTTTAGATTCGCTGGAACAAACAACAGCAAGGTTGTTTTGGCGTTGAGTGCGCGATAGAATGTATGTAGATGGGTTGTTGTGTGTGTTAAGGTATATGACATGTATAAGTTTTGTGATTGATGAGTGAGTTGTTGTATTGTGAATTTATACATCCCTGATGAAAATATAAATTTTCGAATCGTCGGCAGTATGATAGTGTTTTTCTTTCTTCTTCTTCGACCCAATCTCAATATAATCAGTTTATATTATAAAATTTGGGGTCAACAATATGGAGTATACAAACAACATTTGTAGTTTAATATCAGGAAATAAAAATAAACCAAAAATTCAGTAATTGTGCAAGTTCATTTATCCTGTTTTTGTTGCATCTTGTTCTCATTTCCCGAGAGTAGATTATTTGTAAAAATACCCATGGAAGGGAAAAGCGTACTGTTAAGCCACGTCACATTGCGCCAATATTATTCACCCAACAGGTTTGTTCGTATATATTGCAGGTAACACTTGAAAGTTCGCCGACGTATGTTCGATCAGTGTAGATCCGTTGACGTAGCGTCGCGGGAACTTAGGTGCAGCTCTAATTCGAGATTAATAATAATAAAACAATCAATGATACATCCGTGAATATACTATATACCAATCCGCCGAAAGAAAGTCGGGAAGAAAACCGGACCGGGGTGGGTCTACAGTGATAATGAACGCAGCACTGTCAAGGTTGCGTACAGATAGAAATACTATTATGAATAATAGTCCAGTCATTAGGTGTCTTTTCCCGGTACGTTTTGGAGAAGTAGTGATCTTTTGCTCATAGATTCATCAGAAATAGCATAGTAGACATGGTACAAGCTAAAACACAAACAATGTTTTCATATTTCTCGTACTGTTTTCCAAGTAGAAAGGACAAAATTCATCAGCACCCCAAAAATATTCACGTAGCAAAAAATTCTATCTTCTCAACACTTCCGGGATATTACTCAAGTTTAAATTTGACCCGCTGTAAAGGTCAAGTTATTTGTCTGACAGGAAAAGTGTAAGGAAGAAACTTATTGAAAATTTTTCCTTCCTCTTTTTTGTAAATGAATGTGTTAATCGAAACGTGGATTGCTATAAGTAAAAAAAATTCCAAAAACGTACCATAACATTTCCATATTTTGAAAATTTTTTCATTCCCAATCTTTTGTGAGTTGGCAATGTCTTGTTTCGTAATCATCTCCCCAAAAAACAAAGAAACGAAAATTCATAAAATTTACAAAATATAAAAAGAACGTGCTGGAGTATAAATTCGAGACGTTCTAACGGGTAAACTACTCGCCTGCCCCGTACAGGGATAGATTATAGGAAGTTTTTTGAAGTATATAATTTTTTCTTTGGAACGTGTTTCTTGTAAAAAACGAAAAAAGTAAAAATAACGCGTGATTTTTTTGTAGGTTTTCCATTGTATTTCATACTCTGAAAATTTTCGATGTAGAAAACTCAAAAATTTTAATTAATATCTTGAGCTATTCTAACATGGGACCCCCCAGGGGACTAACATCCAGTAAGTACGTGTTTGGCAAACACGGGGCCCCGAACTGAGTCTGGCATTTCTTCCACTTTCTTGTGCACGGCTCCTTCCTTTCTCTTTTCTGACCTTCCTTGGTCACCTCTTATTCTTTTCGATCCCGACGCCATTAAGGCTAGGGTATCTTTCATTTTCCTCTTTTTTTTAAATTTTATTTTTATAATGATGTGTGCAATGTTTTGGGATGTGTTGATATTCGAGTTTTGAGTTGTAATTCAGGAGGGTTCTTAGTGGGTAGGGTTGAGTTGTTCGGCGAGTCCCACACCGCGGGGAGAGTCATGATGGCTCTCCCTAGTGCGTAACTGCATTTTCCCTACCTGTACAAGTTTTTAGGGTTCTAATGACCGAGATGTCGACGAACCGTAAAGCCCCACAAAAAAATAAATTACCAACTGCGTATGACGACATGGAGGACACTAATGTAATTTACTCTGCGGAAGCGTGCAAGGGACCATCCCATCAATTCCGATCAATGCAAAGGTGGACATTTCAGCATACTCTTAAAATACGAATACAAATAGCTCGGTAAGTGTTGTAATATTAACAGAATACCAACAAATTTGTATTTAGTAAACACGAAGTATGCATTATTACCAATTTATAGATTATTCGGAAAATATTGTATATAAATAGTAAGCAATAAAATCACAATAATTTTGAAATTTATTTTAATTTTTTTTGTATTTAAAATCAAATTGTAATGTATTTCCTACGTTGCTTCCTCTATTCCAGTTCCGTGTGAAGAAGCAGCGTTTCCAAGAAAAGCGTCACGTCGTGGACGAGAACGCAACCGATTTCCTGACCAGTCTCCGTTTCCTTGTGGTCAACCACGAGGAACAGAACCGTTCATTGACCGTCCGGGAGAAGCATCGCATTGTCCGGCGCAGGCAACAACCATAGGAAGCGCACGGTTGGTTTCTTTTATTGCTTTCCTATCCGATTTTATGATATCTTTCATAAACGCTGTTCAGTAAAGTTACAAGGGGTTACTCACTCGTGAAATCTTCTGGTCGCTCAGTTTTGCAATACTGAAATGGAGAGAAATGAAATACACTTGAAAAACGTGAAATTGAAAGACTTAATGATTTCTGAAATACTAGTGGAATGACTTCATTTTTGTAGTCTTCTGGTCACTGTAAATGAGTAACCCCTTGGAGTGAAAGAAGTATTTAACAAGATCACTGCTTCGGTGATACGGAAACAAAAATTATTGTTAAACTTGAGTCATTTGACAAATTATCCCCACGATTGTGTGAACGATTTGAAAGAAAAATCAGGAGTCAGGTATATTTATTTTACGATCCTGTGTAGGATTATCTTATTTATAATTTATTGCGTTAGGTTCAGGGTTTTTAGTTTCCATTGGTCTCCGTCGCACATTTATTTTATCCAAGTCTTATGGCGAGGTTCAGGTTATGAGGCCTTCTCTTCCACCTATCCGTTGGATTTGGGAGAGGGAATTGGGAAGCAGAGATGTTAGGTTACCGAACCAACATCTGTCTGGAGAAGGAGAAAACTTCACTTAGTTCGGCCGATCAAGGTTTGGACCCATGATCCACCGCCCAGGGGTAACGAAGTGAAAACGCTACCGCTAGTCATTTCTCTAAGCTGTGTGTAATCGGCCTTATTACATACCCCTTTCTGTGTATTTCTGTATTACGTATTTCCTTCTTTTCTCTGTGTTTCAGTAATTTTCTGTTCATATTTTTTTCACATTGTAAATTCCTATTTTGAAGGGATGATTACGTGTGAAAAGTATGGGTCACGACGTTTAAGTTACCGAAATGTTTTTCTGTTATAACATTGCCATGTAACTTAATGAAATAATTTGCAGGAATACTACGTAGTTAAGATGAAAAACTAGGTTTTTAAATTTAAAAAACTAAAAAATAAACAAACTAAATTCTTAAGTTTGTTCCAACATATATATGTGGTAACATGCTTTTACGGGAAAATTTTATTGGAGTTATCTGGTTATTCCTATTAAATGTGTCCTTAACAAGTTATTACTGATTTTTTTCGAGTTTGCTCGTACATTTTCACTGCTCGATTAGAGAAGATAGTTCATTAGTAAACTTACAGACTAATGTGAATAAAATTTGGCAAAAAACAAACATTTTAGACAGATTTTTTTTTCAAAGTGCCATTTTCTGGTTATTACTGTAAGTCGCAGGCATAAACCTTTGAATCTACTTTTTGATTTTATTTTTCCCCGGTTTCTCGGCCGTAAGACCATTACCTCGGGTTTGTTTTATCTTTACGATGCTAATCCTATCTCTACGCCCTGTTTCTATTTTATTCTGACTTCCTTTAATTTTTTATTGATATCTTTTCACAACAACCTTCTTTCCCCTCATCTCCGTTATTCCATGTACACAAATGAAAAGTTTGGTTTAACGAATTAATATTAATTTTTTAAAACCTGAATAACTATATTATATAGGAATAAAATTTAAACTGTCGCACTCAGAAGAATGCCATGATCGCATTAAAATTAAATTAAAACATATAAAACTATTTATATAACCTCCAGCTAGTGATAAATAATACCATGTTTTCAATTAGCGACTAGCGATGGATTTCAGTCACGCGTATCACTCCACTGACTGGTACAGCTTTAAGAGGCTGAAGCACACAGCTGACGACTGAATACGGCATTGGCAACAACGCGCGTGACTATAACGCGCCGCTGGCCGATTATTCGAAGCATGGTTTTATTTAACTTGATGGAGGCTAAGTAAATAGTTTTATATGTTTTAATTCAATTGTAATGTGATCATGATATTCTTCTGGGTGCGACAGTATAAATTTTATTCCTATATAATATTGTGCCTGGTCGTTTTTAGTAGTATTTTCGAAAGAAAACAAAAATCATTATATTTGGCATGTAGAAGCTTGAAGTTAATAAATGATGTCACAAGCACAGCAGTGATCATTGGCAGAATAAGAATTATTTTTGTCACTCTTAGTTTATTTGATAAAAAATAGTGAAGATCACGTATCGGCAAAATCCGTAAAAATGTCACGCTTTTTGAAACATTTCAGATTTTAAGGATTAATATTCTTCTCAAAACCAAATTTGTAACTTGTGTACAAGCAAAACAAAATTACAAATCCAATGGTGGTAACTGTGTTTTTCTGCGATTTTTGTTGTACTCGTAGTCAGGGGTCTATAATAAACAATCCGATAGTAATGTCCGGCTTTCCACATTCAGCTGTCATCTGTGCGATGTATCCATGCCTAACCGCGTGGATGTATTGTCTACTATCAAGCTTCAATAATTGTCCGTATTGCCAGAGCTTCATCTATGTAGTCTTTGCCACTCAAGTGAATAACGAGTTATTGTGCTCGCTTGCCAATCCCGGGCGGGACTAGAAAAAAATTGTAACTTTTCACATTAATGTTTCAATTCATATAGCTATGACAACTGAAAAGCTAACCCTCCTTCCTCTATCCACGTCCTACTACTCTTAGTACAACTTACTCCTACTAGCAGCTTCTCTAGGGCTAAGTTGTTGGTAAGCCCAGCTAACCTATTTTAACCCCCCCCCCCAGGGGACTTACATCTAGTAAGTACGTGTTTGGCGAACACGGGGCCCCGAGCTGAGTCTGGCATTACTTCCACTTACTTGTGCAATGTTCCTTCTTTTCTCTTTCCTGACCTCCCTTGATCACCTCTTGTTCTTTTCGATCCCGACGCTATGAGGGTTAGGGTATCTTTCATTTTCCTCATTTTTTGTCCCCCACTCATTTTTTGGCTTCAATGTTTTGATTTTTAGTTTTGATATATGTTTTGGTATGCTGTAATTCAGGAGGGTTTTTAGTGGGTATGGTTGAGTCATTCAGCGAGTCCCACACGCGGGGAGTGTCGTGTTGGCTCTCCCTATCGCGTAACTGCATTTTCCCTACCTGTACAGAATTTTAGGGCTCTAATGACCTTGATGTCGACGAGCCGTAAAGAACAGCTAACCGACCCATTTCTTAACAATAACCCTACCACCCAACTCCTACATCCTATCGCCCCATGTAGATAAGCTTCAATAGCATGCTACATTTCCTATTTACAAATACTACAATATGCTGTCTTGGAATTCCATGAAAACCTCTTCCTTTCCAATATAATCCTCCCAATGTGTTGTATCAAGAAGACCATGTCCACGGAGTGTTCTGTATCAAGCACCTAGTAACTGAAAAAAACTTGGAATCTTTCAGAGCAACTCCTCCACAAGAAAAAGATTCCTTGAAGTCCGTGGATAAAAAGCTAGATATCGGTTACGCCAGAGGAAGAGCCCGCCGGCGTGTTTCAGATCGCGGGGGTTCGGATTCCAGTCGATCTGTGAATTCAATCCCTGGATCGTCTGGTATCAGATGTTTGCCTCCAGAGCCACTCCCTTATCCCGCTTTTGGAAGTGCTGGTAAGTAACCTTTTCTTCTCTACTCGAATTTTCGTAATGGGAATGTTATGTTTCAACTTTGCAAGGCTTTGACAGTGTTGCCAGGTCATTAAATAAGAATGATCGTACAAGTCTCTCTAAATTACCATATTTTTGGAGGCCATTCATTTATTTTATTAATACAAAGTCCATTATCGTGCATCCGGTTTGCACGTATTATTCAGTTTCATTTGCCGGAGTTTTAAAAAACCCTTATTTGTTACCACGCTGGCTTCGAGAATATGTTTTCCGTCAATGCTCTGTTACCAATAACTGTGGATGAACACAGTCGAATAAAATATTGGTCTGTTTTACAACCGAAATCCTTTCTTTCAGCAACATAGATCCGAATAACACAGCGTGCACTGTAAGATGAGATGACGTTATCAGTGCTATAACGAGCCCTATCTGCGTAACACAATGTTTAAGTTGCAATTCTTGTCGTAGAATATGCGCTGCGTAAATGTAGCGGAGTTCGTGTTTGATATATTCTTTAGGAATAAATGAATACTAGTATCGCCTCACCGATATCCAACTATGTTAATGCTTTAAATTTGTACAAAAAAGTAATGTTTTGTCTTTTTAGTCACGAACATGCCGTTAGAATGTGTTCCCAAGTTCCCTCGTAACTACTTAACGGGTGAACCGATTTTGATAAACTATACGTCGTCTTCGCGGTGCGAGTGTCATTTTTGAATGGAAGACAGCCGATATAAAACTGCTAAATATAAAAATTATTGGAGAATGGTATCGGTAAACCAAAGAAAGAAACGAAACTTAACCTACCAAATTTCTACTTGCAGCTCAATATCGACAGTACTAAACTAAAAATCTGAAGGGAAAAAAATTCAAAAACTAAAATCCCGACTGCGGTACAAAAAAAAACTATAGTTCAAAATTAATTTATTTTATCAACTGACAATCCATTATATTTCTATAGATTTTATACGCAAATGAGTCCCGTATGCATCCAACTAATCTTTAATTTAAACCCCCCCAGGGGACTAAGTACGTGTTTGGCCAACACGGGGCCCCGAGCTGAGTCTGGCATTACTTCCACTTACTTGTGCCATGCTCCTTCCTTTCTCTTTTCTGACCTTCCTGGGTCACCTCTTGTTCTTTTCGATCCCGACGCTATTAGGGTTAGAGTATCTTTCATTTTCCTCTTCTTCTTTTTTTTAATGTTTTTAGTAAAAGTCATGTGATATGTTGGAATTTGTGTTTTGAGTTGTAATGCAGGAGGGTTTTTAGTGGGTATGGCTGAGTCATTCGGCGAGTCCCACACGCGGGGAGAGTCATGTTGGCTCTCCCTAGTGCGTAACTGCATTTTCCCTTCCTGTACAAGTTTTAAGGGCTCTAATGACCTCGCTGTTGACGAGCCCTAAAGCCCCACAAAAAAAAAATTAATTTAAAATTTGTATTATGTACAACATAATATAACGTGCTTTAATGGCATGTTTCACCTTAAATTATTTAAAAAGACATTTTTTGTCTCCACGGCCATACCTCATCCAATCTTAGACTTTTCTGCTTGGTTTTTGCTTTTCAGTTGATACAATAAATTAATCTTGAACTTCAGTTTTTTTGTACCGCAGTCGGGTGTTTTAGATCTTTTTAATTACTCTTTTAATTGTCTATACGAATTTTGGCAATGAAAACGTAATGTTTCAACTTTTGATTTGCAAGGTTTTGGTATGAAACTCTGAAATGAAATCAAGAAGTACCGCACTCATGAGTGACAACTAGGTTTCCAAACAGTATTCTTCACCATCTCTATATATTAAGAAGTGTGTCTCGGGCGGCGTACGTGTGTTTGTACGTTATTTATACAAATCTACAGTTTTAACCCGAGCATGATGAAAATTTGCACGAAATCGAAAATCCACCCCCGTCCTTAACTTTTATTACTTTTTTCATTTTTTTTTCGGTATATCTCACGATTTAATTGAGATATTAACTTGATCTTTGGGCCAAACGTAAGAATATGGTCCCACAAGGGTTCGAAAAAATAATTTATGTCATAATACTACAAATATTATTGCGGTTACGAAAATATAAGCCGTATTCTTCGCTCTTCATATTTACGGTAGTTATAAAGAAATATTGTTCCACACCATTTTCTTCTCTCCGCCACCGTTTATGTTAGTATGTTAGGGTATGATAATTATAACAATTATAAACAATTGTTCGGTCACAGTCGGCGATGTTAGGTTTGGTAGTTCTGGCGATTCCGTTTTAAGAAAATCTGTTGTAAGTGTGAAGATGGATGCGATGGTGGAGGCAGCAGCACTCGCGGAAGGATATACGGAGAGTAAGGTTAGGATAGGACCATAATGTTAAATTTGCCATCGAAAAAGGGAATTTTTTTCACATAAAATGATTCAATTTGTAATTTCCGAGAACAAAGTCCCTTTCAGAATCATGGCCGTTTTTCGATATCTCATCTGGATATTTTTCTACGGCGTTGGGCCATATAGTTTAATTGGTCCGATCTTGTATCCAATCATTGTTAATTTTAATATCTAGAAACTGTATTTTGAATTTTTCGGTAGTTTACCCTATACTGGTTGTAGGAGGTATAATCGTTTTCATGTTGGAGCGTCCTTTACAAGAATCCTTTGTTGCGTTTCACTCACTGTAAGTTCTATTCATTGTTGCGTAGAGGCTCGATTGGTTTGGAAATATTTTTCCAACGGATTCATATCTAACTCGTTAATCTATTTGTTGTTCGGAAAATTTATTTTGGAATGTTCCAGGTAACATTTTATGTGCCCTTTAGAATACAACTGTATTCTTGAAATCAAGAAAAACCTGTTTTCTAATACGATCTCTAATGATGTTTCTCTAGGAAATCATATCGCTAATGGTGAACAAGATAACAGTATATCTGTTTCTCAAAAAGAAATGTGGCTCCGAGATTACATCAATAAAGGTGTTCATATCAAACGGAAACCAGGTAATGACGCGTTTTGATTTAGAACACTGTTATATTACGATTGCATGATTTCCAATGTTTTGAATTCTCGTGTAATTCCCTCCCTTTCGATTTTTGACTTCAGATTTTTCAGAAAATAAAAAGAAATACAAGAATAAATTCCGTGTCGTTTTATGTACTAATTGGAATTAACTTTCCATGCGTTCATTGTGAAGGTACACATTTTTCTCTAAAATTCACTATTTGTTTCTTATAATTCTGGATATTTTATTATAACTGTAATTACAAATTGTAGTATTCCGATTGTAAGATGATTCCCAATATTTTAAAACTGAGATTCTCGAGTAGTTTCCTCCGCTTCCATATTTTTGACTTAAGATTGTTCAGTATCGAAAGAAATACAAGAATGAATTCTGTACCATTTTATGTACGTATTTGAACTAAGTTAGAACACGTTTATTGTGATGGTATACATTTTTCTCAAAACTTCATTTAATTATTTGTTTTGTATTGTTCTGGATTTTCATAATAATAATAACATAAGTTTCTTTAATTTCGTTTTACTAGGGAGAGGATCAAGAAGGAACTCTAGCACTTTTCGTGAACCCCAGGATGTGACATGTGATGCCTCTGGTAATGAAACATCTTCTCCTAATAATCAGAACTCAGTTCGACCAGGTGAGTGAACATTTCTCGTCAGAAACGTTCATTTGGAGTAGTACTTTTTTGAAGTTGAGTTTATCAGATACGTTTAAATTATATTTAATAGTTTTTTTTGCATAACGTACACGCTTCGTAGCAAACACGTTTCGTTGAGGATGCTAACCGAGTAACGCACATGGAAAGAACTATCGATGCATTTTACATTGCGTACCTTGAACTTAAATCATGCTATAAATTGTTAACCTAACTACATCTATGCAAGCATACACAAGTAAACTGTACTCAGAGTAAACCAACACGTGCTCACATAACCAACAAATCTCAGATATAAACATAACCTCAAATCCAGTCCAGAACCATAGAAATATACTATCTACTGGAACCCTGACTCGGTTTCGGGACTGCGAACCGGCTGCCAGGCACAGTTCCCCCACCACAGTCGGGAGCTCGGTCGGTTGAACCTCCATTATAATCCTATGCAGGCGGCAACGTTTTCATTGAAGTTCTTTCACTTATTCATAATAGTTTTATGTTTTACTTCAGTGGAGTTATTTTAGTGGGACACGGGATTCTAAAAGGTACAACAATTAATCAAAATCCATGTATTTGAGTGTTAAAGCCATGTGCATAATACTATAAAAGATATTCATCTCCTATGAGTACATGGTTTAATTTAGATGAATCCTATAATATCTTAAAAATTAATATAAATAGAATATATTAATATTCAAACATGTATTTACAATATGTATTTGACAACAACTAATAAAAATTATGATAAAACCAACCCTGAGTATAGCAATCTTAACCTATATTTTTTTGAAATAAAACAAGTTTGTTAAACTGGCGCATACCAAGTTTAGATTTATTTAACTGAACGGTAATTTTTTTTAATGAAAGGCGAAAATAATTTAAGAAAATAACAAAATTAAAAATATATCTAATTATCCGATGTTAGCAAAACAAACAGTTTCTGGCACACATGCAAGATATTCATTAATTGTAATATGTTACGTTAAATATAATAAATCCATAGTTAAAAAAGATAAATTCACTTAAAAGGTAATATCAATTGGATATTATTAACTATATTATACGACCCTATTAGAATGATCAGTTCACAAAGTAGAAAGACGGAAGATTTAGAAATGAACGTAAATAGTATGCTACAATTATCAATTTCATGTGTTACTTTTTCTGTACGAAATTTATGTCTGAGGACAATTTTTAAAGCAAATTTTTTATGAATTCGCTCTATGTAATCTTACCGGAAATCTTTCAATTTTTCTCCACCGTTTAGGTTGTGATGTCCGAAGATGAGATGAAAAATCAAATATTGTAGGGACGACTTAAAAAAAATACTTTTAAGGATTCCTCCTTCCTCCAAAATGATTTTCAAAATGAGCACTGCATGGAGTTGAATATTTGGAAGGGATGAAACATTTCCTTTACGTTGCTATTATCCATTTCTTCTCTTTAAGGTCAGGATCTCGAGGAAACCCTAAAATAAATCTGAATATTAATTACTATATTTACTGCTTTGAGAATAAAGAAAACTAATTTTTACATAAAGGACAAACACTTCGAATAAATCGTTACAATCGTTTAGTAAAACATCATCAATCTACTCAACTACAACAATGTAATTATGGTTTAGGAACATAAATAGTTACTAAATATACAATAAAATAAATAAATTTATTGTCAAAAAAGCCGTTCAAACTGCGTATGACCACGTGGAGGACAGTAAACTAATTTACTCTCCGGAAGCAAGCAAGGGACCATCCCATCAATTCCGATCAAAGGCCCTAAGGCAGAGGCGGATTCAAAAATTTCAGCAAAAGTTCCTAGATAAGATGAAAAGTTAGCTGCGAGTTAAAATACTAATAGAATGTCAATATGTTTGCAATTTAACGCAAAAAGTTGATATGTACAAATTATTATAGATTATTCTGAGTATAGTGTTTAAAAATCATAAAAATTGGAATAACACTAAATTCACGATTTATTGTTTCAATAAACGCGCCCCTTGACAATAACCTAGAGAACCTGTATAAGAAATCCGCCTCTACCCGAAGGAAAAACGGAGAAAAACCCGGGCCAGGATGGGGCTACTGAAATAATGTACACAACCATGCCAAAGTTGAGTACACATAATACTAAATTAATATGAGACATAAGACAACACAATCATGCAAGAAAATAGGTTTTGAAATTGTTATAAGTTATTTTAAAAGTACTGCAGCAATGGCGTGATAAAGTACAAGACGGATTTAACTTGTATTAAAATCAATAAATTATTTTACATTTTAGAAGCACATGTGCAGAAGGTAGCTTTTAACCGCGGATTTCAAGAGATTCAATTTCATAATATCTTTTATATTCTTGGGCAAGGAATTGTATATAACGATTCCCGAATGATATGGTCCTTTTTGGCAAAGAGTGGTTGACACTCTAGGGCGATGAATATTATTACTATTGCGAGTATTGTGTTCGTGAACAAGACTGTTTCGTATGAAACAAGGGTGGCACTTCAGTAATTCGGTCTTAACAAACACGACCGTTTCATAAATATAAATGCAGGGAAGTGTTAAGATATTTAATTCCTTGAATAAAGGTTTACAAGAGTTTCGGGGGTGAGATTTACAAATTATCCAAACTATCCTCTTCTGAATTCCGAACGTTTGAATGCTCTGACCGGAATTGCCCCAGAAGATAACGCCGTTACGTAAATGGGAGGAAACGTTTGCAAAATATACGCAACGGAAAATATGTGGACTAACTACGTTAACTAAGATTCGGAATGCGTAACACAATTTGCTTAATTGGGAATGAAGATTATCAACATGACAATTCCATTTGAGATTGTCTTGAATATAGAGACCTAAGAATTCTGTATTCGTGACAGTTTTTAATTGTGTTCCGTTTAAAGAAAGAGAAACCTGGGGTAAATATTTTGTGATACTACTGTGAAATGACATAGACACTGTTTTTTTCAGTGTTTACAATGAGACGATTTGCATGGAACCAAGTCGAAAGGTTAGACAAAACGTTTTGTGGGTTGGCGTGTTTACATAGTAAATTAGTATCAGCAAAAAGAACCAAAATTTGATGTGGATGATATGTCGTTCACATACGTTAAATAGAGCATAGGGTCGAGAATTGAACCTTGGGGTACTCCGCAAGTAAGTGGTTTTGTTTCTGAAAGACCACGCTGAAGTATTTTATTTTTAGTATAGGATATTTCGACCTGTTGATATCTATCTTTTAAATAAGAAGTTAGCCATTGATGTGGAAGTCCACGAATGCCTAAAGAATGCAATTTGGAAAGGAGAATTCCGTGATCGATGACATCGAATGCTTTGGATAAGTCAAGAAAAACACCCTGAGGATTTTCTCCACGGTCTAGAGATGTGGTAACATCGTTTAAGAAATAAAATATGGCGCTTGTTGTGGAAAGGGATTTCCGAAAACCGTGTTGATCGTCAGAGATTGTTATTTTTTTTATAAAAAAATCTAGAAGACGCTTATAGAACAATTTTTCTAGAATTTTTGAGAAAGTGGGTAGTAGAGATATTGGTCGATAATTTCCAACATGAAATTTGTTTCCTTTCTTGTGTAAATGTTTCACTTTAGCTCTCTTAAATATGTTAGGAAACACCCCTTCCGATAAAGAAGTATTAAAAATATTTATGAGTGGATTTAATATAACGTGGGACGAAAATTTAATAAACTCGGGTATATCATCTATATCTGTTGAAAATTTGTTTCGTAATGCACACCTATAGTGAAATTAAAATAAGAAAGTGATTGATTTTACCAGTGATGGACATGGCGGCGTAGTAGGGCTGTCACTAGCTACCACCTAATGAGGAGCTTTCCCCTCCAGTGGCTCAGGGACTAGCGTGTTTGCTCGTCACCTAGTTCATATATTGCTGTGACATGCTGCATGTCCCATATTGATAAGCTTCAATAGCACTCTACATTTCCCATTTACAAATACTGCGATACTAAATGAGAAGCTGACGGTGTCTTTCACAACCGGTATTGACAGATTTCTCCGTCTACACAAAGTCGGTGTAAGACAATTCTATTGTTCGTAAAAAAAAAAAAAACGATGTCGAGTGTAAAGTATTCAATACCGAAATATTGGCAGTCAAGTCACTACACCAGACAAACACGAGAATTCAAATACAGGGTTAGATTACTTCCCTAACCTCACTTCCTCAACGTCACCTCTGATCACATGAGCTGAATGAAGGTAGTGAGGAAGGATGAGGACGGAGCTACATACAGAACCGACTGACCAAGTGGCAACGCTGCTTCCAGATGATTCTCCAGTCCTTTTCTAGTTTCAACCCAGCTTTGCCTCTCCGGTTGCTCAGGGGTTAGCGTGTTTGCTCGCCACCGAGTCATTCCGGGTTTAATTCCAGGCGGGACCAGAGGAGAAATTTGTAGCTTTTCGCGTTAATGTCCCAGTTCGTAGCTCTGACAATTGAAAACCTAACCCTCCTTCTACTCTCAGTATCAATAACTCACTACTATTAACTACTCTTACTAACACCACCACGTGGGTACTCCTCCAAGTTGTTGGTAAACCCATCTAACAGAACCACGTACTGACAATAGCCCTACCACACACCTCCTACCTCCTGTCACCCCGTGTAGGTAGGCTTCAATAGCACGCTACATTTTGCATTTGCAAATACTACAAAAAACTATAGCTTTACATTTTCAATTGGGCCGATGCACACACATGTCTCGTCTTTTACTATTGAACTCCCTGAATATCTATACTGACCTCCCTTGGTCACCTCTTGTTCCTTTCGATCCCGACGCTATTGAAGCTAGGGTATCTTTCATTTTCCTCCTCTTCTCTTTCCTCTATTTCTTCTTCTCTTCCTCCTCCCAGGGGGCTTATATCTGCTAAGTATGTGTTTTGCGAACACGGGGCCCCGAGCTGAGTCTGGCATTACTTCCACTTACTTGTGTAAGGCTCCTTCCTTTCTCTTTCCTGATCTCCCTTGGTCACCTCTAGTTCTTTTCGATCCCGACGCTATTAGGGTTAGGGTATCTTTCATTTTCCTCTTTCTTCTTCTTTTTAAAAAAAAAATGTTTTAATTAAAGTCTTGAGATATGTTGAGATTTGAGTTTTGAGCTGTAATTCAGGAGGGTTTTTAGTGGGTATGGTTGAGTTGTTCGGCGAGTCCTACACGCGGGGAGGTCATGATGGCTCTCCCTAGTGCGTAACTGCATTTTCCCTACCTGTACACGTTTTAAGGGCTCTAATGACCTCGATGTTGACGAGCCCTAAAGCCCCCCCCCCAAAAAAAAACCTCCCTGAATATTGCAATAAAAAGGAGAATAGAGAAACCTGTCTAACCAGATTCTCTCATGATCCGTTAATTTATATCAATCTTTCCAATGGTTACAGCTAAAAGTCCACCGAGGTCTACCGAAGAACAATGTGCTCTGATACCGAGATTGGAGCGCTCAGTACACACAACACTTCAAGAACTCTTTAACAATCCCATCCCAGATCACAATGGTAAGAAATATGAAACAATGTGTTTATGTTATTGCGCGATGGGCGACCATTAATTTTGTTTTTGATCGTGCACAATAAATACAGATTAAAATTTTCATTGCGGATTTGTTAAGTGAACTCAAAAATACACTGCGAGACAAAATTAGCGGTGCACTTATTTTATCTTTCCGTAACTACTATATTTTGAAACATTAATGTAAAATCATTCTTCTTAAAAGACTTCCCTTATGAGGGGTGTCAGTGCCTCTCCCTACGCGACAGGTGACGCTTCAATCCTAAGAGTGTCGAAGGGTAAAAATGTCACGAGAGTCGTGCCGTAAAAAGGTTTTTTTTAAGGTGTAGTTCTCGCATAAATAGGCTCAACAAACTCCGCTCAAGGAACCGAACTGAAATATTCACCCATCTTCGAAAACAATCCTAAACTCTAACTACCCCAGATTCATTGTAGGGTGAGTTTTTTAGATATTCTAAAATTGCTCGGGAGAGCGTCGGTTTGACTAAGCTCGCGGCTTAAGTGTAACCCCACCATCAGAAGTAGCCCTCTGTTAGTGACCCCTTCTAACAAATCCCATTTCAAAAGAAAAATATTTTCTAGGTTTAAATCGTTGAAATTGTGTTAAAAAGCAATTCATTAAATGCCAATAGACTTAAGCAACGCATTTCATGAACAAAATTCAATCTCGATAGGACTGTAGGACTTCAATTAATTGATTGAAATATACAACTTCAAGGTTTTTAAATATAGTATGCAAATAAAAATAGCAATCAAGCGAACATAAAAATAATTTATTTTTACTAATAAAACTTAATTATTGGCAATAAGTTATTCATTTGTTAGCTCCCAGTGACCCGTGTACATCATTCAACGTAGTTTCTGCTGGTCCCCCGACTTCCACTTTGGAAGTTGACTGTACTGGTCGTTCTCAACTTGAGAAGTCGGCCGTCTTTATGTGCAGCCCAGGTGACAAACCTTCCAGTGCTTCGAATGCACTGTCATTGAATCACAGCGCATCTCAATTTCGTTTGCGGTCGTTAGTTGACTGGTTAACCGCTCCTTGGAGCCAGCGTTTGCAGAAGGGAGGTGCACCGCGAAGACAGGACGATTTTCCGGCGCATCATTCCATCGAAGAGACCGTCTCTGACCAATGCAAGTAAGATTCAATATTATCATTCGTTTCTTCATATGGAAATTATTTTTCCCTGGCGGGGGGGGGGTCCCAATNAATAAGCTGACATTTCAGGTTTTTGTAGTCATGGTCAAGACTACTGAACTTATAAGTTTGCAATACTGTAATTCATTTATGTTGTATCAAATTATTAGCCTTTTGAAAGTTAATGATTGTCCAATTCTCGAGAAAATGTTTGTGTATTTTTTTCCGTATCTTTCTCAAATACTTCTTGCTTTGTAAGAAATCAGGAGTATTTTCCTTGACCCTCAGACGTTAACTCCTAGTAATAGCGCAGTTTTGATCACTTGTTATCGCATCCTTTTATTGTGAGTGATTTTTACATAATTATTGTGAAAAGCTTTCTTCAAGCACTCTCTCGTAATTCACGCGCTTAAAAGTCATCAATTTCTAACCGACTTCCCTTCTTACAATTGACGCAGAAATAAAGTTATTATGACTTGTTGAACCTGAGAAAGAATCTGCACATGGTAAAGAAGGGGGGAAAATTGTAAATGTATCAACTTCCAGTAAAATGCCAGACAAAGAACATTTTCCTGGGTTAAATTATCCACAACATTGCTTTGCCCAAACATTCTAGCTGTTTCAGAGGCCCATAATCCAAATTATTTTTACAAATTAACGGACAGTTAAAGTATTGTGTATTTGTTTATTAATGTACCGTCTTGTTTTACTCCTCACGTGGTAGTCAGCGCTACAGGGAGACAGTGCAAGAATTGATGAGATTTTTATTTTAAATTAAATTATAAAAGAATTAGTACATGGTTAAATGTCTGGTTACACCAAGTCCTAAGTGTAAAATATAATTTTTGTAATAATTTATTTGCAATTGTTTAAATATGACAAGAGAAAGGGGTATTAACAATTATTTATCAATGAGAAATAAGATGTAGTGATGTTTCTTACTTCTTTGTAGAACATCAACTGTACTCCAAGAGTCTTCAAAAGAGGAAAACTCCCTTGTCGAAAGTTCTGCTGATAATTCTTTGAATGAAAGCATTTGCTTCTCTTTCGATGAATGTGATTCGAAAGAAGAAAGCAATTGTGGGGCGGATGTGACAGCCAGTGCAGAGGAACACAATGAGACTGAAGAACAACATTTCGAAAATGTGGAATCATCAGAGTACGAAGAGATCTCGGAAAATGTGGAGATTGACGAAGAAGTGGTTCCAGAAGACGAAATTCAAAACGTTGCTGAACCTACTGATGAACAAACGGAATCCGCTGAAGGAGATGATCAGTATGTGGTGTTCGAAATGCCACTAGGTAAGGAACCCACAGAAAAATCTGGAGTGTGTCCCACTCAAATATCCAATTAAAACTCATAACAAAAATATCTAAGCACGAAGCAACCTACATTGGTATAAAAAGAACAGAAAACAGATAAAAAACATTGGAAATTATATTTTTTAATTATCGAAATGCGAGGGAATATTTAAATATAACACTCCTAACCATATTTGAACATTTAAGTACAATTTTAAAACCATTTTAACAATTCTATTCTACTGTAGTATTTGTCAATGGGAAATGTAGCGTGCTATTGAAGCTTATTTACTTGGGGCAATAGGAGGTAGGAAAAGGGTGGTTGGGGCTATTGTTAGTAGATGGGTCGGTTAGCTGGATTTACCAACAACCTGGCCCACGTGGAGGTGTTAGTTGTAGTTAGTAATAGTGAGAGATTTTTTTACTAGTCAATACACTATCAATACTACTAGTTATTGATACTAGTCGGGAAAGAGACACTCGAACCCGGCGTTTCATACCCGGGGCTTGTGAAGTGCATTAATTGCTCATGCAACCACCTAGTGTGAAACAGGGAGTGCGTTGCCTTTCTTGAAGAGAAGTACAAGAAATAAGGGCCACTGAAAGGATCCCGTATGGTGAAGCACGGAAAAAATACAGGGTCCAACACCCTGTATATTCTACCAGATATTCCACCGCAGCGAAGACTCCAGTAATGAGCATTTCTATCCAGACAGTTGCCACTGATACGTCTACGACAACGTCGTGCACATGCCAGTGCAAATGTGGGAAGAAAGATTTTCAGGCTGTTCCCGTGAAACCAAAAACTCCATCCACACCCCGTCAATCAACTTCACAGAAAAAGTCCAGCAGTATGACACGTACCCAAGCAAGAACCAAGCGACTGACGAAGAAACAGCAGGGTTCCAGGGCTAAACACCTGAACGTTGCCAATTTTTTTGAAAACAACACCGTCCAACAAACCGCGGAGACGTAAAAAGAATATCTCTGTACTTCCTTCCTCCGAATCGGATGGTGCATTATCTGTCGGTGACGCAGAAATTCACAGTCAGGAGCCTGACCCAGGAGGTTCCAAAAAGTAATGGCATCCATACTTCAGTGGAACCTTAAAGGCTATAGAACTCAACGTGAAGAGTTACAGCACTTAGCGCGTCGTAATCCGATCTGTTCCTGCAAGAGACACACCTTTCACCAGAACACTCTCCCTCTCTGCGGAGATACATTAGATTCAGATATGACGACACCACGGAAGAAGAGGTGGAGTTGCCGTGTTTGTTAGAAACACTATCCTCTGCTCACCTGTTCTCCTACAAACTCAAATTCAGGCTATAGCAGTCAAAATTCAGGTCTTACCAACTATGACCGTGTGTTCAATATATCTTCCTCCGACACGAGATTTCACGGAGACCTCCTTCAGGGATTTAATTCATCAGCTCCCTCGACCATTCCTCCTCCTCGGAGATTTCAATGCCCACACTGTACTGTGGGGTTCGTCGAGCAATTGCCAAGGAACCGACTGCTGAATTATCTCTTTGACCGTGGAGTTTTATGATAAATGAACACCGGGGAGACGACCCGCTTTACGTTTGCCATGGGGTCATGGAATGCTATAGACCTATCAATTTGTTCTCCTGAAGTTGCTGATGTCTTCCAATGGAAGGTAGAAGATGATCTGCATGGTAATAACCATCATCCTATCTAGTTGTCCTTGCAGGAACGTGCGACTGTTCCCGAAAGCAAGCCACAGAAATGTATTCTCAAAAAGGCTAACGACACTGTCGGTCTCTGGCTGTATTCAGATAAACGGGAATTGTCGACCATCTGACCCATCAATGTTTCCGCGAAAGACCTCATGCTCCCTTGTGGGAAGACGCATGAAAATTCCGCCATTTGGGCGAGGCCCAGAGAGTTGCGGAAATTTGAGGTTAGACCATCTCCGGAAAACCTCGCCGCATATCGGATTGCTAGAGCAAAAGCGAGCACAACCATCAAAGAATCTAGATCCACCTCCTGGAAAGAGATTCTAAATATCATTAAGAGAACAACAACATCCACTAAAATATGGGAGTCAATCTGAAAGATATATGGGAGGTATTCTCGAGTCCCAATATCCGGACTCAATTATCTGGGTAAGTTTCTCACCTACAACAGAGAAATGGCTAAATACTTTGCTGATCTAACATCTACAGCAAACTGCGATACTCATAACGCGTGGAAAAGGAAAATAGCAGAGAGCACCTCCTTTGACTTTCGTTTTACCAACTGGGAACCCTACAACTCTTTCTTTTCAATGTGTTAATTTGAGTCAGCTCAAGTGACAACCCGTGACACTGCTCCTGACCCTTATTCCATTCACTATGAGATGCTCAAATAACTCTAGAATCCAAAGAATACCTTCTGGATACCTTTAATTTTTCATGGTCCGAGAAAGTATTCCCTAATTTCCAGAAGGAAGCAACGCTAATCCCCCTACTAACACCAGGAAAGGACAAGACAACCCACCCAGGGGACTTACATCTAGTAAGTACGTGTTTGGCAAACACGGGGCCCCGAGCTGAGTCTGGCATTACTTCCACTTACTTGTGCTACGCTTCTTCCTTTCTCTTTCCTGACCTTCCTTGNCACCTTCCTAGGTCACCTCTTGTTCTTTTCTATCCCGACGCTATTAGGGCTACGATATCTTTCATTTTCCTCTTGATATATTGTAATTCAGGAGGGTTTTAGTAGGTATGGTTGAGTCATTCGGCGAGTCCCACACGCGGGAAGAGTCATGTTGGCTCTCCTTAGTGCGTAACTGAATTTTCTCTACCTGTACAAGATTTTAGGTCTCTAATGACCTCGATGTCGGCGAGCCGTAAAAACCCCACAAAAAAAAATATTTTCAGTGAGCTACCAAGCCTCCTGCCAGAACCGCACCTCGCCCTGGAGGACAACGTTCCTCAATTCTGTTCATCAATAAAATTCTTAGGTCTAATGTTTGATCAGAGACTCAATTGGATTGAACATCTTACAGACCTAAGAGCGAGAACATTAAAGTCTCTGAATCGACTGAAGTGTCTGAGTAGCAGGGAATGAGTCGCTGCTCCTCGCTCCAGTTTTATCGAGCATTTGTAATCTCAACTCGATTATGACTGTGTTGATCATAGCTCTGGTCGAGCAAGCTATTTAAGGAAGTTCAATAGAGTCCGGGCAGGAATCCCACTAGTCACGGGAACCTACCGTTCTAGTCCCATTCCAAATTTTACCTCCAACGGCAACTACTCATGTAACGACACTTTTGCCATGAGTTTACAATCCCCGATAATCTGGTACACAACGCAGTATTTCATCCTTCTTCTTCCATCCATTTCTACATTGCTAAGAGATTTAATTCATCAGCTCCCTCGTCCATTCCTCCTCCTTGGAGATTTCAACGCCCACAGTGTACTGTGGGTCTCGTCGAGCGATTGCCCCAGGGGTCGACTGCTGAATTGTCTCCTTGAGGGAGAAGATTTATGTCTACTGAACACCGGGGAGATGACCCACTTCGCATTTGGCACGGGGTCATGGACTGCTATAGACCTATCAGTTTGCTCTCCTGAAGTTGCTGATATCTTTCAATGGAAGGTAGAAGATGATCTGCATGGTAGCGACCATCATCCTATCTGGTTGTCCTAGCAGGAACGTGAGACTATTCCCGAAAGCAAGCCACAGAAATAGATTCTCAGTAAGGCTAATTGGACACAGTACCGTTCCCTGTCTGTCTTCAGAGAAACGGGTAGTGTCCAAGAGAGGGTCGACCATCTGACCCAGGTGATTCATCACGCCGCTGAAGAATCCATTCCGAAAACATCTAT